>CM055121.1:575063542-575468542 GCA_029206835.1 Rana muscosa
CCCTGCGCCGGAACACACTACACAAGGCCGCCGCGCTGGCGGCCTTTTATAGTGTGGGGCGTGTGCTAAACCCCCTGAGCTATAATTGGCCACAGGCAACCTGCCTGTGGCCAATTATGGCTCTCCTAGCTGCCAGCGCTGTGATTGGCCAAGTATGCGGGGTCACAGTGCATGCTTGGCCAATCACAGCGCCGGGATTGCACTGCGATGGCGCAGTGTATTGTGGGCCGTTCACATCACTCGAATTTGGCGCGAACGGCCCAAATCGTTCGATGTTCGCCGAACGGTTGAACAGCCGATGTTCGAGTCGAACGTATGTTCGACTCGAACACCGAGCTCATCCCTAGTTCTGAGGTTGAAAAAAATGGAAACTTTCCTATCAAATGCTGTAATTTTCCTTTCCTGATGGACTCCATGGCAACATAGGTTTGGGTAGCTCCGCCTTTGCTCCTACCCGATAGGACCCCACTCCCGTTAATATTGAGGCTAAGCCAGAGGCCACATTTTGTAGTTAGCCTACTCATCACACTGGGAGGGGTTTTCAGTTTTCCTGGCAGACTCCATGACAGCATATGTGTCATGGTGAAAACCTGCTGGTTCTTAGATTCCATAGGTTGGTCTTGATGGACTTGTGTCTTTTTTCAACCTCACCTACTATGTAACTATGCCCTGGGGAATCTTACACTCTGGCTCCCTGTTTGGTCTGTGTCGGTGTTCAGGTGGAGCTGCTTTCCTGAACCACCCAGAGCTCCATTAGCAACAGTCAGCCAAAGGCTTCACAACCTTAGCGGTGCGCTCCTAACCCCAGCGGAGTGCATCTGTCATCTGGCCTCAGGTGACCTGACAATATGTTTGGGAACTAGCTAGCCTAAAAAAACAAGGGTGGGATGCTGACAAAAGTAGAGTTTCAATCGTAGCACATAGCAACAGAAACCTTATGGATAAAAATTTGTAGTAAGAAAGTTAGCTACACACCACAATGAGCCAAAACAGTCTTAATGGAAGACATGACATCCCCCTACAAATATTCCTGGCACCTTTTTACAGGGAGCTCATAAAGTCTACACACT
This sequence comes from Rana muscosa, assembly GCA_029206835.1. Classification (NCBI taxonomy): domain Eukaryota; kingdom Metazoa; phylum Chordata; class Amphibia; order Anura; family Ranidae; genus Rana; species Rana muscosa. The sequence continues at coordinate 575,064,613 of CM055121.1, forward strand.
CCTGGTTGAGTGCATTGTCCCTGTGTCCGTAGGAACTAAGTCCTAAGCCCTATAAGCCTGTTGGCTAGCTGGAATGACCCATCCAGTGATGATTCTGGATGATTTTTCTGTCCCAATGGTTCTGCTAGAGAGAGTGACAAAGAGATGTCCTAAAACTCTAAGCAAAGCTGTAGCTTGTGAGCATGCTTGAAGTATCGCAATATCCATGGCATGGAACCAGTTATCCTTAGTGGTCGGTATTTTTTCTCGTAGGATGCCAAGGCCACCTGGGATTACAACCTACTATGGGTATAAACACTGCCTGTACTAGGCAGAATGCCAAAAAGAATCCCTCATCGCCTAACGCCAAGATCCTGGAAAACCTCCTGACTGAGGGAAAAACCCTTAGCGAGGCTGCCTTCATGACCTAACCTTTACTCAAAACTGCACTAAAGGGATCCCATCTGGAGCAGCAAGCTTCCAAAGGGTCCTGAGTGCCCTGATCCTGGAAAACTTCCTGGCTGAGGATATATACCTGAGAGAGATTGTCATCATGGCTCAATACTTACTCCAACTGGACTGAAGACTCCAAACATCAACAGTCCTATGAGAGGAGGACAAAAAAGGAACAAGGCCTCTGGCTCAGCCTCAAAATGTATAGAAGTGGGGTCCTATGGGGTAGGAGCGAAAGCAAAGCTACCGAAACGTATGCTGCCAAGGAGTCTGTCAGGAAAGATAGTTAATGCAACCACCACATCTAAGAACTGGTAAGCTGCAATATATTACATGTTTTATTTGGGGTTTGGATACACTTTAACCTTCTTTAAAGCTAAATTCCAATAATTTAGCAGCTTTGTAAGAAGTGCAGGAACACAATGAGTTAAATCCAACAAGGTGCATGCCACCTCGTAGACTTATCACTTTCATTTAGATATAATAGGTTTATGGTGCCCCAGCAAGAAAGTGTCTGGAGCTTCGGCTCAGCTCCTTCAACTGTAGGGTCCTGACCCTCCCCCCCCTCCTCCCCAATCACATAAGCCTTTGTTTTATGAGAACTCATTCACAAAATACATGTAAATGGGCAACAGAGGGAAAGGGCGGCATAGCTGCTCTAATATAATATCTAAAAATAACTAAACCCAAGAGCAAAATGCAATATATTGCCGCTTTCAGTCCTAGATGTGATGACTGAATTTGTTTTCTTTTTTTCCACGCTAAGAACATTTTCAGCAAATACAGAATACAGGTCCTTCTAAAAAAATTAGCATATTGTGATAAAGTTCATTATTTTCTGTAATGTACTGATAAACATTAGACTTTCATATATTTTAGATTCATTACACACAACTGAAGTAGTTCAAGCCTTTTCTTGTTTTAATATTGATGATTTTGGCATACAGCTCATGACAACCCAAAAATCCTATCTCAAAAAATTAGCATATCATGAAAAGGTTCTCTAAACAAGCTATTAACCTAATCATCTGAATAAACTAATTAACTCTAAACACCTGCAAAAGATTCCTGAGGCTTTTAAAAACTCCCAGCCTGGTTCATTACTCAAAACCGCAATCATGGGTAAGACTGCCGACCTGACTGCTGTCCAGAAGGCCATCATTGACACCCTCAAGCAAGAGGATAAGACACAGAAAGAAATTTCTGAACGAATAGGCTGTTCCCAGAGTGCTGTATCAAGGCACCTCAGTGGGAAGTCTGTGGGAAGGAAAAAGTGTGGCAGAAAACGCTGCACAACGAGAAGAGGTGACCGGACCCTGAAGAAGATTGTGGAGAAGGACCGATTCCAGACCTTGGAGGACCTGCGGAAGCAGTGGACTGAGTCTGGGGTAGAAACATCCAGAGCCACCGTGAACAGGCGTGTGCAGGAAATGGGCTACAGGTGCCGCATTCCCCAGGTCAAGCCACTTTTGAACCAGAAACAGCGGCAGAAGCGCCTGACCTGGGCTACAGAGAAGCAGCACTGGACTGTTGCTCAGTGGTCCAAAGTACTTTTTTCGGATGAAAGCAAATTTTGCATGTCATTCGGAAATCAAGGTGCCAGAGTCTGGAGGAAGACTGGGGAGAGGGAAATGCCAAAATGCCTGAAGTCCAGTGTCAAGTACCCACAGTCAGTGATGGTCTGGGGTGCCATGTCAGCTGCTGGTGTTGGTCCACTGTGTTTTATCAAGGGCAGGGTCAATGCAGCTAGCTATCAGGAGATTTTGGAGCACTTCATGCTTCCATCTGCTGAAAAGCTTTATGGAGATGAAGATTTCATTTTTCAGCACGACCTGGCACCTGCTCACAGTGCCAAAACCACTGGTAAATGGTTTACTGACCATGGTATTACTGTGCTCAATTGGCCTGCCAACTCTCCTGACCTGAACCCCATAGAGAATCTGTGGGATATTGGGAAGAGAAAGTTGAGAGACGCAAGACCCAACACTCTGGATGAGCTTAAGGCCGCTATCGAAGCATCCTGGGCCTCCATAACACCTCAGCAGTGCCACAGGCTGGTTGCCTCCATGCCACGCCGCATTGAAGCAGTCATTTCTGCAAAAGGATTCCCGACCAAGTATTGAGTGCATAACTGAACATAATTATTTGAAGGTTGACTTTTTTTGTATTTAAAACACTTTTCTTTTATTGGTCGGATGAAATATGCTAATTTTTTGAGATAGGATTTTGGGGTTTTCATGAGCTGTATGCCAAAATCATCAATATTAAAACAAGAAAAGGCTTGAACTACTTCAGTTGTGTGTAATGAATCTAAAATATATGAAAGTCTAATGTTTATCAGTACATTACAGAAAATAATGAACTTTATCACAATATGCTAATTTTTTGAGAAGGACCTGTATACCTGTTGGTCTTGCCAGAGATGAAGTATTCTTATCACTTCCTGCTACTTATCTATGTTCTGTAAATTACCAATTGCTCCACGCTCCCCTATGTAATTGAGATGAAGAGATACAGACATGTTTGGAGTCTATATCAGGAGAGCATCCTAGGGTGACAACCATGGTTCCCTCCATAGATACAGTGGGAGACAGCCATGGTTTCCTCTACAGATACAGTGGGGACAAGAAGTGTGCTATTTGCAGGAATACCTGGTGAAAACAAAGCAAAAGAAGCTTGAAAAAAAAAAAAGAACACCACAGCAAGGATTAGCAAGCTGCATTATATTACATTTTTGGTTTGGGTTTAGATACCCTTTAATGATAAACCATAGCCATCTAGAAAATGCCATGTAAGGTAACATAAATATTATTTCTTTGAAAATAAATAAATTCTTGTGTTAATTCTTCACCTTTTACTAATTAGCTCCCGTCAAGTCTGCCCACTCACCCACTCCTACTACATGGTATATAAATATAATTTTACTGTTAATAAGCACACAGGGGCTTCTTTACACTGTGGATATAGACATTCCCCCAGTTGCCCTACATACCCGGTCAATTGAAAAAATAGTAATTTCAAATACAAATCCTTAGATTTTACAGATAAATAAATATATTGCACAATATAACTGATGGTGTCTGAAATATAAATATAACTTTATTGTGGTAACTACAGATTGCCTTGAAAGGTTTTGTCTACAGTAGATACAACATTTTTGAGACTATGGTGGTAATTTACTATAGCCCCGCCGCGCTAATTAGCGCAAATTGCCGCGAATTCGCGCTAATTAGCGCAAATTGCCGTGAATTTGCTCTAATTAGCGCAAATCGCGGCAATTTGCGCTAATTAGCGCTAAAACGGTATTCACTATAGCGCTGGAGAAAAAATACTTACCAAAATCGAATTTACTATAGCTCCCAGAATCCAAATAGCGCCCAAATCCTTACTCTATTAAAAGCTGGAGTTGTGCACATGGAAATAATGTTTAGAGCATGATATAATTGCCTAAATGGTACTGAAATATGCAGTATATTATTTAAAGATAATCTGCTTTTAAACTGTGTGAAAAAGTGATTTCTACACTGAAATATCTTTAAAAGTCTGAGAAGTAAAAAAATGCCCGTTTTTGAACAACTATTTGCAAGCTAAACTGAGCATGCCCAGAGCTAATATAACTAAAATTTTAACTCAAGTGACTTTTTTCACAAGAGTAAGGGCTCTTTCACACGGAGGTCCGTTCAGGTCCGCCTGTCAGTTTTTTAGGCGGACCTGAAACGGATCCTCCATGTACCCCTATGGAAGCACGGATGTCAGCGGAGACATGTCCGCTGACATCCACTCCGCTCCGCCAAAGTGTGACGGAGGAAAACCCTATTTTTCCTTCCGTCGGCGAAGCGGATCGGATGACAACGGACTCTACGGTCCGTCGTCATCCGATTCCCCATAGGGGAGAGCGGCGCTCTGACAGGGCAGTCCCTGCACAGTGTGCGGGGACCGCCCAGTCATCCGTCGGCTCAGCGGGGATCAACGGAGCGATCCCCGCTGAGCAAGCGGAGCTTCACGGGGCGGATCTTCACGGATCCGCCCCGTGTGAAAGGACCCTAAGGCCCCTTTCACACTGAGGCGTTGAAAAAACGCTCAAAAATGATGGGATTTTGTACCTCTATTTTACCGCAATTTGACCGCGTTTTTACCACGATCGCGGTAAAAATAGCGCTAAGGCGGTAAAAACGCAGTAAAAATGCATACGCGTTGGCGCTATTTTTTAAAATAACGCTTATGCCTATGCGTTTTTACCGCGGTTCCCATTCATTTCAATGGGGATAGGCGTTTTTACAGCGCTATTTTATGCACCCTAAAGTTGCTCTAAAAAAGCGGTTTGCAGGATTTTTTCCAACGTCCAGCCAGCATAACGCTTCAGTGTGAAAGCCGGGGCAGGATTATTTCAGGCGTTATTACAGCGCTATTTTTAGCGCGAAAACGCGGTAAAAACGCCTCAGTGTGAAAGGGGCCTTATAGTAAATACCGAAATGAGAGCTAATTAAAGAGCATGTTTTGGAAGTGAAAATCTGAGCTATGCAATCCAATGCAAGATTTAGCCATTGATTCTAATGATACAAATGTAACTTTCACAAATAAATCCTTTTAATGTTGAGATGAAATGTATCTTTCTCTGAAATTAATTTTCCTTTGCAACAATGTTGCTTCTAATTAAAATATTTTGTTTTTAAAGAAAGCTAGAATGTGGAATGTTTTGATAAAATATATTTTTCTCTGTCACTTTCACTAGTTACTCTCCATATCACACCAATCTTTACCCAAACTCACACAGGTGTCTTTACAAAGCACAATCAATACTATTGCTGATGCAAATTTAAAATTTGTCAAATTTTTTTGTCCTTTTTATTATTTCTAAATAATCATAATTTGAGCCCCAAAAATTTAATATGTGTTCCAACATCAGAAATAAAAATGTAATTCCCCAAAATTTGAGGGTAATATCACTATTCTAAACTCACGCACAAAAAAACACCACATTTCACAGAATAAATCAAGAAGAATAACTCTTGAGTAATGTAATTCCATCACCTGTATGTCCAAAGAAATGCATTATTTATGTGTATTTACGTGTAGGAGGTTTCCACATGTGGCAGATCTGTGGCTTAGAGGTTATAACTTCTGCTTAGCATCCCTGAGTGGCTGGGTTCAAATCCCAAACATGCTGCTTCATGTAGAGAAGTTGTCTCATATCCCAGGTCCTAAAACTATGTCTAAATCTTGTATTTATGTGTAGGAGGGTTCCACCACCACTGTAAATCTTGCCAGATACACAATTTAGCCCAAAGTATTGGGACGCCTGCCTTTACACACACATGAACTTTAATGGCAGCACAGTCTTAGTCCGTAGGGTTAAAATTTGATTTGGCCCACCCTTTGCAACTAGAACAGCTTCTGGGAAGGTTGGGAAGGCTGTCCACAAGGTTTAGTGTGTCTATGGGAATGATTGATCATTCTTCCAGAAGTGTATTTGTGAGGCCAGGCACTGATGTTGGATGAGAAGGCCTGGCTCGCAGTCTCTGCTCTAATTCATCCCAAAGGGAGTTCTATCGGGTTGAGGTCAGGACTCTGTGCAGGCCAGTCAAGTTTCTCCACCCCAAACTCACTCATCCATGTCTTTATGGACCCTGCTTTGTGCACTGGTGTGCAGTCATGTTGAAACAGGAAGGGGCCACCCCCAAACTGTTCCCACAAAGTTGGGAGCATGAAATTGTCCAAAATGTCTCAGTATGCTGATGCCTTAAGAGTTCCCTTCACTGGAACTAAGGGGCCAAGCCCAACCCCTGAAAAAAAAACCCACACCATAATCCCCCTCCACCAAATGATTTGGACCAGTGCACAAAGCAAGGTCCATAAAGACATAGATGAGTGAGTTCGGGGTGGAGGAACTTGACTGGCCTGGACAGAGTCCTGACCTCAACCCGATAGAACACCTTGGGGATGAATTAGAGCGGAGACTGCAGGCCAGGCCTTCTCAACCAACATCAGTGCCTGACCTCACAAATGCACTTGGAAGAATGGTCAAACATTCCCATAGACACACTCCTAAACCTTGTGGACAGCCTTCCCAGAAGCCTTCCCAGAAGACTTGAAGCTGTTATAGCTGCAAAGGGTGGGCCAACTCAATATTGAACCCTACGGACTAAGACTGGGATGCAATTACAGTTCATGTGCGTTTAAAGGCAGGCGTCCCAATACTTAGGCCAATATATTGTATATTGCTTGGAGACACGGAACTTGGCTATGGACTTAGGGCTGGTTCACACCACAGAGATGCAGAGAACATGTGTGAGGCTGCCTGGTGGCTAAGTGGGTAGCAATTCCGTCTAGCAACACTGGGGTTGCTGGTTCAATTCCCCAACATGCTAATGCTTATGTTGAAGACATGCTGGCATTTTATTTGTCTCCTGTCAAAATAGTCTCTAATGTAAGAAAGTTTATTTTGGACTTTAGATTGGAAGCTCATTGGAGCCAGGGCTGATGTTAATGTTTGTTAGCACTAATCATGCCCAGGGACTTGGACATTTAAAATTGTAGGGTTTACACTGCACAGGTACATATGCTTAGAAAACTGTTGCTTTGTTTATGTGCATGCAAATGGACTTGGATCTTTGGCCTGTAGTTAGAGATTTGATGCACATAGCCAAGGGCTAACACAGTTGTAAATAGTATTATGTGTTCCTGCCCATCAGGTGAAATCACTTTAGACATACACGAAGAGACAGATTGAAAGATACTGGTGGGCGTGTACTTCTATTGGGCGTGTACTTCTATTGGGCGTGTGCCAGTTTGCTAACAATACAACCTCTCTTATATAAAGGCCTGCAGTATGGGGGATCGTTTGGTCTGAGAAGGCCAGGTTTTTTGGTGTGATTTGTGGGGGGAGAAGGAATGATATTGTGCAGATTGATAAACCCCCCCAAATAGTGTTATTTGCTGAAATTCTTGTGCATTTTTTCAATCAAAAATTGTGTGTGTATTGTTCCTGTCTGACCATGCAAAATCGTTTGGAAGCATCTGCTGACCTTCTACTCTTGGATCTCATTGCTTAATCGTGTACACAGAAATACAGCTTTCAGCAGAACATGGTCACCAATGTATGTATATGTGGATTGTGGGGTGGGGGTTTTGAACATGTGTCTTTTTTAATATTATGTTGGAATGCTTTGTAAGAATAATGACTTGAGTATGTTTCTATAATCTTGCAGATAAAAATGTGATGTGTTGCCCGTTATACACTAAAAGTAAAGCTGTGTGCACTCCAAGGTTTTGACAAATTTTAGATTGTAAGCTCCTATGAGCAGGGCCCTTAAAATCCAATTGCTAAATTGAGTACCGTGTATCCTGTCAAAATTTTTTGAAGCTAGTAAATGAATGTACATAATTTTGTTTCTACTGGCAAAATAAAAGTACGTTATTGAGCTTTGGTGTGTGTGCTTTTTTTTTTTTTTTTTTTTTTTTTTTTTTTTGGCAAAGTGCAAAATCCTTTTTTATTTCTATATGGATTTGTGCATCAAAAAATGAATCTCTTTGCCCTTGTTCACATTGATGCTACTTTGAAATTGCGCTACTTCACTTAAGCTAGCGCGATTTTATGTACTACTTGATAGACATCTGTGTGGCTTCATACACAAATGTCTATTGAAGTCGCACCTGAAATCGGCAAAAGTAGTGCAGGAACTACTTTTGCAAATCGGTGCGATGCCCCAAAATTGGGGTTGCATCGATTGGAACAGTGCCATTGCCACCAATAGTCATGCGATTTGATTTCTGAAATTGCATGACAAATCGCCCCAATGTAAACCTAGGCTTCAGCACACCTGCAAGTAAATGATAAAGGTGGAATCTTTATATATAACAGCTGTGGAGAATTGCAGGTAATGAATTCAGCTGGGGGATAGATAGTGTTGTATGTGTCAGCTCTGGTTCACATTGGTGCGATTTGACATGTCAGATCGGTGGCAATTGCGCTGTTCTAATTGGTGTGATTTGTATTGATATAAGTGCAGAAACCTGCACAGATGTCTCTGATGCCCCCCCCCCCCCCCCCACCCTTGCAGTCAGGACTGACATGCGGGAATGAAAATCGTATGAGTTCAGCTGAACGATTTCCTCCCGCTGTCAGTGTGAAGCACGGCTCAAACCGGGCCTTTTGCCTTTGTAATTCACCTGCTGCTATGGCAGAGACACCATTCCTTTTCAAACTCCCTTAAGTTTACCTTCAAATATCATATGTAGAAATACAAATTTGCATATCTGCAAATAATCAAAAATAATAAATTCTAAGTGTGATTGAGATCAAATATTCGCAGCTGCAATCAACAGAGCGTGGTTTCACCTCCTGACCCGGAAATGAGTCATTGTAATCACCCGGAAGTTCCTGTGCTGGTCAGGATCTCCATCTAGGTGGACATGGCGAGCTCCCTCTTTAGCAAAGAGGAGGTGCTGCTGATTTCCTGGGTAAGTGTAGGATATGTACTTGTGCTTACTCAAGGTGGGGGTGGATTTGGTGTGGGTGGGCTTCATTGATTTGTTTGGTATCACTACACATTTGCTTCTGGCCCATGTGCACACATCACTACTTCCTGCATTTGTTCTGCTGATGTAAATCAGTAAGGACTATGCAAGTATAAATGAGAGCTCCTTTCTATTAAAATATATATGACTTGATTCACAGTTGGGCGACTTTTCATGATTCTCAATGATAACCATTCATATCTGTGCTACTTTAAGTCAGACCAACTTCAAAGTAGTCCTTGTACTACTTTGGTGTGACTTTCAGGATCGGTTTCCACTAGTGCGACTTGTCATGCAACTTGGGACTGCAAAGTCGCATGACATGTCATACCCTATGATTTACAATGAGTACGGTTCATATCTGTGCGACATTAAGTCGCAGCGACTTCAAAGTAGTCCCTGCACTACTTTGGACACACTTTGATACAACTTGAGGTCCATAGACCTCAAGAATGTACAGGCATTGCTCCAAGTCGCATCAAAATCGTGGCAAAAAATTGCGGCAAAATCATGCGAATTTAGGGTTTCAATAGTGGAAACAGAGCCTCATGTGACTTGAGGTACATAGGGCGCAATATTACACAGGCATTCCCAGAAGTTGGGGCCAAGTTGCAGCGACAAAGTGGCAGCAAATTAGGGTGACTTTCAGGTCGCAGCAGTGTGAAAGAGATTCAAGGATATCTTTGAATTTGGCCCTATTGTCACTTGTGCATCCTGAAAGTGGGGAAAATTCATCCCTGCACTACCTTGGTTTGACTTTGATGCAATTTGAGGTCCATATACCACAAGATAACACAGACATTGCTTCAAGTCATGGCAAAGCTGTGCAATTTTAAGGTCGCACAAGTGCAAATGGGGCTTTATTCAAAGGTGTTATCATTTAATCTCATTAGGTTACTTTCACACTTATGTGACTTTTCATGCAGCTTTGGACCTCAGAGTCGCATTAAAAGTATCCCCCCCCCCCCATGAGTTCCATTCATATCTATGCAACTTCACCCATGTTCACATAGCTCTGAACATGTTAAATTGCAGGCCAAATCGGCGCCTATTGACGGCAATAGAACTGTCCGAATTGGTGTGACGCCACACAGATTCCCAAAAGTAGTTCCTACACTACTTTGGGCGACTTCAGGAGGCGATTTCTTTCCTCCCAACTTTTTGAGATGGGTATAAGGGACAACTATTAGCAAAAGTATGTAGGCATAGTACACACCTCCTAAAACACCTTCTTAAAGGAGAATTATAAAAAAATTAAAATAAAACAATATTAGTTAAACCCCCAAGTGCTTTTTTTTTTTTAACAATAATATCCCTTTAGATTGGCTTTGGGAATTTACAAACAAAGCAATTTAGAAATTAGATGAAAGGTTTAGCGCTGGGAAACACTTTTTGAAAGATAAAAATTGCATTTTATATCAAACTATACAGATCAGAACAAAACGAGGGACAAATGAGGAGGAAAGAGGGACAGAGGGACTTTGGTCCAAATCAGGGACAGTTGAGACCTATGTGATTTCACTAGACATCTGTGCAGGAAAGTGCACTGATGTCTCTGAAATCGCTCACAAAGTCGGGCTGAGGCCCCTTTCACACTTGAGCAACTTTTCCTGCGACTTTGGTCATCAGAGTTGCATGACAAGTCATACCCCATGATTTTCAATGTGTACCATTTATATCTGTGAAACTTCAAGTCACACCGACTTCAAAGTAGTCCCTGTACTACTTTTGGTCCGACTTTGAGTTGAGGTTCATAGACCTTAAGTTTACACAGGCATTCCCTGGGATCGCAGAAAAAATGCAGACGGAAGTTTGCGCGCCTTTCCCTGCGACTCCTGCGTCCATAGACCTCAAGATTACACAGGCATTGCTTAAAGTCGCATCAAAATGACACAACTTTCAGGTCGCACAAGTGTGAAAGGGGCCTAAGTCACTGTGCTGAGTACTATTATACCTAGAATATAAAGTAGTCCCACCATCAAACACTCAGCAGCATATGCTGAAAAGAGGCGAATGCCTATTAGCCAATGCCACATCAGCATGAGCATGGTTGTTACAATAATATTAAAGTGGTTGTAAACCCACTTAGACAACTTGCATCTACAGGTAAGCCTAGATTAAGGCTTACCTGTAGGTGCAAGAAATATCTCCTTAACCTACACACACTAGTAGATGTTTGTGCTACGCTCAATAGGCTAGTGGTCAGCACTTCTACCTTGAAAAACTCAGGCTTCGAAGCACTCATGGGTTCAAATCCCACAGAGAGATACTAAAAGATTGTATTGGTGAAAAAAGGCAAATGCCTATTAGCCAAAGCAGCATATGCTGAAAATAGGTGAATGCCAATTAGCCAATGCACTTTTATTCAATAATATTATGGTGTGGACTTCCAAATATCACACACTAGCTAACGGGCAGTTTACTTTTCTTTGTTTGTTTATTTTAATTTGCTTGTGCAAATAATAAACATAGCCGTTGGATGGTATTTGAACTTGTAACATGAGAGCTGTATAGACATGGGAGCAGACCACTAAGCCATTGTGCTAAGTACAAGACCTGCATAATAGTGTAGTATGATTAAAGAATGAACATAAATAATTACCGCTTTATAGCCACCTAAATGAAAAAATAAAAACATGAAAAAAACAACATACAACAAATAGGTAACCTAAATGTTTAATACATGTAATTTTACATAATAGAAGACATTACTATGTAATAATCCTTCATAACTGCATTCGTTAGCAAAAGAAGGAAAAAAACTAGGAATACTAATTGCAATATACATCAATAGATAGAGCACATCTCATATAAAAATGTTTCTTTCACATACATGGATCATGGTTACAGTGCAGTGCTATATAAAAACTTAGTGGCATTTGGCATTTGCGCGTACGCGGATTCGCTAATTAGCGCTGATTTCACATTTACTAACACTTGTTTGCTGCTAATAGCGCTCTTTTTCATTCGCAAATTCGTGCATGGAATTTTTAATTGTCAAAAATTGGAGCTATTTTTTGCGATGTGCTCAGTACTTCCTGGAGTTATAGTAAATCAGCCCCTATGTCTTATTGTCAGATGGTTGAGTTTCCTGCTCTTCAAAATATATAATTGAAAATGTGTTAAATTTACATCTATGTTCATAAAGTTTGTTGTATTATCTGCTTACTTTTCATTGGACTGTGTTCTAATCTGTAGGCAGTATTTTACATCATATTTGAAGTTTCCTTGCAAGTTAAATGAATGATTTTCTATGGGAACAAATCAAAAGCTGCCTTTAAGAAGCACTATGACTGCTAATATTTTATTTATCGCAGTCGGTACTACAGTAAAAATGTCATAAATTTAATATAGATCGAGCATTATAAAAATGTCATCGGCATTGCACTTACCAACAATATGCTGGACTGAATCGCCAATGAAGTTGGAATGTAACTTTTCTTTTAATGCATTTTCTCTGTATTTTTTACCCAAGATTGTGTTTTCCCATGGACTGTTTCTACATAAAGAAAAAGACTGTGTTAAATTGAATGTGTTCATAGTTCTGACTGCAATGTATTAAACAGCTAGATTGTGTTCTAGAAGTTATATTACAATCAAATTTAAAGAAAAAAGCAACAAGGTACAGGTCATAATAAAGGTCTTGGCAAAACGCACGTTCATGATTGTCTATATGACCAGCTGGGGAGATTTCCCCTCACTTTCTGTCCCATAGACACAACAGGAGTGATATGAAATATTTCCATAGCACAGGAAAATTAGCTTGCTCTACTACTTTTTTTTCTCTTAATTTGTAGTGTTTTTTTATTTTTTTAAAGGCTGGTATTCATGGACCATTTTATCCCCTGCGGCTGCCCCCGTATATGGGATCGCCTTAAAGTGGTATTGAACCAAAAAAACAAAAATTTAATATATTACAATTTACCGATCTTAAGTGACTGCAATCATTTTTTGTTTTTATGCATAGTTTCCTTTATTTTCTCCTGGTGATCAGGCCAGTAATACACTTAGGCTGGGTACACATGGGCTAAATATGGTTCAGCAGGAACTGAGTGACATTTGGTCAGTGTGTGTATAGCTGTCTTTCCAACAGAAGCCAGTATAATGACTGGCTTTGGTCGAAGGGACATGTTAAAAACCCAGCATCCGATCTGGCGGGAGGGCGTTAGTCCCCCTGTCAGAACACAAAGGCACAGTGGGGGAAATTACTGCACTAACATCGATCGACTTGTTTTTAACCAGCCTGTCAGGTTCTTCCTCAATGATTAGTGCTGCCGGCTATAGCCAGCAACACTGATCATTGTATTCTGACAGCGGGGAAGGCTCTCTGCTATCAGAATACAATAATATATTTCATTTGAATGAATCATGTATGGCCAACCTTAAGTCAGCCATAGATGGTTTGAATTTCAGCTGGTTCAGCAGGGACCGGCTGAAATTAGAACCATGTAGGGCAGGCTGAACGTACCCAAGTTGATTGATCGATCACCATGGGTACAACCAGCCTGTCAAATTTTACATGCAATGGTTGCTAGTGGCTATTATAGCCACTAGCAGCAATTGCTATGTTCTCCTGGCAAGGACTGCTGCCCCCACCCCCCCCCCCCCACTTCTGTCGGGAGAACACAATAGCTCAGCGGGAGGGATTCCCCCACCAACACAGTCAGTGGTTGCAGGAAAGAAAATCGCTCCATCTATGTCCAGCTTTAGATCCACTAGCAGATTTAGATGGACTTAACTAACTAAACCCATCAATTTTGCTGTTTCCCAAAAAAGTTAAATTCAAGGTATGTCATGAATGATAACTGTCACAGTTGCTTGTGCTTTCAGATGCACTGTCAAGCCATCAAATGGTTGGTGTCATAACTGATCACATGTGCAGCACCATGGCAACTGCAGATCCAACAGAGGCTATGATGGCAGCTTCTTGGCTGTAAAGGAGGTTTAGTTCCACTTTAAAGATGAGATCTAGCTAACACTGTTTAAGCAGGTACAGCTTCTTCTGGGATAAAGGTTTTTCATTAAATTCATGAAAAAAAGCTGACCATTGCAAGCACCCGTTGGTGCTAAATGGTTTGTCTCAACCCTCTTATTGCAAATTTTGCTGGAAAGCTTGGTGTGTTAAAGGAAGTTAAAACATAACAGACTTAGTAGCTAGATCACCAGGTAAAAATTACAAGGAAAAAATCCTAAAAAAATAAAAGAAAATGTAGGCACCACAGCTAAGAATTAGTGAGCTGCAATAAATGTATATTTCTGTTTTTGGGTTTAATACCTTTTTGAGTCTGATGCATGACTGGTTGGATGTTTTTGACATGTAAGTTTGTTTTAATGTAACTATACAACTATGTTATCTTGAATGTATTCCCTAAGGTTTATTAATGATCTCGATTTCAGTGGCAGACGGTCCATAAGGTCCATAAGGAGCGCAGGGGCGCCGCCCCCCCCCCCCCTTAAAAAGTTCCCAAAGTTAGTTTGCCAAAGAAGAAAGCTACTTTAACATGTTAAAACTGTTAGTCATATTATAATTTATTAAAAAACAAATCGTTCATATATGTGTGCACTATGTAGGGCGCCAGACTAATGGGTGTCTATTAGGGCCGTAAATGTTTGAAAGGCATGTTACTTGAGGCTCTAATTGGCTTGTTTCAGGTTTTCCTCGGGGTGCAAAACACTTCCGGTTTCCAGCTTCTTGTCCTGTGAAACACAAGGCGTCCTCTGGTGCGTGCGTATCTGGAGGGGTTTGTTTGCACCCCCCATCTTTTTTTTAGCACCAGCCGCCACTGCTTGATTTAATATGATAGGCCCACCTACTTAAATCTTCTGATGAAGCCCTGACTGAGTGCAGACTTATCCCATTTGTAGGCAAAACCAACTAGTGTCTAATTAGACTCTTCCATTGGGTTACCTTGAGCTAACAGGTACCCTTTCTCTTCCAATCCATCTGTCACAGTGTATCTGTGCATGACCTACCTATGTACACTATTGTACAGAGGTTGTACAATCAGACATTATAGTGTATAGCCAGTTTTACTCTCAACAATCTATCTGTGCATGCCCTACGTTTCTCTTACACAAGGACCACTGTGAGCTCTTTTAACAGCTAAATGAGCCAAGGGAGTGGTTTAATCACTCTTTAAATAGGAGTAAAATTATGTTAAAATTATCTTGTTCTTTAAATTAGACCCAATCCAAATTACATGCACACAAAAGTTCATTTAAGTTTAAGAAAATTTAGCAAATGGTCTGCAGAGTCTGTAATAGCCGATGACAACCAAGAATCCTTGTCAGACTTGGATACTCAGATACTAAACACACACTGGGGTTGACTTACTAAAGGGAAATCCACTCTGCACTACAAGTGCACTGCAAGTGCACTTGTAAGTGCAGTCACCGTAGATCTGAGGGGAAGCTTATAAATTAGGTGAAGCTCTGCTGATTTTATCATCCAATCATGTACAAGCAATAATGCTGTTTTTTTATTTTCCTTGCATATCCCCCCAGATCTACAGTGACTGCGCTTGAAAGTGCACTTGCAGTTGCCTTTCATAAATAACCCCCACTGTTTAATTTACATTGTCCTTTCTATTTCTGTATGTGGATGATGGCACTGTAATTTTTTAATTAAAAATAAAGTCATTTTTTCCTAATCGATATACAGCTATCACATGACCCAGCTCTTTCCCAGCTTGTCTCCAGGGAAACATAAGCAGGATGAGCTTCTAGTCCTCTGCTGCTGGTCACATGTTTAATAATAAAAAAACAAAAATCAGCTTTTGGCCTCTTTCACACATGCGGACCGTATGTCCGCTTTTTCATCCATCCGTTTACGGATGAAAAAGGGACATACATTGGTCCCTATGAGATAGAGGGTATCAGCAGATGAACATCCGCTGACACCCGATCTCATCCGGGTCCGCAATCCTCCGATTCTGCAGACGGAGGAAAATCCTATTTTTCAGGCCGTCTGCAGAGCGGATTGGGTGAACACGGACAGACGGTCCGTGTTCATCCGATCCCCCCATAGAGGAGAGCGGAGATCTGACAGGACGGTCCCTGCACAGTGATCCCCGCTGAGCAAGCGGAGGTTCACGGGGCGGATCATCGGGGATCCGTCATGTGTCAATGGGGCCTAAGGAATACAGAGTAAAACTAAATACATCAAATCAAACTGTTTTACATTGTCATATAAATATATATTTGACTCTATAGTCACATGGGCTGCCCAGATGGGATAGGGAAGAAATTTTTAAGATAGGAAAACACTGAAAACTGAGCATGTGCAGAGTTGCCACTACAGCTGCAAAATCCCTAGCTGAGTTGGGAAATTGGACAGAAGCTGGAGATAGAGAACAGCAGGATCAACCAGGTTTTGTGCAGAATACAGAAAACAAATCTCATAGTGACTGAGTAAGTATGAAAAGCATGTAATACTGCATTTATTGATAGTTTTTATGATGTGGGTTTAGTAATTTAGTAACAATTTAATTTAGTAACATCTTTAGTAATATTTAGCTTGGCACAACGTATTATTTCCTTACTGTTTATGTTTGAACTTTAAAATTCACAGTAGATTCACAGGTGAATGCCTAGTAAGATGTAATTTGCTATGTCCGCTTTGGTTTAAATGTTCCAGGTAGCTCCCTTGTGGAACAATTGATTTAGCAACTGAAGACTTTTAAAAGCGCTTAGAAAACTATGGACAACATTGTTTATACGGACATCACATTCATTTATTTGTAGGTGACAGTAGGAAACAATCGATAATGGCTGAAAAAGTTCATGACATATACAATACTACTTTGTAAATTAATTGTTCTCACCAATAACCTTAAACAAAAACATGATTTGGTACATACTTGAAGGGCAAGTCCTCTTTATCTTCAATTAGCAAATGTTGTAAATGAGAGACAGGCTCCTCTTCTGTTTCATTATTGGGAGAGGCCAAGCCCTCTGCTGTTACCTCTGCACTTTCTAATTTATTATCTTCTACAAGTAGAAGAGGATATTTTTCAATTCTCCAGTGTTCCTCCTAGACAACAAGATACAAGGAGAGATTAAATAAAAAAGAACAAAAAAAAAAAAAACCTTTACCGTGTTTGTATTGATTAGATTTAAACAAGAATCACTAGCAATTCTTCAACTGGAAGGGTCAACAACTAACTGAGTTTTCAGCGTTCTAGCACATCAGGGTTATGGATGATTCCTAAGAGGCAGAGGAGTGTGATGTAATTAAAAATGATTGAGAATTACAGTGGACAACACAGTCAAGATGAGCCATTAACGGTTTATAAAAAATGAATAGTTATAATATAAAAGCAAATTTCAGTTCAGTTTCAGAAGGTAATTATTTTAAAATGACTTTTATAGATAAGACTAACATGCAGTTATTTTAAAAGGTGAAGATATTCTTTCAAAGATTAGTCAACATAATCACGCTGAATTCTCTAACCTCGAGTCCTACTCTTTTAATCATGCCCAATGAATGAGCAGCAGCTCATAACTCATTAGAATCCCATATTGTCCATGATCCCTACAAAACTGTTCACCACCTCTCAGAAATTCCATGTACATAATAAACAGGAAATGCTGTATAGCTTTAATTTGATGTCTAATGTCTGTACAAATCGGGAAAAGAGGGTCAAATCGCTCCTACTTTGCAACACAAAGATTGTCCATTACATTTTCACCAATAGCACTATCTGTACAGAGTTTTATGTCATTCCCATGTTTGTGTGTACAGTAAATCTGAAACTTTGGTTCATTTTCACCATCTAAAAACACACTTCTTGGTAGACAGCCATTGGGCCAAAAAAGGCCAAGAGTGTGAATGTGTGTGTTTGCATGAGTGTAATAGAAACATTACAAATTCCCTAACGAGATGGACTAACCTGTTCTATGTACCCTGTTAGGCACTGTGAGTACTGTGCAATTACGGGATATAAATAATTATTTAAGAGGGAACATCTAAGTTCAAGTAGGACATTTGCATAACATGGCCATTGAACTCTAATGCCCCCAGTGGCGGCTGGTGCTCAAAATTTTTGGGGGGGCGCAAACAAACTGAAAAAAAATCAATTGCCGCCACTGTGCCCATTAAACGCAGCCACTGTGCCCAAACGCCACCAGTTTGCCCCCTCAAATACAGCCAGTTTGTTTCCATATACAGCCAGTGTGCCCCCATATATATATAACCAGTGTGCCCCCATATATACAGCCAGTGTGCCCCCATATACAGCCAGTGTGCCCCCATATACAGCCAGTGTGCCCCCATATATATATAGCCAGTGTGCCCCCATATACAGCCAGTGTGCCCCCATATACAGCCAGTGTGCCCGCATATACAGCCAGTGTGCCCCCATATATATATAGCCAGTGTGCCCCCATATACAGCCAGTTTGTCCCCATATATATAGCCAGTGTGCCCCCATATACAGCCAGTTTGTCCCCATATACAGCCAGTTCCCCTCAAATGCAGCCAGTTTGTCCCCCATATACAGCCAGTTCCCCCCAAATGCAGCCAGCGTGTCCCCCATATACAGCCAGTTCCCCCCAAATGCAGCCAGTTTGTCCCCCATATACAGCCAGTTCCCCCCAAATGCAGCCAGCGTGTCCCCATATACAGCCAGTTCCCCCCCAAATGCAGCCAGCATGTCCCCCATATACAGCCAGTTCCCCCCCAAATGCAGCCAGTTTGTCCCCCATATACAGCCAGTTCCCCCCAAATGCAGCCAGCGTGTCCCCCATATACAGCCAGTTCCCCCCATATTCAGCCAGTTTGTCCCCCATATACAGCCAGTTCCCCCCATATACAGCCAGTTCCCCCCAAATGCAGCCAGCGTGTCCCCATATACAGCCAGTTCCCCCCATATTCAGCCAGTTTGTGCCCCATATTCAGCCAGTTTGTGCCCCATATTAAGCCAGTTTGTGCCCCATATTCAGCCAGTTTGTCCCCCAAATGCAGCCTGTCCCCCCCCCCAGCCCTGCACTTACCTTCCTCGGTCCGCGCCGTCCTCGATTTGTTCTCCCGCCCTCGATGTCGCTTCAGCCAATCAGGTTACCGGTAACCAGATCCGGTGAACCTGATTGGCTGAAACCTCCACACAGTCTTCTTCCAGGAACGCACCCCCGTGCGTACCTGGGAGGAGTTTTTGGAAGCCGAATACAGCGTGAGAGCTGTATTCGGAAAGCCTATCAGAGCCGCTGGCTCTGATAGACACTTCCAAGTCACACCCACCGCCGGCCGCCGCTCTAATTCATATGGCCGGCGCTCACCAGGAGGCCGGCCATATGTATAGTGGGCAGCGCGGCAGCGGTGACAATACACAGATTCATGCAATGCATGAATCTATGTATTGTCTTTCAGTGGCGGTGCGGGAGCAAAAGGGGGCGGCGCTCCGGCGCCCTCTATGGACGCACCGCCACTGAATGCCCCGTACACACGACCGGTTGTCCCGTTGGAAATACTGCAATGAGAGTTTTTCGTTGGGAATCCCGACTGTGTGTATGCTCCATCGGACTTTTTCCAAGAGGAAAACTGCCGGAAAAAAAGAGAGCAGGATCTCTTTTTTCCCGTCAGGAAAAAATCCTAGCGGGAAAACCGTTCGGCTCTATGCTTTTCAGACAGGAAAAAAAACTGTGCATGCTTGAAAGCATAGAACTTAATTTTGTCGGCTCGTCGTAGTCTTTTACGTCACCGCGTTCTTGGTTCACCGGACTTTTGTGTGACCGTGTGTATGCAAGGCAGGATTGAGAGGAATTCCGTCGGAAAAAACATCTTTTTTTTTCCAAGGGGAAAACTGGTTGTGTGTACGGGGCATAATGCCGCGTACATACGATTGGAATTTCTGACAACAAATGTTCGATGTGAGCTTTTGGTCGGATATTTCGACCGTGTGTAGGCTCCATTGGACATTTGCTGTTGGAATTTCCGACAACAAATGATTGAGAGCTGGTTCTCAATTTTTATGACAACAAAAGTTCTTGTCGGAAATTTCGACCGTGTGTATCCAATTCCGACACACAAAAATCCTACGCATATTCGGAATCAATTTGACGCATGCTCGGAATCATTGAAGTTAATTTTTTTCGGCTCATTGTAGTGTTGTACGTCACCGCGTTCTTGGCGATCGGAATTTCCAACAGCATTTGTGTGACCGTGTGTATACAAGACAAGTTTGAGCGAAAATTTGTCGGAAAAAAATCCACGGTTTTGTTGTCGGAATGTCCGATCGTGTGCCTGCCTCAGTTTCAAGAAGCAGCATATTTTCCTTAGCTGTCTTGCTAATCATTGTATATCCCCCAAATATATTATTGACAATATAATGACAGAAGTTTATATTACTGATATTTGCAAATGGTTTACAAACATTAATAAGAAACTAAGAGATATCATACAAAAATCATATTAATTTACAGGTAAATTATATATCTAAAAATTATAAATCATTGCTATATCTGTAAAATATATATTTATCACTAAAATAGCAAAAGGAATTATGGTCCCTTTAAAGATGTTAAAGTAAAGCCAAAACTTGTTTTTCCATTTTGAATCGAGTAGGCATTTGTAAAACAACTATCAGGTTTTTAATATGTGTAGACACAAAAGAAAATTAGATGAAATCTCTCTAAAGTGAGGGAAAAACTAAACCCACTCCATTCCCTGTATTCCACTTGCTTCCACCCATAGTGTATATAGTATAGTGTATAGTATAGTACAGCTTAATACTTTACACTATACTATATTATACACTACACTATATACACTATACTATATACACTATATACTATGCACTATACTATATACACTATATAAACTATACTATAAGAGAGGAGCTGACACTATAAATAATAATGAAGCTGGCACAGTATTATAAAAGAGGAGACAACGCTGTACTAGATCACACTGAACTATATTAGCATGGAGCGCAGCGTCAAGGGTGGCCTGTGACCTCATCGGGATGCTCGAAACACTAGCATCCAGCATCCCAGTTACATCACACGCCACCCTTGGTGCTGCGCTCCACGCTGCCTTCCACGCAACACAGAACTAGCCGGCATCTCTTCTTGTCATACCGCGGTCACTGCAGACTTGGACTGGCGTGGTTCACATCTACTCACTCCATTGGGATTCTTATCTCCACAGATAAGCCTTATTTTTCCCTCCATCCT
The DNA here is from genome assembly GCA_029206835.1 of Rana muscosa. Classification (NCBI taxonomy): domain Eukaryota; kingdom Metazoa; phylum Chordata; class Amphibia; order Anura; family Ranidae; genus Rana; species Rana muscosa. The sequence goes on from CM055121.1 coordinate 575,085,733, forward strand.
GTAAGTTTTTAATTGTCATTACTGTTACCCCTTGCTAAATAAATACCCCTTGCTAAATAAATATTACACTTAGAGGCAATCCAATGTAAGTAATTGATATTGGGGTACCGTGTATGTCCCTGATTGGGGTGTACTGTACAGGCATATCACAGGACAGGAGTGGTGCCACTGTCACTTGGCGGTGTTGGGCTCCCCCTACTCCAGGCTGATGATGACACAGGCTCAGCCTCAGTGACTAGACCAGGTCAGTATTTTGGCCTGTCCTAATGAGCTCTATTGTACACAATACGGGACTGGCAAAGAGCCAGTAAACTTGGAGAAACTGTTACTCCTTGTTTCTAAATTACAGTTGTAATGATTTTTAAGACAGACAGTCTGTTGCTAGGCAGATTAGAAAAAAAATCACAATTTTAATCTACCTAGCAACAGCAGAGAGAGAGAGAGAGATATTAAAATATACATATATACACAAAGTTAAAAACTCAACAGAAAAAATAATTATATAGTTTATTTTTATGTATTTTCTTCCCCTGCAAAACTGGTGGGGCGCTCCCCCAGGAGCCCCTATGGAAGAGCCTCCACTGTTTATTAGTCAAATAACAGTAAAATACACCATCAAAGTGTTGGCATCAGTGTGGCCATTCTTCAGAACAGGTGTAGGAACACTACATAAAAGTTAGGAGTTGATATGTAAGTGTAGCGGGGTGGTCAATTTAAGGGAAGTCTCTGAGTGGTAATTAGGCTCAGACACCTTGATTGTTAGTGGCTATGGACCATTTTTTGTCCTCAGGGGATAATGCTGGTGATGAGTTCCCTGTGGCCTGCGGATGACACTGCCATCCTGGGCTGGGGGTTGAACCACGAGCTTAGTGCTGTGCCTTTTGTGTCCCCTCTCAGTGGCCATGCAGTGGGGTGGGGAACCTGCGGTGCATGCCGGGAGAGGGTATAAAAGGGGCAGACATCTCCTGATCGGGGTCCACCCCCAGGCACCTTCAGCCTGGGAGTGAGTGCGGTTGATCTCCGGGTGCCCTAGGCCCGGAGGCTGTGTTCCTGTTCCGTCTTAGGTACCTTTAGCCTGGGATGAGGTACTACCCTGCTGTCCTGATCGCCTGTGTATGAAGACCCAGGGGATGTGGAGAAGGCCCGGGGCCCAGCACCTTCGGCTGGGGTCCGCTAAGTATTGAGGAGTCCAGGGTGCCGCCTTGCGAGGGGACCCGCACTCTCAGAGAAGGGAGGATCATTCTGAAGGACCGATGAGGAAGTCACGTGAAGGAAGGGTCTGTTGACTCTCTGGGGGGACATCTTCTCCTTGAAAGGGGCCATGTTCTAAGAAGGAAGTTCGCGTTCATCAGGTCAGTGGCAGTGGCCTTATTCACCGGGTCTGTGGCAGAGACCAAACTCACGGTCTGTGGCAGAGACTGTGCGCCTAGTATACTGCTTGAGAATCTGAGTAGTACAGTAAAGAGCTACGTTTGTGCCTGAACCTCCTCCACACCTTGAGCTGTTCTGTTTCCTTTGCTCCAACCTCTTTTTCCTATCCGAGAGGCTGTGTATTGTAAAGCGAGAATAAATCTTAAGTTGGAGGTTCAGCTGGTGTGGACATTCATGTTACTGGGGAAGTTAAGGACTTACCTCTACTTACAGTAGAGGCAAGAATCATTCTCCGGAGGATTTTGGCCTGGCTGCAGACAAGACCCAACAATAACACCGCTCAACCTTTTGCACAAGAGGGTACGGGCTGTTAGCGTGGTGTGCCTGTCTCCCCCTGCGAGGAGCCGAGTGAAAATACAGGAGGGGGATAGGTGGGTGCGCTACACGTGGGGGCTCATCCGGGATTTGTTTGTGGCTGGAAAATGTTGAAACCCCCCCAGAGTTTGAACTTTATTCCCCAGTGAAGTTCGGTGGAGGCCGGCCATATTGAGAACTGCGCCACCTGGAGAACCCTGACTGCGTAGTTCGTGGGCGTGCCTATAGAGAAAGCCGTGAACAGTGCAGAAGATGGGAGGAGTCTGGCCATGTGAGGAGTTGCACGTGGGGACTTTGGCGCGAAAAGGACAGTGCGCAATGGAACAGCAAGCGGGAAACATGGCGTCTCATGCCTCATGGATTCCAGCCACTACCACCATGAATATGACCTCGTTTGCTGCTTCCGTGACCGATACTGGGATTCGGCTAAAGCCCGGGGACGTTTTACCCTCTACGTGTGCAGAGACGTGGAGGCCCTTGGAGTGGTTTGTCCCGGCTGCTCGGGACTGGTGGTGCATCTCAAGCCCTTCGGCAGATGCGAGCAATGTAAGGAGTTTCTATTTGAGGTGGAGCAACCCACAGAAAAGCCTCGGGCTTTCTGCCTCAACTGCCTTATGGGCTCCACTACTTCGGAGGAAGGAGCCAGGGCTTTTGCAGCCATCCCTACGCGCACTGTTGAGACTTCGGAGGAAGTCGCGACCAGAGATGTTCCAGAGATTGAGGAACCGGAGTCGGAGAGACCGGAGGATGTTGCCTCGGTCACCACAGAGTCCTTACTCCCACCGCCCAAGAGGAAGATTGGTTTTGTGAAGGCTTCCTGCTGCCGTGGTGGAGTTACGCCCCAGCGCTTACTCGGAACGGATGCATCCAAAGGAAAAAGTTCCGGACGTCCTGGCTCAGCTACAAGCCGAGGTAAGCCGGGAAAAGAGACTCTGTCTGAGGTCCGAAGTGTCGGGATGCTTGGGTCAGGGATCCCAGGGCCCTTGAGCTGGTTAGAGGCGGTGATTCATCTTCTACCCGGAGTTACTTGCCTGCGGAGGAGTGTGACACCTCTGACCTTGAGTCGGTCTCTGATCCAGGAGACGACGCCGCCATTGATGAGATATTTGAGGGGAAGGGTTGGGATAAGATGCCCCTGTCCTTGTCCTGTAGAAATAGGGACCCACCCATGTCCACTGGGGAGAGCACACCCCGGGTGGAGGCCCCGGAGCCTGAGGAGGGATCTGTCCAGTTGCCTGCCCTTCCACCGTTGGAGATACCTGGATCTGTTGTTGGGATGGAACGAGTGTCATTGCGGGCCCCTGTGTCTGGTCCTGATGTAGTGAAAGTACCTCGACACCCGGACGCCATAGTCTTGCCTGGTATGGGAAATCGTCTTACCATGCCACCTTTGTCCCGTTTGCAGAGGTTATTTAACCAGAAGGTTGCCACCGAATATGGGTGGGAGTACCCGTACCTGTCAAAGGAGCTTCTGTTTGAAGTGGAGGCCTATAGACATCGGTGGTACGCGGACTTTGTTTGGACCCATATCAAGGTACCCCAGGCCCGTAGATACTATTCATGCTCTGCTACAGCTACCAAGCGGTACAAAGACTGTAGGAAAGCCTGAATGCTTGGTCGGCACATACATGCAGATAAGGTGGTTATTTGCCGAAAGGACACAGACAATGTTGAATACCACATTGACACTTTTGACAGACATTGGAAACCACTGGTGTTGCCGCATCCGCAATATTATCTTTGAGAGATCAGACTCCTTGTGTTGCTTTTATTTCTGAAGTGTACTCTCTGGAGCCCAAGAACCTTTTTGCCCTTGCAGCTGGGTATTCTACTTGTTGGAAGAGCGGGAGTAGTTGTGTTTTTCTTTCTCCCCTCTCTCAGCACCACAAAGACACAAGGACTTTGGGGTATGGATAATTCAGGGCCACAGTCAAGAAAAGAGGAAGATTTACCCTCGAGAGAAAAGTTGCTGGAACAGATGTCTTGACGGTGACATGTCCACTAGGTGGGGGTGTTGCACTGTCTAAAAAAAAATTAATGATGTTTTACTTTTGGAAGAGAAGGATTGTTCCTCTGGGAAGAATCTTTCCACTTCTGCTGTTATGTGTTGGGTTTTATATGTGCTTTCTCCCACTGCAGGTGAACACCAAGCAAAACACTGAGAATGGGGTGGTTTTAGCTAGTGCAGGCGGGGAGGGAATGTAAATATTGGAGATGTGTTTATGTGACATTTGAGACTGTAATGTGCACATTGTGTTTCTACTGTTTCTTTAATTTCTGCTTTTAACTCCCTTTTCCCCATGTTAGGTTCCGGCACAAACAAGCAATTTTTAAATTTGTTTTGTTTGTCCTGTCTCTGGAATAGGCCTATGCTGACTCAGGTTCGGGAGGCATGGGTTTGCTCCAGACACTGGGGACCAGTGTCCATTAGTGGGGGGAATGTGTAGCGGGGTGGTCAATTTAAGGGAAGTCTCTGAGTGGTAATTAGGCTCAGACACCTTGATTGTTAGTGGCTATGGACCATTTTTTGTCATCAGGGGATAATACTGGTGATGAGTTCCCTGTGGCCTGCGGGTGGCGCTGCCATTCTGGGCCGCGGTTGAACCACGAGCGTAGTGCTGTGCCTTTTGTGTCCCCTCTCGGCTGCCGTGCAGTATGGCGGGGAACCTGATGTGCATGCCGGGAGAGGGTATAAAATGGGCAGACATCTCCTGATCAGGGTCCACCCCCAGGCACCTTCAGCCTGGGAGTGAGTGCGGTTGATCTCCGGGTGCCCTAGGCCTGGAGGCTGTGTTCCTGTTCCGTCTCAGGCACCTTTAGCCTGAGATGAGGTACTACCCTGCTGTCCTGATCGCCTGGGTATGAAGACCCAGGGGATGCGGAGAAGGCCCGGGGCCCAGCACCTTCGGTTGGGGTCCACTAAGGATTGAGGAGTCCAGGGTGCCGCCTTGCGAGGGGACCCGCACTCTCAGAGAAGGGAGGATCATTCTGAAGGACCGATGCGGAAGTCACAGTGAAGGAAGGGTCTGTTGACTCTCTGGGGGGACATCTTCTCCTTGAAACGGGCCATGTTCTAAGAAGGAAGTTCACGTTCATCAGGTCAGTGGCAGTGGCCTTATTCACCGGGTCTGTGGCAGAGACCAAACTCACGGTCTGTGGCAGAGACTGTGCACCTAGTATACTGCTTGAGAATCTGAGTAGTACAGTAAAGAGCTACGTTTGTGCCTGGACCTCCTCCAGACCTTGAGCTGTTCTGTTTCCTTTGCTCCAACCTCTTTTTCCTATCCGAGAGACTGTGTATTGTAAAGCGAGAATAAATCTTAAGTTGGAGCTTCAGCTGGTGTGGACATTCATGTTACTGGGGAAGTTAAGGACTTACCTCTACTTACAGTAGAGGCAAGAATCATTCTCAGGAGGATTTTGGCCTGGCTGCAGACAAGACCCAACAATAACACCGCTGAACCTTTTGCACAAGAGGGTACGGGCTGTTAGCGAGGTGTGCCTGTCTCCCCCTGCGAGGAGCCGAGTTAAAATGCAGGAGGGGGATAGGTGGGTGCGCTACATAAGGGATGAGCCATGAATACATAGATAGATAAAAGATTAAATATGTAAATTGCTCACTTAGACAGATGCACTATATTGTCAAAAGTATTGGGACACCTGCCTTTACACACACATGAACTTTAATGGCATCTCAGTCTTCGTCTGCAGGGTTAAATATTGAGTTGGCCCATCCTTTGTAGCTATAACAGCTTCAACTCTTCTGGTAATGCTGTCCACAAGGTTTAGGAGTGTGTCTATGGGAATGTTTAAGCATTCTTCCAGAAGTGCATTTGTGATGTCAGGCACTGATGTTGAACGAGAAGGCCTGGCTCGCAGTCTCTGCTCTAATTCATCCCAAATATGTTCTATTGGGTTAAGGTCAGGACTCAGGCCAGACCCATCATGCTGATTGATTATACAAGCCTTTTTTGACTTGGGTGGTATATGCCTCTCCAAGTCAATATTACCTTACATTGGTGGTGGTGCTTCTGTCTTTCCACAGAGTGGGTTACATCCATGTGGGATCCTTCACTTCAACTTTGCAGACTTCTTTTACACTTTTGGACTGTTTTTTTTTTGTGTTTGATCAGAATAGTGGACTGTTTTGGTTTTTAATCATCTTATATATATATTTTCACTGATTATATCCAGTCACGAGGTGTCACTGAAAATAAGGACTATTTATGCATATTTGTTTATAATATTTATTATGTGGTTTCAACCTTTTCACTTACAAAAATTAGCGCTACACTTTTTTTATAGACGTATGAGTGCTGCCAGCATTGCTGCAGAGGTTGAAGGGGTGGGGGGTCAGCCTTTCAGTGCTCAGACCATACACCGCACACTGCATCAAATTGGTCTGAATGGCTGTCATCCCAGGAGGAAGCCTCTTCTGTTTCAATATGTTTATTGATTTCCAACAGCGAAAAACAAAGTAACAATAGAACTTGTATTAATGGCCTGCAGGGCCTCACATAGAACAATGACAATACATATCGAGCAAAATTAATGCGATATGAAGAGGAATCCTCTTCTAAAGATGATGCACAAGAAAGCCCGCTGAAGACAAGCAGACTAAGGACATGAATTACTGGAACCATGTCCTGTGGTCTGATGAGACCAAGATAAACTTATTTGGTTCAGATGGTGTCAAGCGTGTGTGGCGGCAACCAGGTAAGGAGTACAAAGACAAGTGTGTCTTGCCTACAGTCAACCATGGTGGTGGGAGTGTCATGGTCTGGGGCTGCATGAGTTCTGCTGGCACTGGGGAGCTGCAGTTCATTGAGGGAACCATGAATGCCAACATGTACTGTGACATACTGAAGCAGAGCATGATCCCCTCCCTTCGGAAACTGGGCCGCAGGGCAGTATTCCAACATGATAACGACCACAAACACACATCCAAGAAGACCACTGCCTTGCTAAAGAAGCTGAGGGTAAAAGTGATGGACTGGCCACGCATGTCTCCAGACCTAAACCCTATTAAGCATCTGTGGGGCCTCCTCAAACGGAAGGTGGAGGAGCGCAAGGTCTCTAACATCCACCAGCTCCGTGATGTCATCATGGAGGAGTGGAACAGGACTCCAGTGGCAACCTGTGAAGCTCTGGTGAACTCCATGCCCAAGAGGGTTAAGGCAGTGCTGGAAAATATTGGTGACCACACTTTGGGTCCAATTTGGACATTTTTACTTAGGGGTGTACTAACTTTTATTTCCAGTGGTTTAGACATTAATGGTGTTATTTTTAGGGGACAGCAAATTTACACTGTTATACAAGCTGTACACTCACTACTTTACATTGTAGAAAAGTGTAATTTCTTCAGTGTTGTCACATGAAAAGATATAATTTAATTATTTTCAAAAATGTGAACGGTGTACTCACTTTTGTGAGATACTATATATTTATATATATTGAAGTGGCCATATTGATGTCACATTGATGAACCTTCTCAAGCGCTTCACTATGGACACCTCTGCTGACATCATCCTAATTTTCTAGAACAACCATCTATCATTCCCTGCATGGAGACATATATACTCCATGCAGGGAATATATCCAGATATATTTTCCATAATCAATCCTACTGGTTGCCTAATGCCCTAACGAGGTTCTTGCAAATCCGTAAATGTGACTAAATGTTACATGCCCTTTTCAATAAAATAAAATAAAATAAAATCTTAGACTACGCTTAGATGGATCACTCCCGTTTTTTTTTTTTTTCTATCTTCTGATTGTTTTTGTAGTATCCATACAATTGTCCCAATTGGAAGGTTACCCTTCTATTCATCTTCTGCTGATGAATATTAAAAAAAAATGATTTTCCCCTAGTCACATGACAATTTTGCCTTTAGATACTGTTTAACTACTCTTAAAAAAAGAAGGAATGTATACCTGGCCAAACACTCCAAGTAGATTTCCATACACATCACTGACACATATACTGCAGTCTGCAGCTGAAGAGATGATCAAGAGACACTGGCTGTGTGTACAAGTTTCTATGTGTGTGACACAGTCGCTATGAGGCTGAAATGATGAAACCAAGGATGGGAGATCATCACACTTGTGTTCGCTGTATTCAGTGCAGTAGTCCTGTAACATATAGAATTGGATAGCATACAGTGATTAGACTATAAAATGGTGAGCTATGTTCAAATCAAAATGGGTATAGTACCGTAATTATATAAAAAAAAAATCATATTTTAGCAGTCAGTAGCAGAACAGAACTTATGCCCCGTACAAACGACCGAGTTTTCCGAACGGGAAAACTGCGAGGAGAGCTTTTGGCCAGGAATCCTGGCCGTGTGTACACTCCCTTGCAGTTTTTCCGACGGGAAAACTGCCAAACCTGCCGGCAGAAAAAAAGAGAACCAGCTCTCTTTTTTCCCGTCGGGATTCCCGACTGACTTTTTCCCGTCGGAAATCCCGAGAGTGTGTATGGGGCATAAGAAATAGAGAATACTAGACTGGTTGCTAAGGTGAATATGTTCATTAGTGCAATTATGTTGTTGTCTAGTGCAATTATGATAAAACTAAATAATATTTCTTCCCACAGATCCATGATTTACACTGTCAACAGATGAATATACAAACTTGGACAAACATACACAATCAATCTTTATATTTATATTTGTAGAATCTGAAACTCTTATTTCCTAAATAAATGGAATTCATTTCAAATATGACGTGATACAGGTTCATTTTTAGAAGTTGCATGAAAACTATAAATGTAAAAAAATACTAAAAGAACATGACTACCAAATAATTTATTAAATTACGTAGATGGGGGGGAAAAGATGCCTGAGCAGCCATCATCCTACTTATTGGTTCAAGGTTTTTTATAACAACAATAAAGAAGTAATGTACATGCTCATTTTTAGAATGCCTCTTTCAAGGTCAGCCAGCATTACATAACAGAACATCAGTCAATGTAGCCAGTGTTTTATAGTCTTTCAGGCCACAACAACATTACAGAATAGATCACAAAAATGAGTACAGCGGATACAAGATTAAGAAAACATGCTCTGAAAAAAAAAAAAGTGCCCCTTCAACCATTTTGCTGTCACTCCACAATTGATCAAAGATGTCAATGTCCATGGGCAGAATCTGAAATGATCTTTGATGTATCGTGGCTTATCTTCTTTTTAACAGTCGAAAAAGCATCAAAGCAGAAGATATTAGAGCCAGACACGTTTACCTGGTTTGTTACATTCCAAGAAAAATAAATAATAGTACAAAGTACTGATATGTATTATATGGGCCATTAGCAGCCATACCATTTTTTCCATTATAGTTTTGGATGGAGCTGGAAAGGATTTGTGCTTCGGTTAGGACTTTATTGTTGTCTATTACCCCCCCCCCCCCCCATTGGCTTATGTCTCAACACTCAATTTTCTTTATCGTACACCACGGGACACAGAGCTAGTCATTACATAATGGGTTAAGGGTCACCAGCGGTGATTGGACACTGGCACAACCAATGGAAGACAGTTCCCCTCCATATAACCCCTCCCATCAGGGAAGTACCTCAGTTTTTTCGCCAGTGTCGAAAGGTGTTGGACGCGTTAGGAGGTGCTAAAGGAAAGCTCTACCAAAGAGACCCTCTGGGGGTAAAAGAGCTATGCTTTCGGATCCATCCAAGACGCCTACAAATGAGCTGAATCTGGATGGGATCCGGGCCTCATCCATGAGGCGTCGCCTGTAATGTCTCTCTTCGGAGGACTGGGCTCTAAGATCCAGCACTTTCGCTATTTCGCTATAAAGTCCTGGTAAGAGTCTTGTACAAGGCCCAGGGGAGAGGTATCCTTTAAATAGGAACCCATATCCCTGAAGGTTGGCACACATAGCCCACCGTGAAGGGTGAAGTTTGGTATCTGTCTGAAATCTTTCAGCAGAAAAACCTGCGGCGTGGATAAGGTGAGATTAGAAGGTCCATAACTAGGTTGGGACCTTTTTCAAAAAATGGATGTCTTCTTTTTTTCCACCACTGGGGGGAGTAAAGAGCTGAATATACTCACCTCACTCTGTTCAGTGTCGGCTTCGGCGAAGTACACTGCTCGTCACCTCCGCTGCTGAGCTTGCTGGGGCACCCCGATCCTCCTTTCGGTGGCCGACCAGACACCTGCAGATGCAGGTAAGTGGGAACAAGGGCTGATGAGAGTCCTCTCTCACTATGGCCACCGCCATAGCGCTAAGGGCCGCGCGCGCGCGCGGGAGCGCGCTTTATCGGAGGGGGGGGCGAAGGCGTGCGCGGGCACGTGGCGCGCGCAGGCACAGAAACGGCGCCAAATTTAAAAGACTGTCAGTGTGAGAAGCACTGCAGCAGCAAGCAAGCTCGTTAGTTCTCTTGTTCCTGGCAGAGAAACACAGCAGCTATACAGGGACGTAAGACTCCATGTGGTTGGATTGGGTACTTCCTAGAAGACATCCATGTTATGCATAGTTATGTGTTAAAAGTTGCATACTTAATGTATTTGCTAAACTGAACACGGTAGTATATGCATTTAGGTACCTTGTATTTTGTCTAAACAGTAAGCCTTCCAGGGGAAGTAATACGGACAAAAAGAGATAAGAAAGCACCACCGCCTGAGAGGAGGCTCTAGCTGTGCTGACTCGGTACCTTCCTCTCCTGTGTTGCCAAATGCACCTGTACAGGATGAGCCATTACCTCTGTCAGGTATGGCGGCTTCCCCAGTGAAGCCTGGGCCTGTATATGTCACTGAGGACACTTTATCAGCTGCCCTAAATAATCTGGAGGAAAAAATTGCTACCTTAATCGCTAAGTCCTCTAAAAAGGACAATAAGCGAAGCAGGTCTCTTCCAGTATTGGACCTCCCTTCAGAAGTACCTGAGGGAGGAGGATGAGGAGGAGGAGGCTACATCAGCAGAGGATGAGGAGCCAGATTTTAAGGTCACAGGTACAATGCTATAGCAGTGCATTTAAGTTAACCTCTGCGGAGGTAACGGAATTACCTGTCTCCTCCCTAGGGTCATTAAGATCCCTGCAAGGTGCATGCTCCTTCCCGGTTCATCAGTTACTAGAGGATCTAATATACGCAAACTGGCAACATCCAGATAAGCGTTTCTCACCTCCAAAAAGGTTTAACATTCTTTATCCTATGGGGGAAATTTTTTTAAAGAAATGGAGCCTGCCTGCGGTAGTTGCGGCTATTTCTTGTGTAAATAAAAACCTGACATGTCCGGTGGATAATGTACAAGGGTTTAAAAGATCCTTCTGAGAGGAAGTTGAAATCCTCCTTCCTTTTGGCCGGCTCAATTACCCAACCTGCAGTAGCAGCAGTCGGTATGTGTCAGGTCATCAGCCAACAGGTAAAGCAGGGGCTGAAGGAACTGCCTTCAGAGCAGGCTAGAAATTGGGAAAATTTGCCTAAAGCCTTATGCTTCACAGTGGATGCCATGAGAGATTCTATCATACAGGCATCACGCCTTACACTCCAGCTGGTACAGATGCGCAGAGTACTTTGGCTTAAGCATTGGTCAGCGGAAACCCCATGCAAAAAGCTGTTGGCAAGTTCCCGTACCATGGCGAACGCCTATTTGGGGAAGATTTAGAAAAATATATACAGAAGATATCAAGTGGTAAAACGACTTTTACCTGAGAGAAAGAAAAACAAGAGATCTTGTTTTAAACACTCTCTCTCCCCAGCTCCCGGGAAATCTGACTCCAACCAGTGGCGGCGGCCTGTTTTAGCCGCCCACAAAAGCCAAGGGGCAAGCTCAGAAGAACAAGAAGCCGTGGGGTGCAAGAGCTAATAAGCAAGCCCCCAAAGCCTCTCAGTGAAGGGGCGCCCCCGCTCGGCCGAGTGGGAGGAAGGCTTTATCAGTTCTGAGCGACTTGGGGGTCAGAAATCCAGGACAATTGGGTAGTATCCACAATATCCTCAGGGTACAAACTGGAATTTCGAGAGATCCCACCTTCTCAATTCCGAGGTTCAAGACTCTCCAAGGATCCACAAAAAAGAGAATCCTTCTTCAAAGGTTTGAATCACTTAATGGCTCAAGGGGTAGTTACAGACGTACCCCAAAAAGAGCGAGGTGCAGGTTTTTACTCAAACCTCTTTGTGATTCCAAAGCCAAATGGAGATGTCAGACCCATCCTGGATCTAAAATCCCTAAATCGGTTCCTGAACGATCGCCATTTTCGAATGGAAACGATCCGATCCGTGGCCGCCACTTTAAAGGGCGGAAAATTCATGGCGCCCATAGATATCAAGGACGCACATTTACACATACCCATCCTCCCCGCTCACCAAAGATTCCTAAGGTTTGCGGTAGAAGATCGCCACTTTCAATTTGTGGCTCTGCCGTTTGGTGTAGCCACCGCGCCCATAGTATTCACAAAGGTGCTAGCTCCTCTGTTAGCAAACCTAAGAACACGGGGCATTGCGGTAACAGCCTATCTGGACGATCTACTAGTAATAGATCAGTCAAAGGAGGGATTGGGTCACGCTGTACACACTACAGTAGGATACCTGGAGCATTTAGGATGGATTATAAATTTACAAAAATCCTCTCTCCAGGCCCAAAGAAGGATAGTGTACCTGGGCATGATCATAGATACAGCCCAAAACGGGGTATACCTGCAAGAACCGAAGATACAGTCTCTGAAAGACCTGATCCACAAGGTCAAAGCAAACAAGAGGCCGTCTATTCGCCTTTGCATGAGACTATTGGGAAAGATGGTAGCCTCCTTCGAGGCGGTCCCTTACGCCCAGTTTCATTCGAGACTACTTCAAGGCAATATTTTAGCTTCCTGGAACAGGAAGAGCCAAGCTCTGGATATACCCATGCGCCTGTCCTCACAAGTACGCCACAGCTTCGATTGGTGGCTAGAAGCCAGGAATTTACGGAAGGGAAAGTCCTTCCTCCCAGTGGCCTGGAAGGTGGTATCTAGGGATGCCAGCCTATCGGGCTGGGGTGCAGTATTCGAGGAGGCTTCTACCCAGGGAACCTGGGCCAAGACTCAGGGGATCCTGCCCATCAATGTGCTAGAGATCCGGGCGGTATATCTAGCCCTCAAAACCTGGACATACAGGTTACAGGGCTACCCAGTTCGGGTTCAATCCGACAATGCTACTGCAGTAGCTTACATCAATCACCAAGGAGGCACCCGCAGTCGGGCAGCCCAAAGAGAGGTGAACCGGATCCTGGCATGGGCAGAAGAGCATGTACCTTGCCTTTCTGCAATCTTCATTCCAGGGATAGAAAATTGGCAAGCAGACTACCTGAGTCGTCAGCAGCTGCTACCAGGAGAGTGGTCTCTTCACCCCGAGATCTTTCAGGCCATATGTCTGAGATGGGGAAACCCAGATGTAGACCTGCTAGCTGCCAGGTTCAACAAGAAATTGGACAACTTTGTGTCCAGAACGAGAGATCCTCTAGCCTACGGGACAGACGCTCTAATAATACAGACGCTCTAATAACTCCATGGAATCAGTTCTCACTGATCTATGCATTCCCTCCGATCCCTCTTCTACAAAGACTGCTTCGCAGGATCAAGGAGGAGGGAATACCAGTAATCCTAGTGGCCCCAAACTGGCCCAGGAGGCCTTGGTACGCCGAGATTGTAAAAATGGCGATAGGAAGGCCCTGGAAGTTTCCACTTCGACACGACCTGCTGTCACAGGGTCCAGTATTCCACCCTTCCTTACAAAGGCTAAAGTTGATGGCCTGGCTGCTGAGACCCACATTTTGAAAAAGAGAGGGGTCTCTGGTCCGGCTCTTTCTACGCTCATTAATGCTAGAAAGCCAGCCTCCAGACTCATCTATCAGAGAGTCTGGAGAGCATACGTTTCCTGGTGTGAATCCAGATGTTGGAATCCTCAGAAATATGAAATAAGTAGGATTCTTGCTTTTTGCCAGTTAGGAGTGGATATGAATTTAGCCCTTAGCACCATCAAAGGGCAAATATCGGCTCTATCAGTCTTCTTTCAGAGACCATTGGCATCTCACTCCCTAGTTCAGACATTCATTAAGGGGGTACTGAGGATAAATCCTCCAGTTAGGACTCCCTTGTGTCCATGGGATTTGAATTTGGCATTGTCAGTGTTGCAAAAGCAACCTTTTGAACCTATTCGCCATATTCCTTTAATTATATTGAGTAGGAAGTTGGCCTTTCTGATTGCTATAGCTTCTGCTAGGAGAGTATCAGAGCTAGCAGCTCTTTCTTGTAAAGAGCCTTATCTAATTTGTCACAAGGACAAAATCGTACTACGACCCCATCCGGCTTTTCTACCTAAGGTGGTGTCGGCTTTTCACTTGAATCAAGACATTGTTCTGCCTTCCTTTTTTCCAAACCCGCGGACGGCGGGGGAAAAATTATTACACTCTCTAGATCTAGTGAGAGCGGTAAGGGTGTATCTGCAAGCAACCGCTCAGATACGTAAAACAGATGTTTTGTTTATTTTACCAGATGGGCCCAAGAAGGGCCAAGCGGTATCAAAATCCACCATTTCCAGGTGGATTAGACAAGTAATTGTTCAAGCTTATGGTTTAAAGAACAGGACTCCTCCTTTTCCTGTTAAGGTGCACTCTACCAGGGCGATAAGTGCTTCATGGGCAGTGCACCACCAGGCTTCGATGGCTCAGATCTGTAAAGCTGCAACTTGGTCTTCAGTCCATACATTTTCCAAATTCTATCAAATAGATGTGAAAGGACATGAGGATTCCGCCTTTGGGCGAAGTGTGCTGCAGGCAGCAGTATAGGGCTTCTGGTCCGCAAGCGGCCTGTTTTGATCTGTGTCTCCCCCCCTTCATATGAGCATTGCTCTGGGACGTCCCATTATGTAATGACTAGCTCTGTGTCCCGTGGTGTACGATAAAGAAAATAGGATTTTTATAACAGCTTACCTGTAAAATCCTTTTCTTGGAGTACACCACGGGACACAGAGGTCCCCCCCTTCTTATGGGAACCTTACTGCTTTGCTACAAAACTGAGGTACTTCCCTGATGGGAGGGGTTATATGGAGGGGAACTGTCTTCCATTGGTTGTGCCAGTGTCCAATCACCGCTGGTGACCCTTAACCCATTATGTAATGACTAGCTCTGTGTCCCGTGGTGTACTCCAAGAAAAGGATTTTACAGGTAAGCTGTTATAAAAATCCTATTTTTTAGTTTAAAGCCCCGTAAACACAGCCGGTTTTCTCGGCAAGAAAACTGCTGGGAGAGCTCTTTGCCGAGAAAACCGGTCGTGTGTATGGTTTCTCGTCGGGAAAACGGACGGGAAACTTGACGAGAAAAATAGAGAACCTGCTTTCTATTTTCTCGTCTGAATTCTCGTCGGCCTGTTTCCCGACGAGAAAACCATGCGTGTGTAGGCTTACCTGTCTCCAGGTAAACCCATGCATGCTCGATGAGACTTCTACACTACAAGGGTAGTGTAGAGTGAAGCAAGATGTCGGCGACAGCATTGAATGTGACGAGCGCATGCTCGTCGTAGTCGATGACGTCACCGTGTTCTTGCCATTCAAAAGAACGGTGGTTCTTTTGAATGTGCCGTTTGTACACTCGGCGAGCAAGAAAAGCTTGCCGGGAATCTCATCGGGAAAACCAACGTTTTTTTTTCCCGACGAGATTCCCGCCCATGTGTACAGGGCTAAAGCCCTAGAACCTTGTGTGCCTGTCTTCTTCTTGATAGCCCTTACAGTCCCCAAAATATTGATGCCTTTGCAAAGCTGGGACCAGATATCAACCAGTGTAGGAACATTACCATGGAAGAAATACTAGGAAATTTTGCATGTATGGGGACATAGTACAATTGAAAAAAATACTAGGAAATGCAGCATGTAGGATATGCAGGAGGGACTATGAAAAACATAATAGAAAATGATGAATGTGGAATACCTACCTATATTACCTTGCAATGTACTTACAAGACTAACAAACTGAAAGGCACACACACCCACAAACACAATGCTAAGGAATCAAAACGTATCCTCAACATGGGCCTGCAAAGTGCTTATTGGTATCCTTGCAGTGCCTGCAAGTTATATGTTAGGTTAGGTTATATGTTGTATATTATTATTATTATTATACACGATTTATATAGCGCCAACAGTTTACGCAGCGCTTTACAATTGTATATGACGTGTTTACTTTAAAAAAGTCAGAACTTAAACAAAATGTCAGAACAGTTTTTTTTTTACTTTACCATGATGTTCCAGACTTTTATCCACCCATCAAGGTCGCCTGTAATGAGATAATTGTTTGTTTTGTCCATGGCCATAACTATGAAACTAGCTCCTTCATGAGCTACAAACTCTGCCATTAACTGGTTTCTAAATATGTTCCAGAATCTAACATAGCCAGATCCTCCACAAGACACCAAGTTTGCACCACCTGAAACAAAAGAGTTAAGAATGAGGTTATAGCACAGAAAACTTATAGCTGGTTGCATGTCTTCAAAATGTCACCATTTCATACTGTCCTGGCCCGGCCAATGAAAAGAACATTGCTTAATTTGTGAGCTTGTGAGCTACTTGTGAGCTATTTGTGAGCTACTATTGCCCTT
This sequence comes from Rana muscosa, assembly GCA_029206835.1. Lineage (NCBI taxonomy): Eukaryota > Metazoa > Chordata > Amphibia > Anura > Ranidae > Rana > Rana muscosa. The sequence continues at coordinate 575,102,048 of CM055121.1, forward strand.
CACTTTCATGGTGTGTTATTTAAACTAAAATTCCAAACAATACTTTATTTTTACAGCCTAGCTACAGTCGATACTGCTTCATGCTAGGAGAAGAAGGCAGAAGAAGGTAATACACTCTGTCAGGCTTTTTTTTTAATCCGTTATATGATTTCTACGTTACTTGTCATCAGGATAAGAAATGATGGGGAATGCCTAACATGGGGAAAGTGTCAAGCACAAAAACCTCAGCAAAAAAGGGTTAAAATTCAATGTTTGCCACTCTCTGGTGACAACCTTGCTTCCGTTTATTGAATATGTGTCATAGAAACAGAAAGTTTGTGAAAATATGTCCCTAAGCCTGGGTTCACACTTCTGCAGGATTGAAATTGTGCAAGTTCAGCTGAACTTGCATGGTTTCATAAAAGTTATTTAAAACTACTTGTGGCTATAATGAATTTTTGTGTCCCGGCAATACAGATAAAAGTCATTGAAAAAAACGGCATGGGTCCCCCCCCAGTCCATTACCAGACCCTTTGGGTCTGGTATGAATATTAAGGGGAACCCCGAACTAAAAAAAAAATGTGTGGGGGTCCCCCCAAATTTCATACCAGGCCCTTCAGGTCTGGTATGGATATTAAAAGGAACCCTGCGCCAATTTTTTTTTAAATGGCATCGGGGCACCCCTTAAAATCCATACCAGACCCTTCAGGTCTGGTATGGATTTTAAGGGGAACCCTGCACCAAAATAAAAAAAATGGCGTGGGGTTCCCCCCAAAAAATCAATACCAGACATTTATCTGAGCACGCAACCTAGCAGACCGTAGGAAAAGAGGGGCGGACAAGAGAGCGCCCCCCCCCCCCCCCTCCTGAACCGTACCGTTTTTTTCAATGACTTTTATCTGTATTGCCAGGACCCGACAATTCATTATAGCCAAGAGTTTTAAATTACTTTTTTTCCTTTAGAAATGACATTTTGTGCAGGGACTGTTCTAAACACTACAGGCATACTATAGACACCCCCCAGGTACGATATTTAAAGGAATATTTCACTTTTATTGTTTCACTTTAAGCATTATTAAAATCACTGCTCCCGAAAAAACAGTCAGTTTTGAAAACTTTTTTTGCATTGATACATGTCCCCTGGGGCAGGACCCGGGTCCCCAAACACTTTTTATGACAATAACTTGCATATTAGCCTTTAAAATTAGCACTTTTGATTTCTCCCATAGACTTTTAAAAGGTGTTTCGCGGCTTTCAAATTTGCCGCGAACACCCCAAATTGTTCGCTATTCGGCAAACGGGCGAACAGCCAATGTTCGACCCGAACATAAAGTTTATCCCTAATAACCGCATGTCAGTTACGACTTCGGGGGCGATTTCAGAGACATCTGTGTGGGTTCCTGCACAGATGTCTATACAAATCGCACCCCAAAGTCGCCAAAAGTAGTACAGAAACTACTTTTGGGAATTGGTGCGGTGCCGCAAAGTCGGCATCGCACCGCTTCGGACGGTGCAATTGCCAGCAATAGCTGCCGATTTGACATGTCAAATCGCATGCCAAATCGCTTCAATGTGAACCTAGGCTTAAGGTCACATACCCAACCTAAAAACCGTATAGAAATTATAACTCTTCTCCTAGCTATCTAAAATAAAATATTAGGCTTAAAGCTGGTCAACAGCCTTACCTGCACCCTGTACAGGTGTTCAGGCTCCACTTCTGTACTCAAATTATTTTGATTTCCTTGCAAACCAGGAGTTTCTAACAGTGTGCATTAGAAGCTGCAGCAAGTCACATACAACCACCTCATTTCCTAGCTGGAGATCCTTGCCTGCCCCCCTTCATTCATTGGATTTCAGTTCTATCAATAATTAGACTCTGCATCACACGTGGGCATTACCTATTAGATCAGCTGCATGCAACTCCTGTCTATAAGCACCCACTTCTCCAGACTGACACCTACTCATCAAGGCATAGGACAATTGCATAATTCCTCCAAAGAGCCAGCACACGGCTTGCATCACATTTGAGGTCTCTTGGGAAAAGTACTGAGGCAGGGTTCTATGTCGTTTTCATGTAGCTATGTACAATACCCCTTCTACCAGTCATGATCTCAGAGACCCAAATGATGATGTCATAGGACTAAAAAAAGGTATTTATCAAAACAGAAAAGCTTTTATTTAAAAATCCATTAGTGTGTTGATGAGAGGGGAAAGGGAAAACAAGGGAAGGTAAAATATGACCAAATTAAGCTTCAGCTTTATGTATCATGAACTGGGAGTTATGACAGCTGACTGGATGCTATACTACATTCACTTTATTGAATAAGACTCAAAAAAGAAAAAAAAAGTGGTCTATAAATGCATGTTCAGAAACCTTGCTTTGTCTCTGAAATGATCCATCAATGTATTTCAGAAGAAAAACCCATAATACTGAATGCCTTCATGATTCTATGTCCCTTACAGTGGCTGAGCCAAAGGGTGCATGGGTTTGCTATAGAATTACTGGCAGTACTGGCTCTTCTATTTCACATGGCAGCTCAAATCTCTGGATTGATTATGAAATGTTTTTAAACAAAACATAAGGCCAAGCTGACCCTTCAGTGGCTGCCATCGAAAAAAGTAAAGGTTCTGGCGTAACCATCATAATCTCCTGACCTCTGCACTAATGAACCACCTTGGTGGTCAAACATATAGTTGTTGCCAGACAACAACAAAAAATTTTGCCTTGGCTTTTTGCTCAGAAAAATCAGCAGCTTTACTGCAGGCCATCAAGGGGGCAATACAGGATATTGAGAACTAAGGGTATGCAAACTTTTGAACCAGACCATTTTACTATTTTCTTTAGTGCTATGGTTTTGTAATGATTGTGCTAATCTGTAATAATTAATAGTTAATCTGAATCACATTAAAAATAAAATAAACCTGTTTTGTCTAATCACACGTTTCATTTAAAAAATGGTCCACATCTTACAAATTCTGCCAGGAGTATGTAAACTCAATAAATAAACAAATATATATATATATATATATATATATATATATATATATATATCTATATCTATATATATATATATAGAAAGCATCCCAGTTCTTGCATGGCCAGCATACTCACCGGACATGTCACCCATTGAGCATGTTTGGGATGCTCTGGATCGACGTATATGACAACGTGTTCCAGTTCCTGCCAATATCCAGCAACTTCGCACAGCCGTTGAAGAGGAATGGACCAACATTCCACAGACCACAAGCAACTACCTGATCAACTCTATGTGAAGGAGATGTGCTGCACTGCATGAGGCAAATGGTGGTCACACCAGATACTGACAGGTTTTTGGCCCCCGGACCCCCCCAATACAGTAAAACTGCATATTTTAACCACTTCAGCCCCGGAAGAATTGGCTTTTCAATGACTGGGCCATTTTTTGCGATTCGGTACTGCGTCGCTTTAACTGACAATTGTGCAGTCGTGCGACGCTGCACCCAAGCAAAAAATTTTCCCACAAATAGAGCTTTCTTTTGGTGGTATTTGATCACCTCTGCAATTTTTATTTTTTGCACTATAAACAAAAAAAGAGCGACAATTTTGAAAAAAACACTATTTTGTACTTTTTGCTATAATAAATATCCCCAATTTTTTTCTCAGTTTAGGCCGATATGTATTCTTCTACATATTTTTGGTAATAAAAATCGCAATAAGCGTATATTGACTGGTTTGCACAAAAGTTATAGCGTCTACAAAATAGGGGAAAGATTTATGTCATTTTTATTATTATTTTTTTTTTACTAATAATGGCGCCGATCTGCAATTTTTATTGGGACTGCGACATTATGGCGGACACATCGGACACTTTTGACACATTTTTGGGACCATTGGCATTTATACAGTGATCGGTGCTATACAAATGCACTGATTACTGTAAAAATGTCACTGGCAGGGAAGGGGTTAACACTAGGGGGAGATCAAGGGGTTAACTGTGTTCCCTGACTGTGTGTTCTAACTGTGGGGGGAGGGGACTGACTAGAGTATTATGGTTCCTAGGTATTAGGCACTCACGATCTGTCTCTCCTCACAGAACAGAACAGGGATTTGTGTGTTTACACACACACCTCCCTGTTCTGCCTCTTGTGGTCGTGATCGCTCGCGGCCAGCGGTCATCGCGACGCACCTGCTAACCCGCTTAAAGGGACCGACATACAGCTACGACGGTTCGCTGGATCTTGCCGACCTGCCGCCGTATAATGACGGCGGCTGGTCGGCTAGTTGTTAAAGTGGCCTTTTATTGTGGCCAGCCTAAAGCCCCATACACACGGTCGGACTTCCATCAGACTTTTCCCTGGATTTTTGTCCGAACGGAGTTGGCCGGGCACACCCATAGCATACACACCAGAGGACTTGTCTGCAAACTTTCCCAAAACTTTTTGCAACATCACTTGGTTTTTCTGCTCTTTTCTGCTCTTTACCGCCACCCTTTGGTCAACTTCTGCTATTGTTGGTTGATTTTAACATTAGTTGTTTTGTCCATTGGACAAAAGTCCTATGGTTTTCTGTACACACGGTCGGACTTTGCTCCATCTGACTTTTGTTGGCCAAAAGTTTGTCCGTTTGCAGACCCAACTTTTGTCCGATGAAAACAAAAAAAAAGTTTGTCCGATGGAGCGTACACACGGTCGGATTGTTGGTCCAACTTGCTCAAAATGAATTTTGTTGGCCAAAAGTCAGACCGTGTGTACGGGGCTTTAGGCACACCTGTGCAATAATCATGCTGTCTAATCAGCATCTGAATATGCAACACCTGTGAGGTGGATGGATTATCTTGGCAAAGGAGAAGTGCTCACTAACACAGATTTGTGAACAATATTTAAGGGAAATATGCCTTTTGTGTACATAGAAAAAGTCGTAGATCTTTGCATTCAGCTCATGATAAATAGGGGGAAAAACAAAAGTGTTGCGTTAATAATTTTGCGATACATAGATAGATAGAAACCTGACATTTTAACAGGGGTGTATAGACTTTTTATATCCACTGTATATCTGTGATGTAAAAAAATGAGACAAAGATAAATAATTTCAGAACTTTTTTCACCTTTTAACCCCAAATAAAGTTCAGCCATTCTAGTAGGTCTTTCCTGACTTTTTCTTAGTCGCATCCTACAGCAAAAGCCATGGTCCGCAGAGAGCTTCCAAAGCATCAGAGGAGAAGGGTACAAAATAATTTCCAAGGCATTGGATATACCATGGAACACAGTGAAGACAGTCATCATCAAGTGGCGAAAATATGTCACAACAATGATATTACCAAGGCTTAGAAAAAAACAAATTAGGAAAACACTGTGCTGGATAGAATTATATCTAAAATACTTGTGAAGGTGAAAAAACCACACAATGATAGTGGGATAAAAGCCGCCAGTACCAAAAATTGGATACCAAAATTCAGAAAACAGATAATAAAAAAAGGTACAGCGCTATATGTGAAAATTGATAAATTCATGTGTATATAACTGAGTGAAAAACATGATGATAAGAATAAACTATTAATAATTAACAATCAAGGTGCATAAAATATAAAGTATGAACCCTATAAATTAAATGTATCTAGCCTGTGAAACAAAATGTGAACCATACAAGTGAATTGCAACCAAAATTAGTAAGCTGGGGAAATATGTGAATAGAGTCCCACAACAGTAGAATACTAAAAGATGAATCACAAGGGAGGTACTGCAATTCAGACAGAAGTCAGTCCTTAGAGAGTGTGTCCATAATGGTGTGTAAAGAGAAACACTTGTGACAGAAGAGTCTTCATTCACCAGAAAGGCACCCAAGAATGGTATAGTCTCCTTACCGCAACTATGTGATCACTATTACGGTGGTCTCTTCAAGCACAAGGATTTATGGTCTCCCTCTAGACCCACTGTGGATGATTTAAGTAGCGGAGGCTGGTATCTAATTATCTCAAAGAGATATAAACGAAAAAGGGAACCATACTGTAATACTGTAAACAGATTTTTAATAGCCACAAAGTAATGCATTTACAGAGTTGCTGATCAAATGCGCGATTGGATGTTGTAATGGGAGCACGGCATCTCCTCAAGGCTTCTCCTGTCTGCTATGCTCCGTGTCTCCGTATGGAGAGGAGTGATGATGTAGAAACTGCAAGCCACACCTACGCATTTCGTTATCAAAAGACGTCGTCTGGGATTGATGATATTACCAAGAACTGGACGTCCCTCCAAAATTGTTGAAAAGACGCCATCTGGGATTAATGATATTACCAAGAACTGGACGTCCCTCCAAAATTGTTGAAAAGACGAGAAAAAAAAATGGTCAGGGAGGCTGCCAAGAGGCCTACAGCAACATTTAACCACTTAACGACCGCCCACTGTAAATATACGTCGGCAGAATGGCACCGACAGGCAGAATCACGTACATATACGTGATTGCCTTTGTATAGTTGGGGGGTCCGATCGGACCCCCCTTCTTTACAGTGGGTGGTCGTTTTACCTTCGGGAGCGATCAGGCATGAGGGGACGGCCGTTTGATTCCGGCCCCCCCCCCTCTCGATCGCTCCCGGCGAATGAGAGAGCTTCCCCTGCCTGTGTACTGTTTACACAGGCAGGAGGAAGTGATGTCATCTCTTCTGCGGCGCTCACATATACCGAGCGCCATACAGGAGAAGATGCAGGTTAGTGCACAAAACAGCACACTGACACCAGGACACATAGGCACATAAATCCCCCCCAGGCCCCCCCAGATCACCCCCCAGATCACCCCCCAGCCCCCAGTCACAGTGTCACTGATTGCAGTGACCATTTATTTAGTGATCACTGCAATCAGTGACATTTGTGACTGTAAAAGTGTCACTACATTTAGTTTTAGGTCCAGTGTAGCCCCCTAACCCCCCCTAATAAAGGTTTAACCCCCTGATCACCCCCCAGATAACCCTTTCACCCCCTAGCACCGCCGTCGCTAAGCGATCATTTTTCTGATCAATGTCTTAGCGTCGGTGATGCTGATCGGTAGCCAGTAATTTTTTTTAGGTTCGCCGCAGGTTTTTATAGCGTCGGGTACCCCCATATATTACCTAATAAAGGTTTAACCCCCTTGATCGCCCCCCAGATAACCCTTTCACCCCCTATCACCACTGTCGCTAAGCGATCATTTTTCTGATCGCTGTCTTAGCGTCGGTGATGCAGATCGGTAGCCAGTAATTTTTTTTAAGTTCGCCGCAGGTTTTTATAGCGTCAGGTACCCCGATATATTACCTAATAAAGGTTTAACCCCCTTGATCGCCCCCCAGGTAACCCTTTCACCCCCTATCACCACTGTCGCTAAGCGATCATTTTTCTGATCGCTGTCTTAGCGTCGGTGATGCAGATCGGTAGCCAGTCATTTTTTTTAGGTTCGCCGCAGGTTTTTATAGTGTCAGGTACCCCCATATATTACCTAATAAAGGTTTAACCCCCTTGATCGCCGCCCAGGTAACCCTTTCACCCCCTATCACCACTGTCGCTAAGCGATCATTTTTCTGATCGCTGTCTTAGCGTCGGTGATGCAGATCGGTAGCTAGTAAATTTTTTTAGGTTCGCCGCAGGTTTTTATAGCGTCAGGTACCCCCATATATTATCTAATAAAGGTTTAACCCCCTGATCGCCCCCCAGGTAACCCTTTCACCCCCTATCACCACTGTCGCTAAGCGATCGTTTTTATGATCGTTGTCTTAGTGTCGGTGATGCCGATAGGTAGCCAGTAATTTTTTTTTAGGTTCGCCGTCAGGTTTTTATATAGCGTCAGGTACCCCCATATATTACCTAATAAAGGTTTTAACCCCCTAATTGCCCCTAGTTAACCCTTTCACCAGTAATCACCATATAAGTGTTACGGGTGACGCTGGTTAGTTAGTTTGCTTTTTATAGTGTCAGGGCACCCACCGTATATAACCCAATAAAGGTTTAACCCCCTGATCGCCCGGCGGGTGATATCAATTAGGTTTTAACGTCAGAGAGGGTCTGCGTCACACCCCAGGCAGCGTCAGGTTAGTGCCAGTAGCGCTAACACCCACGCGTTAAGCATACACCCCCCTTAGTGGTATAGTATCTGAACAGATCAATATCTGATCTGATCAGATCTATACTAGCGTCCCCAGCAGTTTAGGGTTCCCAAAAACGCAGTGTTAGCGGGATCAGCCCAGATACCTGCTAGCACCTGCGTTTTGCCCCTCCGTCCAGCCCAGGCCACCCAAGTGCAGTATCGATCGATCACTGTCACTTACAAAACACAACACACATAACTGCAGCGTTCGCAGAGACAGGCCTGATCCCTGCGACTCCAGTCACCACAGTTAAAAAAAAAAAGCATGGGCGGAGGAGCGCTTTTGCTCCTAATGCCGCGTACATACGGTCGAAATTCCGACGGAGGCTTGCCCGTGGAAAAGTCTGACCATGTGTACGCGGCATAACTTTTGCGGGAAGATGCCCCCATGCTTCGGCATATATAAATGGTGCATGTATGCCCATCATTAGAAGTGGGTGGATGAAGGGCGGTATTCTAATGGTGGGCATACCCACCGATCAATCTTTTTTTTTCGTTCAGCCAACAGGATGAAAAAAAAGATTACAATACATGTCCAACAAGGACCAGCAACGTACTGGTATGTTGCTGGACTTTGAATGTTTATACCAGAATGATGCCTGTGGGTTTAGGTATCATCTTGGTATCATTCTTTTGAGCCAGCGGCCGGCTTTAATGTAAAAGCAATCCTAGTGGCTAATTAGCCTCTGGACTGCTTTTACAAGCAGTGGGAGGGAATGTCCCCCCCCCCGGATATAAAAAGCGCCATTGGGAAATTGGGAAAGCATTTTATCACACCGATCTTGGTGTGGTCAGATGCTTTGAGGGCAGAGGAAAGATCTAGGGTCCAATAGACCCCAGTTTTTTCAAAAAAGAGTACCTGTCATTACCTATTGCTATCATAGGGGATATTTACATTCCCTGAGATAACAATAAAAATTATAAAAAAAAAAAAATATGGAAGCAACAGTTTAAAAATAAAATAAAAAAGCAAAATTAATAATAAAAAAAAAAAGCACCCCTGTCCTGCCCTGCTCTTGCCCAATGGCGAACGCAAGCGTCGGTCTGGCGTCATATGTAAACAGAAATTGCACCATGCATGTGAGGTATCACCGCGAAGGTCAGATTGAGGGCAGTAATTTTAGCAGTAGACCTCCTCTGTAAATCTAACGGCGTAACCTGTAAAGGCTTTTAAAGGCTTTTAAAAATGTATGTAGTTTGTCGCCAATGCGCGTTTGTGCGAAATTTTAAAGCTTGTCGTGTTTGGTATCTATGTACTCGGCCTAAGATCATCTTTTTTATTTCATCAAACATTTGGCCAATATAGTGTGTTTTAGTGCATTAAAATTAAAAAAAGTGTATTTTTTCCCCAAAAAATGCGTTTGAAAAATCGCTGCGCAAATACTGTGTAGAAAAAAAAATTGCAACACCCACCATTTTAATCTGTAGGGCCTTTGCTTTAAAAATATATATAATGTTTGGGGGTTCAACATAATTTTCCTGCAAAAAAAAAAAATGTTTTCATGTAAACAAAAAGTGTGAAAAAGTGGTTAGAAGAGTGGATGTAAGCTTCCTAATGTTGTGTATAAAATGCCAGAACAGTTCAAAACCCCCCCAAATGACCCCATTTTGGAAAGTAGACACCCCAAGCTATATACTGAGAGGCATGTCGAGTCCATGGAATATTTTATATGTTGACACAAGTTGCGGAAAATAGACAATTTATTTTTTTATTTTTTATTTTTTGCACAAAGTTGTCACTAAAATTACAAAAAGTTGTCACTAAATGATATATTGCTCACACATGCCATGGTTATATATGGAATTACACCCCAAAATACATTCTGTTGCTTCTCCTGAGTACGGGAATACCACATGTGTGAGACTTTTTGGGAGCCTAGCCGCGTACGGGACCCCAAAAACCAATCACCGCCTTCAGGCTTTCTAAGGGTGTACATTTTTGATTTCACTTCTCACTGCCTATCACAGTTAATACCCCCCCAAATGACCCCATTTTGGAAAGTAGACACCCCAAGCTATTTGCTGAGAGGTATGGTGAGTATTTTGCAGATCTCGCTTTTTGTCACAAAGTTTTGAAAATTGAAAAAAAACAAAAAAAACAAATGAGAGCTGTAAAATACTCACCATGCCTCTCAGCAAATAGCTTGGGGTGTCTACTTTCCAAAATGGGGTCATTTGGGGGGGTTTTGTGCTATTTTGGCATTTTATGGCCTTTGAAACTGTGATAGGTAGTGAGGAGTGAAATCCAAAATTTGTGCCTAGAAATCCTGAAGGCGGTGATTGGTTTTCGGGGTCCCATACGCGGCTAGGCTCCCAAAAAGTCCCACACATGTGGTATCCCCGTACTCAGGAGAAGCAGCAAAATGTATTTTGGGGTGTAATTCCATATATAACCATGGCATGTGTGAGCAATATATCATTTAGTGACAACTTTTTGTAATTTTTTATTTTTTTTGTCATTATTCAATCACTTGGGACAAAAAAAAAATATTCAATGGGCTCAACAGGCCTCTCAGCAATTTCCTTGGGATGTCTACTTTCTAAAATGGGGTCATTTGGGGGGGTTTTGTGCTATTTTGGCATTTTATGGCCTTCGAAACTGTGATAGGTAGTGAGGAGTGAAATCAAAAATTTGTGCCTAGAAATCCTGAAGGCGGTGCTTGGTTTTCGGGGGCCCGTACGCGGCTAGGCTCCCAAAAAGTCCCACACATGTGGTATCCCCGTACTCAGGAGCAGCAGCAAAATGTATTTTGGGGTGCAATTCCACATATAACCATGGCATGTGTGAGCAATATATCATTTAGTGACAACTTTTTGTAATTTTTGTTTTTTTTTTAGTCATTATTCAATCACTTGCGAAAAAAAAAAATATTCAATGGGCTCAACATGCCTCTCAGCAATTTCCTTGGGGTGTCTACTTTCCAAAATTGGGTAATTTGGGGGGGGTTTTGTACTGCCCTGCCATTTTAGCACCTCAAGAAATGAGATAGGCAGTCATAAATTAAAAGCTGTGTAAATTCCAGAAAATGTACCCTAGTTTGTAGACGCTATAACTTTTGCGCAAACCAATAAATATACGCTTATTGACATTTTTTTACTAAAGACATGTGGCTGAATACATTTTGGCCTAAATGTATGACTAAAATTGAGTTTATTCGATTTTTCTTATAACAAAAAGTAGAAAATATCATTTTTTTTCAAAATTTTCGGTCTTTTTCCGTTTATATCGCAAAAAATAAAAATCGCAGAGGCAATCAAATACCATTAAAAGAAAGCTCTATTTATGGGAAGAAAAGAACGCAAATTTCGTTTCGGTACAACATTGCATGTCTGCACAATTTCCAGTTAAAGCAGCGCAGTGCAAAATTCTGAAAACAGCTCTGGTCCTTTAGCTACAAAATGGTCCGGGGCTTAAGTGGTTAAAGAGCTGCAGGAATATCTAGCAAGTACTGGCTGTGTGGTACATGTGACAACAATCTCCCATCTTCTTCTTCATATGTCTGGGCTATGAGGTAGAGTGGCAAGACGGAAGCCTTTTCTTACGAAAAAAAAACATCCAGGCCCAGCTAAATCCTTCAGGCTTCTGCTAGAAAGCTGAACATGAAGGTGAACTTCACCTTTCAGCATTGGAACGACCCAAAACATACATCCAAATCAACAAAGAAGATTAAAGTTTTGGAATGGCCCAGCCAGAGCCCAGACCTGAATCCAAAATCTGTGGGATGATCTGAAGAGGGCTGTGCACAGAAGATGCCCTCGCAATATATGCAAATATTGCCATGTCAAGATGTGCCATGCTGATAGACTCATACCCAAAAAGACTGAGTGCTGTAATAAAATCAAAAAGGTGTTTCAACAAAGTATACGTTTAAGGTTATGCACACTTATGAAACCATCGTATTTTAGTTTTTTAGTTTTACTTCCGTCCACCTAAAAGATTTCAGCTTGTTGTTCAACTGAGTTGTACAGTTTAAAGGGCATATTAAAGGTGGAAAAAGTTCTGAAATTATTTATGTTTGTCTCATTTTTTTACATCACAGATACCTGACATTTTAATAAGGGTGTGTAGAATTTTTATATCCACTGTATATATTATATTTCTGGGGTAGTAACAAGTACTGTAAGTTATGGTCACGTTGGTTTCCAAAGTCTCACAACTAAATAGCTAAGTAACAGAATATTTTCTATAAATTATGCAGCATAACCATTAATTAAAGCGAGAAAGCTGAGAAATCAATGTTTTGCATGAAAGGAAACAAAAAGGAGAAAAGTTGGCATTGAAGCAGGAAAGTTTCGATGACATGAAGAAAACAATTTGGCGAGAAGTGGTGAGCCAGAGGCAAGGTAAGAACAGGATGAGAATTCAACTACAAAATACAATTCTGTACAAAAAGGTTGTCCAGCCGATGGCACATTATAATAACGATGCTTGGATAGATATCCCTAATTCTCAAGGCTATGTGGCAGTCGAGATCTTCCCCGATGTTATTCATTTTATTTTGCAAGTTTGTCCTTTATGATTTTAAATAATGAAGTGTGCTTGTAGTTAGTGTTGTGCTTTATGTCCCAGTAATTTGGATGGTATAGTAAATCAGTTTTGTAAGCTATGGCCAGGGCCGCCATCAGGAATTTTGGGGCCCCTTACACAGCTTCAGGCATGGGCCCCCTGGAGCAGAGAACCGGGGGGTGCTGCCGCCGCAAATTGAGAACCGGGGGGGCTGCTGCGAATTGAGAAGCGGGGGGTGCCGCCACCAATTGCAAGTGGGGGGGGGGGGTGTCACGAATTGAGAAGTGGGGGGTCGGGGGGGGGGGCTTTGGGTTCTGACGAACTAAAATAAAAAATTTGAAAACAAAAAAAAAAGGGGGTTGACATCCGGGCCCCTTACAAGAAAAAATAAAAAAATTAAAAAAGGGGGGTTGCCATCCGGGCCCCTGGGGACCTCCGGGCCACTTACATGTGTACTGCCTGTACCCCCTGATGGCGGCCCTGGATATGGCAATAGTAAAAAAGGGATTTTTATAACAGCTTACCTGTAAAATCCTTTTCTTGGAGTACATCACGGGACACAGAGCGACTTAGTCATTACTAATGGGTTATATAGTTTACCTTCAGGTGCTGGCACTGGCAACTTCCAAACCGGAAGTACCCTCCCCTATATAAGCCCCTCCCATCCGGGAGCACCTCAGTTTTGTAGCAAAGCAATAAGTGTCCCAAAAAGAGGGGTGGGAGCTCTGTGTCTCGTGATGTACTCCAAGAAAAGGATTTTACAGGTAAGCTGTTATAAAAATCCCTTTTTCTTTTTCGTACATCACGGGACACAGAGCGACTTAGTCATTACTAATGGGACGTCCCAAAGCAATGCCAAATGAGGGGAGGGATACACTATACATAAGCTGGGCGCCATCAGGCATGAGGCTCTTTTGCGGCCTGCAACACACTGCGCCCAAAGGCGACATCCTCCTGACTTCTGACGTCTACCTGGTAGAATCTAGTAAACGTGTGTACTAAGGACCATGTTGTGGCCTTACAGACTTGAGCCAGGGAGGCTTGGTGATGCACTGCCCATGAAGTTCCAACTGCTCTTGTGGAGTGCGCCCTAACTTTGAACGGAGGCGGTCTCCTTCTCAAGCCATAGGCTTGTATTATGACCTGTCGAATCCACTTGGCTAAAGTAGATTTTTGATGCTGCCTGACCCTTTCTGGGGCCTTCCGGCAGAACAAACAAAGTATCCGTTCTGCGAATCTGAGCAGTGGCTTTAAGATAAGCTTTAACTGCTCTTACTACATCCAAAGAATGCAATAACTTTTCCTCTACCGAACTAGGTTTGGGGAAAAAAGGAAGGAAGAACCACATCTTGGTTCAAATGGAACCTCGATACCACCTTAGGAAGAAGGCTGGATGAGGACGTAATACTACTCTGTCCTTATGGACAACCAGATATGGCTCCTTACAGGACAAGGCGGCTAATTCCGATACTCTTTTAGCCGAACAAATGGCTACTAAGAAAATCAATTTCCTGGTGAAAAGAACTAAGGAAATGTGCCGCAATGGTTCAAATGGTTGTTTCTGTAGAACCGACAGAACCAGGTTTAAGTCCCATGGACATATGGGAATACTAACCGGAGGGCTAATACGCATCACTCCTTGTATGAAAGCTTTGACTAATGAATACAAAGCCAAGGGCCTTTGAAAAAATATTGACAAGGCCGTCTGACCCTTGATAGTACTCAAGGCAAGCTTCCTATGTACAGCCCACTGTAGGAAGTCCAGAATCCTACCTATTACGTACTTACGTGGATGCCATTTCTTGGCCTCACACCACGTGATGTACGCCTTCTAGATCCTATAATAGATCTGCCTGGATACCGGCTTCCTGGCATTGATCATGGTAGATACCACAGGATTAGAGAGCCCTCTCTTTTTTAGAATGTGGGCTTCAATAGCCAGGCCGTCAAACCTAGGGCTGGTAAGGAAGGGTAGTATATCGGTCCTTGCGAAAGCAGGTCCGGACGATGTGGGAGGGTCCAAGGACTTCCCACTGACATTTTTACAATCTCCGCGTACCATGCCCTTCGGGGCCACGCTGGAGCCACCAGAATCACTGGTTTCTTTTCTACCCTGATTCTGCGGATTAATCGCGGTGGGAATGCATATATCAGCTTGAACTGATCCCAAGGGAACACTAGGGCATCCGAACCGCAAGCTAGGGGATCCTTTGTGCGAGACACAAATCTGTCCACCTTTGCGTTGAATCTGGATGCTAGCAGATCTACATCCGGTGTTCCCCACCGCTGGCATATTGCCTGGAAAACCTCGGGGTGAAGAGACCATTCCCCCGGGCATAATTGCTGGCGACTTAAAAAGTCCGCTCTCCAATTTTCCACTCCTAGGATGAAAACCGCGGATATGGCTGTGACATATCTTTTTGCCCATTCCAGGATGCAATTCGCTTCCCTCTGGGCTGCACGACTCCTGGTGCCACCCTGGTGATTGATATATGCCACTGCTGTGGCATTGTCTGATTGAATTCTGACAGGTGACCCTTGGAGTTTGGATGTCCATGCTACTAGGGCATACCGGGCTGCTCGTATCTCTAAGAGAATGGTGGGCAGGGCCTTCTCTGCTTCTGACCACTTGCCCTGGAGAGACCATTGCTCCAGTACTGCCCCCAGCCTATGAGGCTGGCATCTGTAGTGACCACCTTCCAAGAAACCGGACTGAAGGGTTTCCCTTTTTCCAGATTCTGGGGCACCAACCACCAATGGAGGCTCTTGCGAACGGAAGGGGACAGGGACATTGGTAAGTCTAAAGCCTGAACTCTTTTTGTTCCAGGCTGACAGTATGGCCCTCTGCAAGTTCCTTGAATGGAATTGACCGTAGGGTACTGCTTCGAATGAAGCCACCATTTTTCCCAGCAGCCTCATACACAGGCGAATGGATGGTTTTCTTTTTTGTACCCACTAAGTGGGTCAAATCTTTCAAAGACGACACCTTCTCTGGAGGTAAGAAAATCTTTCTCTGATTTGAATCCAGTCTTAGCCCCCAAGCATTCCAGACTTTTGACTGGTTTTAGGGCTGACTTGTCTCGGTTGATAATGCAACCGTGAGATTCCAGATACTTGATTATCTTGTGAACGACCACTTCTAGTTTTTTTCACTGAGTGGTCTATCAGCAACAAGTCGTCTAGATATGCCATTATCGTTACACCTTGTGTTCCTAGTTTGGCCAATCGTAGGGCCAGAATTTTTGTGAACACTCGTGGTGCTGTGGCCAGACCGAAAGGTAAGGCTCTGAACTGAAAATGGCGCCCTTCTACTGCAAAGCGTAGAAATTTCTGGTGGGCCGGACAGATGGGAATATGCAAATAAGCATCCCTTATGTCGATCGAGGCTAACCATTCCTGCCCTTGTAGGGCGGTGGCCACCGATCGGATCGACTCCATCCGAAAAAGTCCTGATATGTAGGAACTTGTTTAGCCCTTTTATATTTAATATGGGCCTCACGTCCCCATTTGGTTTGGGGACTGTGACAAGGTTCGAGTAAAACCCGAACCCGCTTTCTTCCAAGGGAACCTTCATGATTACCCTTGGAGCAATAGTTGTTCTAGTGCCAGAAGGAGGGATCCACTCTTCTGGGGATCGCTTGGCACGTTTGACCTTATAAAATGGGCAGGAGGAATGTCTTTTAACTCCAACCTGTATCCCAGACTTACTGCGGAGATCACCCATCTGTCTCTGATGGTGTCCCGCCAGGTCTCTGTGAACAACTGAAGTCTTCCCCTCACCCGATTGAGTGGGGGCAACCCTTCATGACTTGGGGGAAGGTTTTGTACCTCTCTTGACCCAGGGTTTCTTGTTACCCTGTGATTGTCCCTGATTTCTGCCCCCTGGATTTGACCGCGGAGGTCGTCGGAACTGTTTCACAGCCGATGTGCCAGGGACTGGAGAAGTAGGCCTCTTAAAAGAAGGACTTCTACCCTTGTTCTTAACCGGCAAGAGTGTACTTTTACCGGCAGAAGTTTTCTGGATATATTTGTCAAGATCATCTCCAGATAAGCGTTCTCCATGAAATGGGAAGGTAATCAGCAATTTCTTACAGGGAGCTTCAGCAGACCAGTTTTTGAGCCATAGAAGCCTACGCATATGTCTACAGACAGCGTAAAGCGGGATGCCTGTTGGATTGTATCCTTTATGGCGTCCACCGCAACACAAGGCTCTAGGTAGGTCAGCTAGGGCAAGAGCCTGCTGATCTGGTAAGTCCCTTAAGACTTGTTTCAACTGATCTTTCATTGCTTGGCAGACTCCAATCGCTGCTACTGCAGGTTGTGTCACCATGCTTGCTGTAGAGAAAGCAGATTTTAGTAAAGACTCCAATTTTTTATCTATTGGGTCTTTGAACATTGGAACATTATCTACTGGACATGTCAGTGATTTATTTACACAAGAGATGGCTGTGTCCACTGTAGGGACCCTCCATTTTTTTATGAACTTATCCTCCATGGGATAGATCACTGGAAATATTTTATCAGGATGCTCCCAATCCTGGTAAATAAGCCCTTCCAATAAAGGGTGGATTGGGAAGGAACAGACAGCCTGGGGAGCTTTCAGCAACCCCAGCGAGGAAACCGTAGTGGTTGATGGTTCCGCCAGAGGCATTTTAAATGCTGATCGGACCATGTTAGTCAGAGACTGAACCCATAATCTTTCAGCCTGAGATGCTGAGAAAGGTTCTTCCACTGTTGATTCCTCTATAACTGAATCAACCTCATCCTGATCCCCTTCAGGTAGGTCGATCTCTGTGTGGGGCTGTTCCTCCACTAACAGGCACTCTGAAGGAGGAGACGGAGATCGGACGCGCTTTCCCTGTGACAGGGAAGCAGCGATCAATGCTGTTAATCTCTCTTCCAATCATCCCAGATTTGAGGATAAAACCTCCTCTGTTATATATACAGGAGCAGGTGGACTGGGGACAGCCGTAGCACCAGGCACTCCTGCGGGGTTTCTACGGCTACTGACCTCTGAATTTTCAGGGGAGATTGGTGCAGTACAAGCATGCCCAATATCCTCAGAGCCCGATGGAGACCCCTTTGGCTTCCTGGAAGACTTATTTCCGGAGCGTCTGGACGACATATCCTTTAAGCACAAAGCTGAGGTATTCCCGTCATCATACACCAATTTTGCTGGTAATAGTCTAACACAGTTGCTGCTATATACCAGCTGGTGTCCACTAAAGTGCCTTTCTATGGGGATGCCTGCATCAACCACCTCTGTGTGCCACCGTTTTGTTGCTAGCTCTGTTTGCATCCAGCTGACACTTGTACTGTGTCTTTTATACATGCTGGGACGCCTGCACATGCGCAGCAGCGCCGCGGCGCGCATCGAGCGTCATCCACCCGCCCCGCCCCTTTTTTTTTCATAGGAGGCGCGTGCACGCACCCGCGCGCGCGCCCGTGCGCCATTGGCGCCCTTTTTTTAAACCAAGCAGGGACTAGGAGCCAGGGCCCTTTTTGCCGGAGGGCCTGTGCAGTGGATGAGCGCAGCAACAGGGCAGAGGAACTGGATTCCCACAGAGAAACTTACCAACTGCCTGGATCTTTTGACTTGAGAAAACCAAAGATCCACATGACAAGAAAAATGGACCACAGCGGCCTCTAGTGGTTTAACACAGGTACCGCGGTCCTCTTTTTTTTTTTTTTCTTGACTACTATTAAAATTTTACATTTTCCAGTAGTTATAGGCATACACAGATATTAGCGGGAATACCGTTAGGTAACAGACAGAAAGACAAATTAGGCTTGGGGGTCCCCCAATAGAACCAAGTTCCTGGGGGCCCCCACTTACCTGTTCCCCGCCGCAGGACTCTGTTTGGTCCACAGAAGCCCAAACTTCACCTATCACGGCAGGCATTGTAATTAAACCTTCAGGGACCGGGTTCCCAAGGATTCCACTCCCCTGGACCTGTATAGCACCCCGCACAGAAAACATCTTGGTCGTGGGTATGACCAGAGCTCTGGATCCCAGGGTCCAGCCCTCCTAAGAGAGGCATTACAGGCAAAACCTTGCTCTTCTGTTGCAAGGCCCGGGTACCGACCGTTTAGCTATGAAGCTTTTTTGGTGGGATCCGGAACAGCTTACTAAGGCCCGTAAAAGAACCTGTACGCAAGCCCAGGAAAACACATGTTACTCTTTGGCCAACACCTTAGACACTGGCAAAAAACTGAGGTGCTCCCGGATGGGAGGGGCTTATATAGGGGAGGGTACTTCCGGTTTGGAAGTTGCCAGTGCCAGCACCTGAAGGTAAACTATATAACCCATTAGTAATGACTAAGTCGCTCTGTTTCCCGTGATGTACGTAAAAGAAAGAGCTGCTGTACTAAAGAAAACATGTACTCTGAGAAACACAGAGGCCTCCATTGTTAATGTCATTCTGAAAATACTAGTTTCCCGGCTGTCTGTGTCATTAATCTTTACAAAGTTACTGATCCGGAACTTGAAGAAAAGTCAGAGTTGGGTCAGAACTGTATACTTGTCAGATCCTGTATATTTGTTCCAAATCAGTGACTAATACATTTCTGAAGCCATTGCATCAATATGACAGGTCAGCAATGGAAGCCTTAAAGAGGCGCTAAACTTTTTTGTAAAAAGATTAAAATATAGCAGCTACAAATATTGTAGCCGCTGAATTTTAATAAACAGACACTTATCCAGTAGTCCAGCGCTGTCATCACCCCGGCTGTCTTTTTGCCGATTTTCGGAGCCCACGGCGCCGTCATCTTGCTAGTGGGAAGTCAGCTGCGACTTTCTTCTGTTTCACAGCTAGCTCTCCACTGCTTCATGCATGAGGCAAAACTTTCGCTCTTCTCGCCTAGGCAAGAAGACGAATTGGGAGTGGGTACCTGTGTACTTCCAGGAAAACCAACCCCCTCCAAAAGTGGTGGTGGGGTTTGGGGCGAAAGGCAGAAATTCAGTTTTAGGGAAAGTTCAGCTTTAATACTTCCTCAGTAGAGGTTTACTCTAAAATACAGGTTGGATTAGCCTCTGTAGCTAGTTGCCTGACTACTGTTCTGACACTTAAAATGACTGTATCGCTAATTTAATGTTACTCAAGCAAGATATGCCTGAAGAAGAACTGAGTACATATTTACTTTTCCTGCTGCCTGTATTTATCAGAATTATAAATTGGTTTAAAACAATGTACTCAATTTTAAAATTGCCTTAAACCCAGATATTGCTATGCCCTACTTATAATTAAAACTAAAAGCTTGCAAATATGTACTTCTCAGAACTGAATGCATCAACAGAAGAGGCAGACAATTAGTAGCTAAATACAGCATATGGACGCTTTTAGTTACATTTATAGGCAGAGAAAGCTTTGGAGAAAACATTAATATCTGGGTAAAAGGTCTGCTTTTGCAACAGCTATTCACATATACAGTATGTGGTGGCAGGATGGGCCTTAATGTCCAGCAGCAAAGTATATGCGTCACTATATTTTTCTGGGATGTGCTCCATCAGCACCCCCAGGACAGTTGCCTAGCTGTCACAGACAGCTTACAGCGAAGTACCAAGGATCGGGAGCATGTATGACAAGCTCCCGATGACATCAGCCCTGTGCAGCCAATCACACTACTGCATGATCAGGAACCCTTCTTACTGGCATTAGATATCACAGCACATTTAAAGCCCTGGCTCCTGCCAGTGTAAAGGACTTGGAAGGTTAGCTTACCTTAGTAAATAAATCCAATGCAACCAAGAAGCCCCATTGGGTAATAATAAACTAAGCAGCTTTAAGAAATCTTTATTAATATATCTGCCATATCAATGGACCATTTTCACCCCCATCATAGCCTGCTTGAAAATATTCCAATATTCTAAATAGCTCAGTTCTGTCCTGCCTGGAAATCTCATAATATTCTTTATATCTTCTTTGTCCCCTGTTTGCAGGACTAGCCAGCTCTTGGACGCTTGCCCCCCAGCATCACAAAACTCAGTGCCATCCTTGTTCAGAGCCCCGCGCATGCACAGTGCATCCTCTCTCTGTTGTTGTGGCTGAGCCCAGTGGCTGCAACAGAACAGAGAGCACATTGCATTCACAAAGCTCTGAATAAGGGCAGCACTTGCTACTGTAATGCTGGAAGCTAGTGTCCAATGGCTGGCTCAACCTGCCAACAGGAAAAAGCTAAGCCAAATATTGTGAGTTTTTCAGACAGGCTACAGTGGGGGTGCAAATGATCTATAGGTATGACAGGCACCATAATGAAGCTTTTTAAAGGTTCTTAGTTTATGTCACCTACTGGGGATTCTTGACCATTTTTTTTACAAAGGTAAACTAACCCTTTCCCTTTATTAAAGGAGAAGTCCAGCCTAAGCTTGTTTGGCTGGGCTTCTCCTATGGGTCACAGGAGTGCAATTCGTTTTGAACTTCTGTGACCCGTGATGTCACAGGAATCAGTCCAGGCACCGCGTCATCGCGACAATGGAAGTTGGGATACCAGGTGCCTGGACTGACACCCGTCTCAGCCTCTCAGCGAGTCACTGAGAGCCTGAGACGGCTGCATTCCGCCCCTCCACAGCTTAGCACTCCAGTGAGTGAGGAGGAACAGAGCAGAGAGCTGTTTATTGACAGTCAGCAGCTCTCTGCTCGGGGAGCTGTGAGAACTGAGCCATCGTCTATCGCCCAGTTCTCAGTGTAGAGGCGCCAGGGGACAGATGCAGCATCGGACCAAAGCTGCATTCACCTAGGTAAGTATGATGGGGGGAAAACCCCCAAACCCATACTTCTCTTTTAAATAGATTTCAAGATAAAATAAAAATCTGGAATAAATTTCCGTTGTCAGTTGCAGGTAAGATGAACCTCATCAAAATGATACTAATGCTACAACTCCTTTACCCCTTACATAATTTGCCTACTGTGGTCCCTCTAAAAACTTTTAGGATGGTAAACTCAATTTTTAGAACACTGTTGTGGGGTAATCGTCCACCAAGAATTACGTTGGGGCAATTGCAACAGCCAAAGAATGATGGGGGGGGCCTTGCCCTCCCCAACCCCTGGCTCTATTATGTATCGGCACATTTGCAGCATTTAATTGGCCCCGTGTTTGCCACCACGCACCCCACAGTGGATCACCTCCCACCCGCGACCCGCATCATACTTGCTCATATTCAGAGAGGCTCAGTTTCAGAGGGTCTTGAAGCCCTAAGCTTTGCTAAACCAGACAAGCTCTTACCGACTTACAGCCTCATCCAAAAAGTATGGAACAAGACTAAATATCTACTTATGTTACTGGGTACATGAAATATGGCCCAATATGGCATAATGATAACTATACAGAGCTAGCTAAACTAGAGCATGGTGCCTGGTGGAAGGCATATGGGATACGTAATATGTCGCATATTTTTAAAGACGGCGTCTTGTTACTTGTTACCTTCACATATGCACTTTTACTACATACAATTAAAGCATGCAGTTAAGGCACATGGTGACATGCACAAGTGACACTTGTATCCTACATCTATGAATAATTTAATTAAAAAAATGGCTGATAGCTCTAAGGCAGTGGTTCTCAACTCCAGTCCTCAGGGCCCACCAACAGGCCAGGTTTGCAAGATAACTGAAATTCATCACAGGTGATATAATTTTCTGCTCAGGGATTGCAGTATTCTAGTCTGCATCTCACCAAGGTAATACTTAAAAACTGGCCTGTTAGTGGGTCCTGAGGACAGGAGTTGAGAACCACTGCTCTAAGGGATTAATTTCCTATTGTTATAACATGTTATTGTCTGAATTCCATAAAGGGCACCCCGGGAAGGCGGTATTGCAATGGGAAAGGGATCTGGGGCCGATAACGGGTGACCAGTGGGAGGGGGCGTTTCAGCCAGTGGTAACATGCTCGCTTAATGTGGTCCAGAAACTCAACTCTACATTATTTTACGCTCTCATTATACCCCTGAGGCTTTACAAGATGGGTTGCAGTATTGAGTCACACTGTCATGGATGTAAAAGAGACCATGGTGATTGAATCCATTTCCTGTGACGTTTCCCCAAATTACATCTCTATTGGAGACAAGTAATAGACACATTAAACGCAATATTCAGAGTGAATATCCCGCTGGATCCTAAATGCTGTCTCTTGAATGTACTTGAGGGGGTTGTGGAGGAGGAGCACTCTAGGATAGCCATAGGAATAGCCCTCTTTCATGCTTGAAGGCTGATCCTATTACTCTGGAAATCTCTGGATCTCCCTATGCATAAGTCTTGGGTGTCATTTGTGGGCAATTCATTATTTTTAGAAAGCCATATTTACCTAAGATAAATTTGAAAAAACTGTGGGGACCATGACCTCAGCCTACAGGAACTTGTATGCCAGAGATTGCTTGTGTGTACGAATAGGTCATAAAAGTGTGGTCAATTAAGTTGACCTTATGAGTTATTGTCTTAATCTGGATGGGACAGTATTACTGTATTATTGCACAGCTAGCATATTGGAGATGGGTATGTTGACACACATATCTATATTCAAATATGTGTACGAATGTATTGTCTTGGGTTTCTTATGTCGAACAAACTATTCTGCATTGACATGTCCTGGATTGTCAAACTGTTTTTTTTCTTTCTAATAAACATTTTTTTCTGATTTTAAAAAAAAGAACCCTTTAAATTAGAGCCATTGCCAAAAAGAAACACGAAGAGCTGCATAAGCAAACAAACTGTATAAAATTATGTGAAGAAAGGGAAAAACTTCATTCACCATCGACTTCATCGGTTCAGAAAATTGACCCAAGCAGCTTTTAATAATGTATTTTCATGACTGTTTTTTGGTTGTTTTAGCTTTGTTTATTCCTCTTCGGTGCATTTTTTGTGTGTGTTATGACAGTATGTCTCCAGTGTTTCTGTAAACCTACCAATTATACACTTCTGAAAAGAAGGCTGCTCAGCCAGGTTTGTACAAATGAGATTATGCACAGTGTGTGCGGTCATTGTACACCGCTGTGTTTTCCTTGCAAAGTCACAGTGTCTGCCGCTACTAAAATTCTTTCCTCATTATTTCAAATCAATAAAATTAAGAGATCTTGAAAGTACCTCTGACTTAATGAATGCTTTTCTCTTCAAAGTGAACAATATCAAAGCAAATTAATTAAAAACATGGGTCATATTTTTATATTTCCAGAAAATAAATGAATCACAAAACTGCTATTTGGCATGCTGCTTTGGTATACGAGTTGTGTATGAGGTATATAGGTCATTTATTTCTCTAAATTGAGATTTCTTGCTACCAATTTCACCATATAATTAACAGATTATCAATGTGATGTGCTTTGTTGATGTTATAGTTCAGCTGTAATCAGAAAATTATAATATTGATAATTTTTATCTTCAAACTATCATTTTTTTTGTTGTATCCTTGTCATTGTTTTATTTATTCTAATCTGATTTAGAAAAATGCTACAATGTGTAAATAAACTTATGACTTGTCATGTGTAAATAATGCTATAAGCGATGACTGCGATTTTATTATTTACAAGAAAAAAAATTGTAGCCTATGACTACAGTATACAGAGTAAAAGGTGAATCTTTCCCTCTGCCATCTGCAAGCAGAGACCTATTGTATCATATAGTGAATCTGGCCCAGTTATTACCCTTCTTAACTCTAACAAAAAGAAAAAAAAGTCTTGCCTGGTGTTGGATTTTAGGTCATTCTACAATCTTTAGCCAGATCGTGTTTCTGAACTTTGCTCTAATACTTTGGAAGCACTGATTAATTAGTCAATGAGGGTCAGAACTCTTTACTGATTAACACAAAAGGGGTATTTCAGTGAAGCAAAGAGTATTCTGATGGTTTGCTATGGGTCATGGCCTTTTCTAATATAATTTGTCAATGCATTTTTAAATAAGGCCAATACAAGGCTGTGGAGATTTTGCTTTTTTTCTTAGTAAAGATAAGTTTTGGTTATTAAACATATGCAATTTAGAATTAGAAAACACACTTTATTAAAATGTATTTCATTCCAGTCACTAAAATCTCATATATGCTTTAAAGCAGGGGTCTCAAACTGGTGGCCCTCCAGCTGTTGCGAAACTACAAGTCCCATGAGGCATTGCGAGGCTGACCGTTTGAAGCATGACTCCCACAGTCAGAGGCATGATGGGACTTGTAGTTTTGCAACAGCTGGAGGGCCACCAGTTTGAGACCCCTGCTTTAAAGTGTGGATAGAATAGAGATTGGTAAAAATCCCTGTTGGTTTAATTTTTGTTGTCTGTGTCCCACTGCAGAGATTTCCCCTCATTTGTCCTAAAGACACAACAAGAAATAAGAGAAAATCCAGTTGTTAATTGAAAAGCACTCTGCATCTGAAGATTTGGATTCCCCATTACTTTCATTCTTTCTGATAATGATCAGATAAAGGATAGATAAAGACCACAATCAACCTAGAGGGAACACAGTCAGCATTTAAAACATGACAGGCATTTTAATCCTTTCCTACTCAATCCGAAATCCAAAAAATATATTTGGTCATAAATACTCTTTAACCTGGTAATGTAATTTGAAAAGCCATTTTCAGTGCTTTTAAATCTGCAACTTTCATGAAAATAAAACCTGTTTATCCTGCCATGAAGGTCCATGTTCAGGCACTTCCCGTTGAAGGATGACAGTGCTTTGTCCCCGTCTCCCAAATGTGCTCCTGCTTTGCACAAGTTTCTGATGGAAACTGGCACAGTGGAAGTAAGCATATGTAATACCTGATCAGCCTTTGTGGAAGCTGTAAATCATTGTAGTAGCCTGAACTATTAAAGTGATGTCCATGATCTTCTGGGTACCATGCCAAGGGGCTGCCCTTCTGCATAGTAACCACAGGGAGTCACACGCTTGGTACGGCTGACATTCAGAGAACACCTTGCATTTTTCGAATTAAAGGCAAAGCATTTCCTGCTTGAATGAGGTGGGGAAGAGAAGTGTGGTATCACAAGCTCCACCTACTCCAAATAGAGATCTCTCTGTATTCATTGAGAAAAATTCAAGGCGTTTTCTAAAAAGCAGCCATGCCAAGCTAACAACCCCCCCCCCCCCCCGTGGTTAATATGCAGAAGGGCAGCTGCTTGGCATGGCACCCAGAAGACTGCTGCTATAACTGTAGTAGCTAGCTCAGGCAATTGAAGACATTTACAGCTTCCACAGATGCCAATTGATTATCACATATGTATACCTATATTGTGCCAAGCTGGCCCTGTGTAAGTATGCAATAAATATCATTCCCAGAGTTTAGCTTTAAGGTTTCCATCCGCTTTAATTCATTAATGACATCATCTCTCATTCTCATGCCTCACGCCTAACTGATGTGCCTTAAGAAGTAACAGACTGAAATTGTTAAGAAAAATAATATGGCTGCCAGCAGGAAAAAAACTGGCTGTAGCCAATCTGCGCAGTGATAGGAATGTGTTAGAATATAATCTGCGGAAAGCTTTCACCTGTTGCTGAGATATGTTTTCTAGCCCCGAGGAAAAACAATCTTGTTACAGTGTTATTGCTGTCAGAGTCTGTGTTGCAGAAGCCGCTCAGCGAGCGTGTATATCTTCCAGAGGATGACGAGGAGAGACTTCTCTTACCAGCACTGGGTAGCTGAGAGTCTGAAACGAAAACCATTTTTAGATTTTACCTTATAAATGAATGTTGTCAAGGTTTATTTATGCTTTATACTGAAAAATCAAGCAAGACACTCCCTTACTGCTTATAGACTTAACAATACACACCGCTGATTACATTTATACCATTTTAAAGGGTTAAACCACCTTTCAGTGATTAGATCAATATAAATACCACACATTTTCCATGAGCATGATTATGTTCCTTAGTTTACTTTTTTCTTCTGCTTACTTGGTTAATTTTTCTGTCAAATTAATCCTAACTTTCATTTAGCCATCTTTCTGCACTCAGGCTTAGCAGCCATAGGTTTTCCCATACACATTTGTATACTCCTATTCAACGCTGTATCCTGGCCTAGGCCAACAAGGCCCAGGCCTAGGGCAGCACTTTGCAGGGGGGCAGCACGGAAAGAGTCCCCGCCGGCTTGTGTTACAATGTTAGTGTAACGCAAGCTGATTCTAATTTTGACTGTCCTATCAGCCTGGACCACAAAACTTCCTCACTGTGCTATATGTTTTCTGCTGCACCATTGGCATGTTTATATGTTCTTAGTCCTCTCCATAAAATGATCAGAAATTTGTGCTTAAAGTAGAACTATAGGCAACAATTTTTTCTTTCATTTTGGATAGCGTAAGGGAGGGTTATAGCCCCTGTCAGTTTATTTTTACCATCCCTGTCCCATTGCAGAGATTTCCGTTCACTTCCTGCCCCATAGCAAAACAGGAAGTGAGAGGAAATCTATGCAAATTAGGGGAATCCAATGCCCCCCCCAGGCCCTAAGAACTAGTGTCCCCACTCAAAAATTCAGGGTGGGTCTTAAACAGAAAGGGGTGTAGCCTTGACAGGAAGGGGTGGGTCATATTTAAATTAGGGGGTGCATGAGTTTAGTCAGGCCTAGGGCAGCACAAAACCTAAATACACTACTGCTCCTATTGTCAAAAAACACACATGGACACAAGATAGTTACTAATGAGATGTACTAATGAGATTCAAACTTTCCCAATATGTCAGCTGGCGGAGTGCAGAAGTCCAGAATAGGAAAGAATCAAGTGGGAAACGACGATGCTATGTGGTGAAGGTCCTCCGAGCAGACATGGGTATGTCCAAGAGTTGCTACCTAGCACCATGGCTCTCTGTATAAGCCTTCCTGTTCTGAACTTCTTGCAAAAACAGTATATCCTACTCAGCTTTATAAAATGTCAGCTTATACCTGGAATCATGAACACTGACTATAGTGGAAAGTGGCTAGCACTAAACTCTCATTGCCTGGTAAGGAGGAGCAGAGAGCCTGACTGGCTGAGCTTTAATGAAATATGCACTGCAAATGTAAGTAGATTGGTTGCTGTGGGGTGATACAGGCAGTCCACTGTGCAGACACATTGGCAAATAGGGATTTCTAGTTCATTTTGGACAGTCTGTAAAATCTCTGCATGTTAATTTTTATTTTTGTGCTACTCTGTGTTAGTACAAAAATCTCAAGTTTTAATGCATGGTGATATACACTCACCGGTCCTTTTATGAGGTACACCTGTTCAATTACTTGGTAACACAAATTGCTAATCAGCCAATCACATGGCAGAAACTCAATGCATTTAGGTATCTAAATGTTGTGAAGACGACTTGCTGAAGTTCATACCGAGCATCAGAAGGGGGAAGAAGGGAATTTAAGTGACTTTGAACGTGGCATAGTTGTTGGTACCAGACTGCCAGATGGGCTGGTAGGAGTATTTCAAAAACTGACAATCTACTGGGATTCCCACACACAACCATCTCTAGAGTTTATAGAGAATGGCCCGAAAAAAGAGAAAATATCCAGTGAGCGGCAGTTGTGTGGAGGAAAATGCCTTGTCGATGTCAGCAAACCAAGGGAAATGGGCAGCCTGGTTTGAGATGATAGAAAGGCAACAGTAACTCAGATAACCACTCGTTACAACCAAGGTATGCAGAATACCACCTCTGAATGCACACCACATCGAACCTAGAAGCAGATGGCCTACAGCAGCAGAAGATCACACCGGGTGCCTCTCTTGTCAGCTAAGAACAGGAAACTGAGGCTACAATTCGCACAGGCTCACCAAAACTAGACAATAGAAGATCGTAAAAATGTTGCCTGGTCTGATGAATCTCGATTTCAGCTGCGTCATTCAGCTGGTAGAGTCAGAATTTGGTTTAAACAATATGAAAGCATGGATCCAGCTTGCCTTGTTTTAACAATTCAGACTGGTGGTGGTGGTATAATGGTGTGGGGGATATTTTTTTGGTACACTTTGGGCCCCTTAGTACCAATTGAGCATTGTTTAAACACCACGGCCTACCTGAGTATTGTTGCTGACCATGTCCATCCTTTTATGACTACAGTGTACCCATCTTCTGATGGCTACTTCCAGCAGGATAATGCACCATGTCACAAAGCTCCAATCATCTCAAACTGGTTTCTTGAACATGACAATGAGTTCACTGTACTCCAATGGACTCCACAGTCACCAAATCTCAGTCCAAAAGAGCACCTTTGGGTTGTGGTGAGTTGGAAGATTTACATCATGGATGTACAGGCGACAAATCTGCAGCAACTGCGTGATGCTATCATGTCAATATGGACAAAAATCTCAGAGGAATGTTTCCAACGCCTTGTTGAATCTATGGCACAAAGAATAAAGGCGGTTCTGAAGGCAAAAGGGGTCCAACCCAATACTAACAAGGTGTACCTAATAAAATGGCCGGTGAGTGTATATGGCTATATATGTGTCGCTATCCATTTTGCATGGTAGCCCAATGCACATATACAGTGAAAAAGAGCGCATCTGCGGTAAAACACAGCACACAGATCTGAATGCTCTGTGCATTCTGAAAATCTTACAATACATGTATGAGTTTGAATGGGACATTTTAGTTTTCTGTATTACCTTCAATACCCCATTTTGCACTAGGCATCATTGCACTCCACCCCTCTTTAAAATGTATAAAAGTCAACTTTTTTGTTTGTTTGACCTTTTTTATATATATTTAGTCCACCCTAGCCACATTCTTCCCTAGGCAAGAATGACATCTCCTTCTCTAAACCCTCCTGGCATACACACATCACAAATCCCAGGAAACTGTAGAAATGGGGACACATAATGACCAGTGGGTAGAACTGGAATAGGCAGCTGGCTTTTCAGACCCATCAGAGAAGGAGATGGTGGTGCAGGACCCCTTAGAGCAGGGGTGTCCAAACTTTTTTCAAAGAGGGCCAGATTTCATGAAGTGAACATGCGTGAGGGCCGACCATTTTACCTGACTTTCTTTGAACCATTAAGACCCCTTTCACACTGGGGCTTTTTGCAGGTGCTATTGCGCTAAAAATAGCACCTGCAAACCGACCCTAAACAGTGGCTGCTGTTTCTCCAGTGTGAAAGCCCGAGGGCTTTCACAGTGGCTGCTGTTTCTCCAGTGTGAAAGCCCGAGGGCTTTCACACTGGAGCTGTGCGCTTGCAGGACCGCTCCAAAAGTCCTGCTAGCAGCACCTTTGGAGCGGTGACAGGAGCGGTGTGTTTACCGCTCCTCCACCGCTCCTTCCCATTGAAAACAAGAGGCGCATTGCCGGCGGTATTAACCCTTTTTCGGCCGCTAGAGGGGGTTAAAACTGCACCGCTAACGGCCGAATACCGCCGCAATTCCGACAGTATAGCGCTGCTAAAAATAGTGGCCCTATACCGTCACAGCGGCGCACTCCGCAGATGCAGAGATCTGGAAATGTCACCGTGCCTGTGATTGGCTCTGTGCGCTGTCAGCTTCATAGCGGCTCTGGCAAATAGACTTGTGAACACGCCCAGCTACACGCCCCGCTCATCTTAACAATGAGAGCAGCGCTCGGAATTTGTCATGCTGAAGATGAATCCAAAAAATAAATAACACAGGGATGTGCTTGTGGGGCCACATTAGAATGTATATGTAAATTCCAAGTGGGGGCCACATCAAACCGGAACTCGGGCCGCAAATGGCCCGCGGGCCGGACTTTGGACATGCCTGCCTTAGAGAGTAAAAAGGAGTTTGAGCCCAGGTTCACACTGGGCTGCGGGAATGAAGCTGAACTCGCACGATTTCACTCCCGCTTGTCAGTCCCGATTTCGACCGCAATTACAGAGACATCTGTGCAGTTTCTGCACAGATGTCAATGTAAATCGCAGGCTGAAATGGCAAAAAGTAGTACAGAAACTACCTTTTTCAATCGGTGCAGCGCCGCAGATGCGGCGTCGCACCGATTAGGATGGTGCCATTGCCGGCAATTGCCGCCAATTTGACATGTCAAATCGCACCAGTGTGAACCAGGGCTTAAAAAGAAAAAAGCAGGTCAAGAGTGAAGTTTCTCTTTAAGGCCCCTTTCACACTGGGGCGGGCAGGAGCGGTGGCGGTATAGCAGCATGATTTGCAGCGCTGCTATACCGTCGTTCTTACCGTGGTATGCGGTCGCTAGGGGGGTGAATTTAACCCCCGCTAGCGGCCGAAAAAGGGTTAATACCGCCCGCAAACCGCGGCTATTGATTTCAATGGGCACCCGCGGTAAAGGAGCGGTGAACACACCGCTCCTTTACCGCTGTAAAGAAGCGGCTAGCAGGACTTTTGGAGCGGTCCTGCTAGCGCACCGCTTCAGTGTGAAAGCCTTCGGGCTTTCACATTGAAGGCTACAGGGCAGGACTTTTTCATGCGGTATAATAGCGCTATTATTAGCGCTAAACCGCATGAAAAACGCCCCAGTGTGAAAGGGGCCTAAGTGTCTGTTTCTGAATGCCTTTGAATGAGCATGTTTGTAACATACATTTACTGTAGTTATACATTGTATAATTGCAACTCACAATTCAAGTCAAAGGTGGATTATGTTGTTCTGATTTCAGTCAGGCAGCTGAGCTACTCCCTGGTACGCAGTCTGTTTCCTACTTCCACAACTTAATTAAATAAAGGAGCTGATCAAGTACATTATAATTAATATAACAGTACTTCAACCCTAATTATAATGATGCCATAGAAAAAAAAATCATTTGCATAGTTCTTCCATATGTAATGTATAGGTTTCTAGAATTAAGTTGATGTAATTAACAATCTCAGAGGCACAGATTAAAATGGATGAGATACTTGTATTTTGCTAAAGAATGAAAGATGTAACAATTTTATGACACCAAAACTCATTATGTTATTAAGAAAATAAAATACCTGCTTAAATAATTGACTTCTACCAAGTACATTTTATTAGGTTAACTATAATTTAATATGTTCACTGCCTCAGTTCTCTGCAATTACATCCAGCAGATTGTGTCTATGGAAATATATTTCCTTGCTGTTCCAAAGCATTGTGGGTAATTGCTTGCATACAAACACAGCAGTGAATGATCACCTCACAGAGTCACCTTATGCACAGCTCTTCCATTACCATTGATTTTAACAGCACTGGGTTGAAATAACCGTTCAGATACCAACTACGAATAAATTCTTGTCGCTAGGGAATTCTAAGAATGTGCCTGCGAGTCATAACATTCCATTACGCTGGATCTCCAGCTTCTATCTTAGATGGTCCATTTATGTCTGTGATGAATAAAGTGAATATGTGAGGGCCTTTATAATAGGAGGGGCCATTGCTGACTCATTCTTATGTTTCAATATGTTTATTAAAGTTTTGCCATACAAAATGTATAAAAGTCACAAAATAACATTGTACAGTCTTGATTCAGCACTTGGGATTAACACAGTAAAGGTCTCTGCATGGAGGGGTCCATGCCATAGCATCTAAAAAGAAAACTAAAGAAAAAAAAAACTCAAGCATGAACTGGAACAAAATATCACCTCTTAATATCCCATATGAGTCTACCGCTCCTCAGAGCCGCAGGTCCCTCTTCACATCCCAGATCTTGTCAAGTCAACTGCCCGCCTAGAAGAGCCATCCCCCATCTGCTTGTCGGGGGGGGGGGCGCAACTCCCCAGATCGTGCGGGCGACTTTCAGATCAGTTCAGACTGACAACGGTCCCTTAGGAACTTAGAAACCAAAGAAAACTGGGAGTCGTACAAACCTCTAAGGTCTGGTTCCGTCTCCAAAAATAGACAAACAAAAAGAGAACAGAGGCAAAGGAATAGAAGGGAGGAAACAGAGCGAGGAAAGAATAGTTGAGAAGGGGGAATGGGGAAGGGGGGGCTGGAGCCACAATTCAGCACCCGAACACCCTCAACTGAGAGCTAAAGTTAAGCTCCAAACATCCTGGGGTCATTTGTAAGGTAATGAAGCCGTGGGTCCCACACTTTATGAAATAGTTTCATTTTATCTTGAGCCAAAGCAGTCAACCGTTCGTTTAGCATCAACCAAGACAATTTGCCTTTAAGCTGTTCGAATGGTAGGGCAGCCGATCTCCAGTTCCTAGCGATGGTGATTTTGGCTGAAATAAATATAAACGTCAAAAGCCGCCTGCTGGACTTGGAGGCCTCCACGTCTCCACTCCCTAAGCATTAGCGAGGCACTAGGGGAGTCATATAATATACTGAGGAGATCCAGAAAGCGCCCCCCAAATCCAAAGCGAGTGAGAATATCAACTAGATAGTCCCAGGAGATGGAATCAAATGCCTTCTGGATATCCAATGAAAGTAACATTCCCCTCCTAATTCCCCTTCCGTCCCAATCAGACTGAACCACCGAGATGAGATTAATTAACCGACGGGTTTGGTCTGATGCCTGTCTAGTCGGGACAAAACCTGCTTGGTCAGGATGACTATAACATTGAAGAAAAGTGTCTTCAGATCTGTATTAATTAAGGAAATTGGGCGGTAATTGGTACAGTCTCCATGATCCTTCCCTGGCTTCGGGATAACACTTATATATGCTGCATTTTCATGGCAGGGGAGCCCACTACCACTTCTCAAGTCATTAAAGTAAGTACAGAGATGTGGTGCAAGAAGATCTTGATACTTCCTGTAGTAGTGGTCTGGGAAGCCATCTGGCCCAGGAGCCTTAGTAGGATGCAATGTTTTGATTGCGGCTCTGATTTCAGGTTCTGTAAAAGCACTATCCATCAGTTCCACATGGGCTTGTGTCAATGTAGGCAGCTGTAAGTCGCGGAAGAATGTATTCGCTCCGGATGGATCGAACTTATTCTGAGCTCCATACAGCTTAGCGTAAAATTTGTGAAATTCCCCAATTATCCTTTTAGGGTTTTGGGAGGTAAGGCCCATGGATAATCTTAGTTTAGGTAAGGTCGGCGTGTACGGTCGAGGGACCAGCTTTCTAGCTAACATTGTGGTTGGTTTATCCCCCATAGTGTAGAACCTATGTTTAGACCAGCTGATATGTTTCTCCGCTTGTGTAGTCAAACTAAGATTGAGTGCTAGTCGGGCTTCATCAATTTTGAGCCTGATATCTATCCGGGGGTTCCTATGCTGTTCGCTCAGTAAGTCCTCGAAGTTTGCTTCCAAGAGCTTATTTGTCTGTTCCCTATCGCGTTTAACCCTGGCCGCCACTTGTAATAATATGCCCCGAATCGCAGCTTTATGGGCTACCCAGTTAATTGCGGGGGATGTGTCTGACGCCTTATTAAGTCTAAAGTACTCCCGTATTTCCTTTTGAATCTCTAAAAAGATTATAGGGTCATTCAGCAGGGTCATTCAGCAGGCTCACATTGAGTCTCCATGGGGAGGGTCTAGATTTAATCCACAGCCCCGTAGTAGAGAGTTTGATAAGGGAATGGTCCAACCAAGGGGTAGATAAGATCTTTACTGACTTAATAAATGGGAGCAAAGGCGTGCGTACTAAAAGGTGATCTATCTTAGAATAAGTATGATGGACCTGCGAAAAGTATGTAAAGTCCCTGACTGTGGGGTTGTGTTCTCGCCAGGCATCAATGAGGTCATGGAAATGAAATAGACGCGCCACCTTGCTGCTCCTGGTCAGTGGACGCTTCAAAATTGGTTTAGAGGAGTCAGATTTGTCCATAACCCTGTCTAAGGGAATATTACTATCGCCCCCCATAACGACCTGACCCTGGACTTTGGGCATCAGTATCCTAAGCATTTTGCTAAAAAATTCTGGCTGCCCAGTATTCGGGGCATAATATGATATAAAGGATACCTCCTGGTCATGAAGCCGCCCCACTGCCATAATATACCTGCCACCCTTGTCTTTAACAATAGTGATGGGGGTAAAGGGGGTCCGTTTCGAAAAACAGATAGCCACACCGCCCTTTTTTTCCCGGCCCCCTGATAGATAAAACTGCGGATACTTCACAGTGAGGTAGCGGGGCGCTGAGGCGTTAGAAAAATTAGTCTCCTGTAAGAGAAGGACTTCAGCCTTCTGTTTATAATAAAACTGAAAAGCTTTAGTCCTCTTAGCAGGGGAATTAAAACCATGTACATTGTGGCTAACTATTGAATAGTCAGTGTTGTATGTTGTAGCCATCATGGTAGGGCAGAGCACTTTTACCTTGCGCAGTCAATGAGTGGAAGGGGCCCTGGGAATGAAGACTGTCAGATTTCATGTCATGCGGGGAGGATGCCAAGCCGAGGCTCCAAAGAGAAAGGGGGAAGGGGTGAGAAGAAAAGGCATTAGAAAAGCAGGAAAAAAAAAAAAACATTCATAGGCCTTAGGCCCAAACAACCAACATAAAACAATCCTAACTGATGAATGAAGGCGTGGGGAATAACCCCTGCCGGAGACAACATCCGGCAAATTAGGTGCAAGGGTACCATCCTCGTCAGAGGATAGGTAGCTCCACAGCTAATAGATGGATGATGCACAGACCGGATCACAGATAGGCTCCAATGCGATATGATACATTCAACAAAAGGCAGACCATAGTGTTTCTCCGCAAATACAGTTTTAATGATAAAAGATAAATTCACACTTACATGACAAAGGCACTATATCCAGTGCCAGGTATGAACAGTGTGATAAGATACACAGCAATGAGTGGATGGTGATGGCTGCGGGTGACGGATGGGAAGGACAGCCTATCTGTGATCCGGTCTGTGCATCATCCATCTATTAGCTGTGGAGCTGCAGTCCTTGTCCAGGATTCATATACCCATAAGGGAAGGTAAGGGTCCACTTTGGGAGGTGAGCGGCCAGTCTCATTGTTGGTGGAGGTCTCTCACTGTGTTTCATCACCCATCTGCATGTTATAGAGCCTTTAAGTCATCACAGAAGATCACTGGGATCGTATTTTTGATTTAAGGAGTTGTTCATAGCGCTGCCCAGTCTATAAAATAACAAAGTTCTAGCGAACATGTTGGGGTTTGATGGGGCTGAAAATTAGCCGGCTGATAGTCATTCCGAAAACCAGGAAATCAAGTAGCTGTGTGAACAGTGAACAGTTACGAAGGCCCCGTCAGGCCCATAGTCCACCATAAGCCCAGGCCAGTCCTGTGCAACCAAACACTAACAAATCCCAGAAAGGGGTAAAAAAGAACAACAATACTCAGGTATTCCGGCGAGCATTCCTGGCCTGTGAGCGCGTACGATCCTGCCACATCGGAGAAAGGGGACGGTGATCCGGGTGAGGGGGAGACGAAATCAGAGAGTCCCGCGCGATAATACCGAGGCCAAGCAGTAGGTCCTTGCCTATTTGGAATGTGGAAAATTAATGGGATTTCCCTTTGTAGGTGAATGATAACTTAAAAGGGAACGCCCACCGGTACTTAATCTGCTTGTCCATGAGTTGCTGAAGTAATGGTCGCAGGTTTCTGCGTTTTTGGACCGTTGACGGAGCCAAATCTGTGAAAAGCTGTATTGGTGCTCCAAAAAGCGACAAGTCCGGTCTGTTGCGGGCCGCAAACATCATCTTCTCCTTAATGCGATAGTGATGTGGCTTAACAATAATGTCTCGTGGTAGGCCGTCGGCCCTCGGGGCTGTCAGCGCCCGGTGAATGCGATCCACTTCCATTTGGTGGGCAGCAATGTCAGGGATAAGGGTTTTCATTAGGTCTTTTATAGCCCCCTCTAGATCAGTGTGAGTTTCAGGGAGGCCACGGATGCGGAGATTGTATCTACGCGAACGATTCTCCAAGTCCTCGATTTTCGTGAATGCCTCTTCCAATCTATCCTGGAGGTCAGTGACCATGGCTGAGTTCTGATTGACCCTTTTGATGGTGCAGTCCACTTTGGTTTCGATGATCTCAAAACGTTCCCCCAAGCTGTGGATATCTTTTTTGAGGTCCGCGGTAATTAATGTGCAGGCCTTAGAGAGCTCCTACTGCAGCATGGTGGAGAACCTACCCAACAGTACAGCATCTGGGGAATAATGTGATAGCTGGGGAGGTGGAATATCCTGGCTGGACTGGCTGAATAGGACCTCTGTGAGATCTGCCATGTTTCTGTCCATGGAGGAAGCAGGGGAGTTTACTGAGTCATGCCCATCAGCATACATGGCTGGAGATGAGGGATGTGAAGGTGACTCACCCCGCTGGACGGTCTCCACCTCTCCTGAGGATTGTGAGGAAAAAGGATCCCTGGATGGCTCCGGATTAAGCTGTTTGCCTCCTCTATGTGCAGCACCATCGGATCTGGCTGCTGTGCTGCCCCGCGTGTCTGGCCTGCCGGGCGCCATTTTGGATCGCGGCTTAGCTTTAGGGGAAGGTACTGCTCTCCTCGGGGCTGTAGCCTGTTTGTGTTGCCCTTTCCGCGGTTGCCCATGTGCCCTGCGGTTCATCACCGCCTCGGGGCTACAGTAGGATCGGTCCTGGCTCTCGGACCTCGCTGCCTGCGCTGCTAATAGCTCCAGTGGGTCGGGGTGCCGGGAGCTCGGTCAGTGCACGTCCTCCTCCGAGTCCCCGCACATGCGCACTAGCTGACTCATTCTTAAAGGTTCAGGCTCTGGGGCTCTCATCCTGATCCTGGTAGAGAAGAGTAACTAGCCTGCAATCTGCTGATATTATATTATATAGGATATTTGCTGTGGATCACCACATAGAAATAAGTTGGTAATTGTGTGCATTGGAACCCTTAAAAGTCTATTTTCATATTCTTTAGCCTCCCCCCGCCCTTACACCATTTCATAAAGCAGGCTTCTCTATAACCCTATGGTCGGTGAGTGAGAAGTTTTTTGTTATGATATTATGCCACAGCGCATGACTATATGAATGCCTTAAAGCCATCCACCCTGGTGTCCTTGTGATGCAAGGCACCCGAGAGAGTATGAACTCTGGTTTCAGTATCATGCAGGGAACCTAACAAATAATGCACCTAGGTGTCACTATCATTTAGGGCACCCATGAAACATTGAACACTGCTGTCATTATGATGCAGAGCACCCATGAGACCTCTGTTGTCGTTATGGTTGCAGGGCACCCAGAAAGCCATGCACTCTGGTGTCATTATGACGCAGTGCCCCCGTAAAACCTTGCACCCTGGTGTTATAATTCTGGGCCCCATCAGGCCATACACCATGGTGTCATTGTAGTTTAGGTCATCCAAGAGACAGTGCATAATGGTGGTATTATGATGCAGGGCATCCAAAAGTCCTTGCACTCTTGTGTTATTATAAGTCAGAGCACTAATGAGACTATACACCCTGGTGCTATTAAGATGCAGGGCATCCAGAAGGTCATGCGCCCTGGTATTATTATGATGCAGGGCACCTCTTGAACCATGCACTATGGGGTATTATGATGCAGTGAATCCAGAAGGGCATGCACCCAGGTGCTATTATAAGGCAGGATACCCATTAGACCATGCACCGTGTTTGTATTACAGTATGATGCAGGGCACCCAGAAGGTCATGCACCCTGGTGTTATTATGATGCAGGGCACCTATTGAAACATGCACTATGGGGTATTATGATGCAGAGAATCCAGAAGGTCATGCACCCAGTTGCTATTATAAGGCAGGGCACTCATTAGACCATGCATAATGGTTGTATTATGATGCAGGGCACCCAGAAGGTCCTGCATACTGGTGTTATTATATGTAGTGCACCCACAAGGCCAAGCATTGTGCAATAATTTTATAGCAGGCAATCACATTTTCCCTAATGGCCAGACATCAGTGAGGGTGGGCAGGAGATCTCTACTCTGGAAAGGAGCACCATTTACATTTAGCAACTGCTGAATTAGTATGCATCTATTAACCTATTTTATTTAGGCATAACAATAGATACGTTTATTATACAATTCTGATCCATTCCACAAACACTGTTAGTCATAGACAATAAATATCATCCTTAAGAAACATGACATTAATCGTATGCAATTATTATGTAAAGTAATCCTCTCCAAGGACTTACATAGGACTCAGACCCAGTTTCAGGTAAATCCAGTGGATTTTGTTGTTTTTAGCACCGTTACAATGATTCTTAGCTAACATTAGCAACTGTTTAACTAGTTTCACTTCTTTGGTGACTTTTCATTGGGAAATGCTCTTTACTATAAACAACTGATAGCACACACCAGGGCCGGACTGGGCATAAAAACCAGCCCTGGAAACAGGCCCGGACTGGCCATAGGGCATACCGGGCAAATGCCTGATGGGCCGCGGCGGCCCGCGACGGCCCACATCAGCCCGCGGCGGCCCGGACAGCATGTCACGTCTTCCCCATCATCTCCAATATCTCCGGAGGCAGCCGGAGTTGGTGGGCAGAGCTGGGGGTGTGGCTGCCCTCTCCACTCCTCCCACAGACTCGTTCACTCTGGCTGATCCCACAGCTGAAGGAGAAAGAAACGAGGACACAGCAGCCAGAGTGTCTTCATCTCCAGGCATGCTGTAAGTTACTGCACTGCTGCACATGTCACTACATAGAGTCCTAACCTGGCACCATACCACCCCAGCCTGCCCTATGCGTGCCACCCCAACCTGCCTTATGCCACCGCACCCTGCCCTATGCCACCGCACCCTGCCCTATGCCACCGCACCCTGCCTTATACCACCGCAACCTGCCCTATGCCACCACAACCTGCCCTATGCCACCGAAACCTGCCCTATGCCACCGCAACCTGCCGTTTGTCACCGCAAACTGCTCTATACCACCCCAACCTGCCCTATGCCACCGCAAACTACTCTATACCACCCCAACCTGCCCTATGCCACCGCAACCTGCCCTATACCACCACAAACTGCCCTACACCACCGCAGCCTGCCCTATGCCACCGCAACCTGCCCTATGCCAACGCAACCTGCCCTATGCCACCGCAACCTGCCCTATGCCACCGCAAACTGCTCTATACCACCCCAACCTGCCCTATGTCACTGCAACCTGCTCTATGCCACCACACCCTGCCCTATATCACCCTAACCTGCCCTATGCCACCCAGCCTGCCATATACCACCGCAAACTGCCCTATACCACCCAAACGTGCTCTATGCCACCCCACCCTGCCCTATACAACCCCAACCTGCCCTATGCCACCCCAGACTGCCCTATATCACCGCAACCTGCCCTATATTACCCCAACCTGCCCTATATCGCCCCAGCCGGCCCAATACCACCATATACTTTAATTTACAGGGGTCATTTGGGGGTGCGCCTTGTGACCGTGCGCTGCCTGCAGGGCGCTGGGCAGGATAGACAGGAGGGGGGTGACACCATGTTTTGCCGCACCAGGTGACACCAACCCTAGTGACGCCACTGCCCCAGTGCACTCTCAGCTGCGAGTTGGAGCCGCACTCGAGTGACAGTGACACCCGTCGGCACATCAGGGGGCCGGGACCCACAACGATCCCCTTCTCTCTGGCAAGGTGGCCGCGGCACTGATGATCTGATCAGTCTCGGCTTGGCTGCCTCACACAGCCGAGCAGAGTGAAGCCGCCTCCCCCTCCTCCTTTATGTCCACACAGGGGGAGGGGACCCAACATGCAGTCCCGCGCTGATCTGAGGTACATTATGGGTCTGAAGGGGGGGTCTGTATTGTAGGGGGGGGTTATGTATTGTAGGGGTGGTCTGAAATGTAGGGGGGTTCTGTATTGTAGGGGGTCCTGTATTTTAGAGGAGGGTCTGAAATGTAGGGGGGTTCTGTAATGTAGGGGGGTCTGTACTGTAGGGAGGGGGTCTGTAATGTAGGGGGGTCTGTAATGTAGGGGCGGTCTGTACTGTAGGGGGGTCTGTACTGTAGGGAGGGGGTCTGTAATGTAAGGGGTCTGGAATGTAAGGGGGGTCTGTAGTCTGTATTGTAGAGGGGGGCTGTAATGTAGGGGGGTCTGCACTGTAGGGAGGGGGTCTGCACTGTAGGGAGGGGGTCTGCACTGCAGGGAGGGGGTCTGTGCTGTAGGGAGGTCTGTGTAACATGCAGGGGGTCCAGAACTGTTAGGGGGTGTCTGTGTAACAAACTGTGGGGGGCTGTGTAATGTAAAGGGGTCCAGAGGTGCGGTGCTATGTAATGTAAAGGGGTCCAGAGGTGCAGGGTGCTGTGTAATGTAAAGGGGTCCAGAGGTGCAGGGTGCTGTGTAATGTAAAGGGGTCCAGAGGTGCAGAGTGCTGTGTAATGTAAAGGGGTCCAGAGGTGCAGGGTGCTGTGTAATGTAAAGGGGTCCACAGGTGCAGGGTGCTGTGTAATGTAAAGGGGTCCAGAGGTGCAGGGTGCTGTGCAATGTAAAGGGGCCCAGAGGTGCAGGGTGCTGTGTAATGTAAAAGGGTCCAGAGGTGTGGTGCTATGTAATGTAAAGGGGTCCAGGGTGCTGTGTAATGTAAAGGGGTCCAGGGGTTCAGGGTGGTGTGTAATGTAAAGGGGTCCAGAGGTACAAGGTGCTGGAGCCCCACATCCCATCATTAACCACCGCCGCAAAGCGCCGCCGTCGCCCCCCCCCCCGGGCTGCTCATTCTAAAATGCCTGGGCCTATTTTTTGTCCCAGTCCGGGCCTGCCTGGAAATAATTTCATAGCAGCCCCAGTGGCGTAGCGTGGGTTGTCAGCACCCAAGGCAGGAAATTTGTAGCCCTAACCCGTGGACATTTAGCGCTCCCTGAGTCCCTTCCACTCGTACAGTATTAAACCCTTTATGGTACTTCTTAGGATGTACCACTCGTTCTCTTTGTTCTACTTTCTTTACCTTTTATCTCTCTCTATCCTAATGTCTTGTCCCCCCCCCCCCATCTATCGCTCTTTATCCATCTTTCGTGTTCTTTCTCCCCCTCTTTTTATTCCTTCTCTTACTCCTTGTTTTTTTTCCTCTCTCACCTCTATACACACACACACACACACACACACACACTGTATGTATTTACACCTATATGTGTGTGTATCATGTGTGTGCCCTATCCTGCAGGGATTGCAGACACATTACAGGAGCTGGTCAGAGACTGCAGATATATACAGTATTACAGGAGATGGTCAGAGACTGCAGCCATATTACAGGAGATGGTCAAAGACTGCAGCCATATTACAGGAGATGGTCAAAGCCTGCAGCTATAGTACAGGATATGACCAGACACTGCAGCCATATTTTACAGGAGATGATCAGAGACTGCAGATATATTACAGGAGATGATCAGAGACTGCAGCCATATTACAAGATATGACCAGAGACTGCAGCTATAGTACAGGATATGACCAAAGACTGCAGCTATAGTGCAGGAGATGACCAGAGACTGCAGCTATAGTACAGGAGATGACCAGAGACTGCAGCTATAGTACAGGAGATGACCAGAGACTGCAGCCATATATTAAATGAGATGATCAGAGACTGCAGATATATTACAGGAGATGATCAGAGACTGCAGATATAGGACAGGAGATGGTCAAATACTGTAGCCATATTACAGGAGATGGTAAGAGACTGCAGCCATATTACAAGAGATGGTCAGAGACTGCAGTCATATTACAAGAGATGGTCAGAGACTGCAGCCATATTACAAGAGATGGTCAGAGACTGCAGCTATATTACAAGAGATGGTCAGAGACTGCAGCCATATTACAAGAGATGACCAGAGACTGCAGCCTTATTACAAGAGATGACCAGAGACTGCAGCCATATTACAAGAGATGGTCAGAGACTGCAGCCATATTACAAGAGATGACCAGAGACTGCAGCTATATTACAGGAGATGGTCAGAGACTGTAGCTATATTACAGGAGATGGTCAGAGACTGCAGATATATTACAGGAGATGATCAGAGACTGCAGATATAGCACAAGAGGTGATCAGAGACTGCAGACATAATACAGGAGATGGTCAGAGACTGCAGACATTGTACAGGGGATGGTTAGGGATTGCAGACATGATTGATTCAGGAGATGGTCAGAGACTGCATTTAAAAGCTGAACTCATCGTACAGGTATATAGTATTGCAGGGTTGCTCCACTTTATTTAAAGCGGTTGTATAGTCTTTTTTCTACAGGTAAGCCTATAATACCTGTACGATTTAGGAGATATTCCCCTCGCAATGAGCCGCTGACTGCAGCGGCGCATGCACACAGGGGATTCTCGGCTGAAGGCCCGGCAGACACCGGACCTTGCCGGAAAGAAGTCTCCCGTGCCCATGCGCGGGAGTGACGACATCGCGGCTCCAGCCACTCACAGCGCTGGAGCCGTGATACCCATGAAGACACGCCGAGGTAACATGTCAGCTGCCTCGGCGTGGACCAGGTGAGTTACCGATGCCTCGTTCTAAGGTAAGTATTTCATAATGAGCCAGTATGTGGTGCATACTAGCTCATTATGCCTTTTGCCTTACAGGTGACAAAAAAAATGGATTTTTTTGGACTATACAACAGCTTTTAACCATCTCTGCAAGATCAAGTTAGTCTTTTTCATTTGAAAGTACAACCAAGTGACAGAAGAAATAATCACACCCAATTTCCAAAATACAAATTTTCTTGCAAACACTGAACTGCTCAGGATTAGTGGAGGACAGTAACCAGTTAATTGGTCTGTTAAGCTTTTAGCCTGATCCAGCAGTAAATCCTCCAACAAAAAAACCGCCATCAAACAATCTGTGCAGCACACACAGAGCTCTGGCTAAATAGCTGATTATAAGCTGAAATGGTTAACAGCCATGTGTCCCTTGGTCTCATAAAATGCTGCTGCAGCATCTTCCAGAGATCTTATCAGTGTGATCAGACAAGGTGCAGGTCAGGCTAGGCAGATAACAAAAAAAGTAACCAGGGAGACAAGAGGGGGGAGGCTGATCGGTAACCTGCACACTGCCTGATCCCATATATCTGGATGATACTGCAGCCGACCAGCAACATGTTACTGAGCTCCTGATGATTCTGTTTTTTCCATTCAGCCAGATTTGTGTGTCCTGCAGAATGTGGATTGTTGTCATCATACCTTTCTACATCTCCCTCCTGAGGTCCCCCATTCAGCCTCACTCTCCAGCACTTACAGTCAAATGTGAGCGGGGAAGAGCTTCACTGCCTGCTGATTGGCTGTGAACAGACGGGAGGAGGAGCAGATCCTCCCTTGTACTCCTCTAAGCAGCGCTATTGGCTGTGGGTTCCCTACTAGAGAAATGATCAGTCCACTGGCCAGAGAACACACAGTAAGTGCCCATTCTCCCTCCCACCTGCATTATCCTCCTCCACACCACAGCACAGACCTACCTGCCGCACGATAGTCACGTGCTCCTCCAGCCCTCCGCTCCGCTGCTAGAATTATTTTCCTCAGCCACCAGCCCCACCTCCTGTTCACAGCTCAGCCTCCTAGTTGTCAGAGTGGCCCCAGGACAGCCAGCCTACCTGGAAATCTCCCGCTATCCCGGTAGGCCAGTCCGACCCTGGCACACACTACACATATACATCTCCTGGCCCCCCCCCCCCCGAAGGGTGGAATTAACTCACGTTTGGGCCTTTTAAGCATTTCCCTTGCCTTTTTTATTTTGTCCATTGATTGGACAAAGGCATAATCAAACCCCTCCTAAAGAAACCCAACCTCGACCCCGAAGACACAAAATACCGCAGACCAGTAACAAGCCTCAACACCATCTCCAAGATTATGGAGAAAGCAGTAGTACAGCAGCTACAACTCCATTTGGACACTCACAAACTCTTGGACCCACTACAATCAGGCTTCCGCCCAGGCCATGGCACAGAAACAGCACTTCTCAAAATATGGGAATACGCCCTCGAAGCAGCAGATGATGGAGAATCATGTCTCCTGGTGATGCTGGACCTCAGTGCAGCGTTCGACACAGTAGATAACAAAACTCTACTCATTTGCCTTAAAGAAGTAGCAGGAATCACAGACTCAGATCTACCCTGGTTCACATCCTTCCTATATAATCGTTCCCAGACAGTGAAACTAGGAGCCTTCACCTCAGAAAGTGCCTCAAGGATCACCCCTGTCACCCATGCTCTTCAACATCTACCTCCGTCCGCTCCTCAAAATCATCAGCAAACAGGACCTGTGCTACCACTCATATGCTGATGACACTCAACTCTACTTTCGCATTGCCGGAAAAAAAGACCAAATATCACGGACTAGAAAAATGCCTCACACTGATCGATGATTGGATGACTGAGAGCTCCCTCAAACTCAATGGATCCAAAACAGAACCTCTTCTTCTCCGCGCAAACCGAAAGACAAAAGCTAAGATTTCATGGACACCACCCACCATCCTTGGACAGACCATCACCCCAAGCACCAAAGTCAAAACTCTCTGAGTCATTTTTGACTCAGAGATGTCGATAGATGCACAAATAGGATCAGTAGTCAACGGATCTCACCACCTTATCCGCCTGCTGCATCGACTCATCCCGTTCATCCCA
Source organism: Rana muscosa (assembly GCA_029206835.1). Classification (NCBI taxonomy): domain Eukaryota; kingdom Metazoa; phylum Chordata; class Amphibia; order Anura; family Ranidae; genus Rana; species Rana muscosa. Next base: position 575,146,897 of record CM055121.1, read on the forward strand.
GAAGAGGAGATAGCAGTAGTAGTTGGAACAATCATCAATTCTCGACTGGACTACGCAAACTCCCTCTACATAGGACTACCTAAATACCAGATGGCGCGCCTACAAGTTGTCCAGAACATGGCAGCCAGACTGGTAACGGGAAAAAAAACTGGGAATCCATCACCCCATCCCTGAGGCATTGGCTAACGGTCACCCACAAATGCACACAAGGAAACGCTTCTCAATATTTATGCGAGAAAATAAAACACTACTCACCCAATCGCATTCTCCGATCAACTAACCAAAACCTCCTCCACATCCCTAAGTCCCGCTACAAATCGAAGGGAGAATGAAGATTTGCAGTCCAAGGACCACGGCTTTGGAATGCTCTACCCACAAACATCCGAATGGAAGAAAACCACCGGGCCTTCAGAAAAAAACTTAAGACCCACCTATTCTGAAGGATCAGGATGACACTGAATGGAAAAAGTGCCTTGAGGCGATTTAGTTCGCATTTGTAGTGCTATACAAGTTTCTCACTCACTCATTAGCTAGCCCAGATTGTGAATCTGTCAATTTTGGCATTTTCCACTGATAGTATTCTATCTATAGGGTCTATTTATAAATGTTTGCACACAGTTTTCTAATTGGATTCAGTTTGAAAAAGGTGTAAATCCTGGGTGAAAGTTGTGCGATTCTTGTGTGAAAACATTTATAAACAGATGTTTTATGTTTTGTGGATTGGTTTAAGATTGTAGGTTACTCCACCCTCTTAAATGGTTGCAGCAGGCTACACATAGATTTTCTGTTTGGTCCTCTGTGCAGCCAATGGCTCCTGCTGCTATCAATCTATCCAATGGAGGACAGAGACAGGTTCAGGTACAAAAAAGGGGGGCTCTGGGGGGCAGCTGCAGCACAGAAGGTTTTTCACCTTAATGCATAGAATCGCTGATGGGAGTGTTCTGGTGGAGGGAAGGGGGAATCTACAATAGAACAGCAGGGGATATCAATGTACTAACATTGGATTGTTAGTACAGCGGCTCTAAACTGAGCTGTCAGGGTGACTGATATCTAGCATAAACATGCATTTTGGTAAAAAAATAAAAATCTTTCAAGTTGATCATCCAGGCAGCTACCTTTAAATTATCCTATTACAATCTTAGGCAACTCAAATGAAAAACATATACTCAGAAGCTACCTGCAATGAAAGTGTTGGCCTGATTAATAAAGCTTATGCATGTACTGTATATTGTCACATTGAATGTGCATAGATTAGCAAATCGTATCCTTTACAGCAGGGGTGTCCAAACTTTTTTCAAAGAGGGCCAGATGAAGTGAACATGCGCGAGGGCCGACCATTTTGCCTGACATTCTTTGAACCATTAAAATTCGGTCTAAGTGTGTTCGTTCGAGCACTAATACACTGCCCACCAATAATTCTCTTGCCTTTGTGACTGTGTGTGAGTAAAGAGATGAGCTCAAGCGTATTATTTGGATATACCATATTTATCGGCGTATAACACGCACCTTCACTTTAAGAGGGAAGTTTCAGGAAAAAAACCTTAAAATTTTAAATAAAGAACCGTGAAGCAAAATAAGGGTCAGTGCCCATCTGCAGACCCCCAATTGCCATGAATTCAGCACTCACCATTGCCAGGAATGCAGCACCCACCATTGCTAGGAATGCAGCACCCACCATTGCCAGTAATGCACTCACCATTGCCAGGAATGCAGCACCAACCATTACCATCAGTGCAGCCTTGGAAGGGACATGGAGGGGGCATGACAAGCGCCAAAGATATCCTACAGGTGAATCTCCTGTTTACACAGCGGCCTATTTAAGAGAAAGTCCCGCCTCCTTTGATGGACAGAACAGTCCAATGGCAGTGCCGGAGACGGGACTTCCTATTACAGAGGCTGCCGTGTAAACAGGAAATACTCCTCCTGTGTGCACGGCACTCGTCCCGCCTCCTCCCTCCGAGGCAGCCAGCCTATATATCTTTTGTGGCCCCGGCACTGGGAGATCTTCAGGGGCCACAAAAGATATATATCTTTAGATAACCAGGTGGACTGTTCAAAACCAGACCGTGGGCCGCAATTGGCCCGCAGGCCGGACTTTGGACATGCCTGCTTTACAGCATTTACTACGTACACAGTCTCAGCACAGGCTCCAGTATACATACAGTGAATTTACTAATCAGTGTAGTTTGCTGTGACGTGTATACTATGTCTATCTAAGTAGTAGTTTGATTAAAATAAAAATGTGATTTTCTCTATAGTTTTTTGGGACTGGAGCTTTTGGCGTGATTGCCATTGACTGCATCATATAGGAACAGAAGTAGAACATGATCAGTGAAGTACAAATTGACAGGACTTATGCACCATCTCTCCTAGACACCTTTCCTCCTGGTGTCAGCATTTTGGCAGAAAAAAGGCTTAACGCTTGTAAATGCGTGTAAATGTGTTTAGGCACATTTAGGCGCATCAAGTGCTTGGGCGTTAATTCATTTCATTGATCGGAATAATAATTTTTTTCTGGCCATTGAAAAATTAATGCTCAAGTGCTAAATGCGCCTAGCATTAACGCAAGTGTTTACATGCATGAAACGCTTTTTTCTGCCGAAATGCTGCTGCTCCTGGATGTGCTGTCTGTGGGATTTTTTTCTGCCTCTAAACACCTACATGTGCATGGACACATAGGCTAACATGTAGGGGCATTTAGAGGCAGAAAAAAAGAGTCTAGTGTGCATGAGGCCATATAATTAGGTGGCCTGTATAAATGCACTTCAGTAAAAGTAAAGAAGCCATAGTGCATGCAATGCCGGAGATATCACTGTGCATATGAGTAGATAAACAAGCTGTGGCCATGGTCTTCGCACATACACATATTTTTATATGCTGCTGCCTCTGTACTAATGATCAGTATCCATACCTGCCTTTTTTACTTTGAAAGCACAGCACATGGGATTTTTGACATGTTGCTTTTCTTCTGCACAAGCACAAAGAGTGCAAACCTGTTCACCTGTCACCTAGAATGCAGTAAATAGACACTGATGGTCTATGGACTTGCAGTAATTTGGTTTAATGAATTGCACTATATAAATGTGATTATTTATATTTTCCTGGCTCACCTCATGGCAGCAAACTGCGGGTCAACTTCATCCCTTTGACCCCCTCCCAGGACCAACTTCTAATGAAATAATAATAAAAAAGAGGAAGTATTCCCCACCAGTGTTGTGGGGGGGGGGGGGTGAGGTGCAAAATCTCTGCAGAGAAACCAATCAGCTTCCATGTTTTTTTCGTTCAATAGATTTTTATTTTTCAAATCAAGTGTAGATATCACATAAGTACAGCATGACAAAGGGTAAAATCATGTAAAACAAAAAAGAAAAGGACATTTTTTCAGCACAAAACAGAGACTCAGCAACAAATCCTCCAAAGGTGTTTCATAGGACAACTATGGGTCAAGGAACTAACGTTATAAGATAACCCCTGGTAAATAGAGCGAAGAACGGTATAAAATTGAACCAGAGAGTCAGACGGTCTGGGGAGTCCTACCCATCCCGGGCACCCTAAATGGGATCATCCTGTGCCCCGGCCAGGCCCCCTCCCCAGCCCTCCCCCCTCATAGAAACCTACCACCAGGTCATGAGAAATGCTAATGTAGATAACAAATAGACTCAAGCTCTGAAGCGCATAGTGAATTTGATCCAAAGAGTTGCCTAAACAACTTCAAAATAATTAATTATGCCAAATCCTTAAGTCACATCTATCAACCGAAGGTAAAAAGGATAATAATAAATAATAAGACATAAAAATGAAAAGGAGAAAGAGAAAAAGGAAGAGAGAGAAGAGAAGAGGGAAGAAATCACGTGCCTATCGTGAGATTCAGGAAGTGGGGTGATCAGAGTTGATCCCGACCACCAGGGAAATACCACAGTGAACAGCCCAAGGTTCCCACACAGCTTCAAATTTAGGAATTGTATTTGATAAAATACAAGCCAACTTCTCTTGCGTCACAATCCAAGAGATCTTATTTTGTATTGCCAGCATGGAAACCCTGGGCTGTCTCCAAACCCTAGCAATGGTAAGCTTTGCCCCGAATAGCATTAAGCGGATCAGCTGCTGAGTGGGTTTGGAGATGCTAGGAATACGGGCATTGAGGAGAGCGATAGAAGCGGACATGGGAATCGAACACTTAGTGACCTTGAATATGAGGTTAAATATCCTCTTCCAAACTGACCTGATCCTAGGACATTCCCACCAGACATGCACCATCGAACCCAAGAGTTGGCAGCCTCTAAAGCAATTGGTATCCAATGCAGGGTAGATGGTCGCAAGCCTGGCTGGAGTCATACACCACCTCATAAGAACTTTCAAGTTTGCTTCTATAAGAGAAGTGTTCAAAATACCCTGGAATGAATCAGATCAAACCTTTTTGCCAGGTGCCCAGATCCCAGTTAAGCTGGAGGTCTTCCTCCCATGCTGTCATGTATGAGGATTTCTCAGTTGGACTAGTAAGCGACGAGTAGATGACAGAAATACCTCCCCTTTGTCCCATGGCCAATCCACACCAGAGCTCATAATCTGTAAATTTGGGAGGAAGAGGTTTCTCCCTCCAAATATTAAATAAATGTGAAATCTGACTAAATCTACGTTTTTCAGAATCTGGGAGATCTAATTTACTTAGACAGTGGGCCTTGGTAATAGGGCCTTGAGTTGTAAAGTAATGTCCTATCCGATATAGCCCTTTGTTCGTCCACCAACTGAAAGCTGTGTTATCCATTCCAGGGGGAAAGTTTGGGTTATTAAATATGTGTGCCAGCGGTTGTACTTCAGAAACTAGTGCAGGAAGAGAACGAAGTCTGTCCCAAAGGGCAATGGATTGAGAGAGGGAAGGGGATAAAATGGGTGGTCTCCGTTTTTGGGGGCACCAAAGCAGGTAGTCCAAGGATAGCCTGTCCCTCTAATAGGACCCAGTCCGGTTTTTCTTTATTTGAATAAACTACGGATAATTGGGCTAGTCTGCCTGCTAAAAAGTAATTATATAGATGAGGCAATCCTATCCCCCCCCCTTTTTCCTATGTAGATAAAGAGTGTTCTGGGGGATTCTGTAACCAGATTTGCCCCATACAAATTAGAGAATCTTACTTTGCAAAGATTGTATCTGGTCCTTTCTGATTTGTATGGGGAGGGAGCGAAATAGGTACAGAATTCTAGGGAGTAAGGTCATTTTTATGGAGTTAATCCTGCCCAACCAGGAGAAGCTTCCATGTTTTATTGTCAAAGTTTATTTGAACCAGCTGAAGATAGAAGCTGATTGGCTACCATGCACAGCTGTATCCGATTTTCACTCTCCAGATTTAGTAAATCAACACCTTGGTGTATTGTTTTTTTTCCAGCCCAATATGTTAGCTAGTGAGGTCCTGTAGTATGCTGCAATGAGGCGAACCAGGAATGTGGAAAATTGCTTTCATATACTTATCGTAATTTTCCTTTCCTGGTCTATCCTCATGGCAGCATAGTCCCCTTCCTTGTGTCCTGTCATGCTTGATATGGAACACTGGTGGGGGGGGGGGAGGGGTTCTTCCTCTGTTTTATTTTTTAGTTAAAAGATGCTCCTGGTTAGTCAAGAGGGCAGAGTTTACCCGGAGTATGAGGATAATCCAGGAAAGGAAAATCCAGGTAAGTATTTGAAAACTGGTTTCTCTAATGCGAAGTTGCATTATTTATAGATTTATGTTTTTTATGTATTTATTGATAGTTTGAGGACTAATTGATATTATTTTGGGAAGCACTTTAATGTATGTGTGTTATTTCCTGCTGATCAGAGCACAGCGGGATGAATGTCACAGCCTTGCTCGTTCTGTTCATGCCGTGCAGACACAGGCACACAGGTGCAGATGGGTGTAAACTGACTCCTCTGTCCCTTTCAGGGTTGCCAACCGGCAGTAAATATACTGACAGTTTGTAAAAAATCTGTGATTTTTTTACAACTGCCAGTAAATATCAGGGGCTGATAATTTCATGCTGTGTTGACTTTTTAAGTGTAAGTCAAGCAAATTACTTTGTTATAGGCAGGTTTTTTTTCCAGGGGGAACTTGGTGGAACTCAGTTCCACAACCTCTGGCTTAGACCCTTTGGTGCCGGCTCACCACAATCACTTGTAAACACAGAAGTCTGGTTTCTGTGTTTACAAGTGACAGCTCTGCCCTCTGTAGGTAATGTAATCCTGGTATTTAATGCCCCTTTAAGACCCTTCTACTGTTTGTGAAATTTGACTGACCACACCCACTATTTGATGTGATTTTGAGGGTGCGTGCAGGGGGAGGGGTTTTGTGGGGTCGTGGTTAAGTTCCAGCACCTATTGTTTGAGAAAAAAAGCCCCGGTATAGGTATTGTCAGTGTTTCCATATCATGTTTATACTGTTCAAATATTCACTGTGTTAATTTTCAATAGGAGTTCTGTAATTTCTCAGGTTGTCAGTAAAAAATGTGCTCCGCCAGTAAATTTTACATGTTTTGTGAGTAAAAAATGCTGCGGGAGGTTGGCAACCCTGGTCCCTTTATATCAGGCTACCTCTGATCTGCAGTTCTTTTTCATTTTTCTTTTTACCGGACATGGTCGTCGGACCTGTAGCAGGGGAGGGCTGGCAGCCTTAGGCCTGGGGGGCAAGTACAGCCCAGTGGCCCAATAAACCACCGAATCAGCTCACCATTACCAGTGTGTGTCTATCATAGGAGCTGGTCCATGAGGCAGGACTTCGCATGACAGCGTCCGCCAGGTAAGCGGGAGATCCCTGCTGTGTAATCGGGTGGCGCTTGCCCCTCTGAGGCAGCCCAATGGGCCCAGTGGGACCCATGGTAGGGCAGGCCCTGGGCTCTCTCCCTCTGCCCCAGCTTACGCCCAGGATTGGCCCTGAAAAGTGGGGACAAAATCGGGCACAGACTTGGTCCGAAGACAGTGTCCTCAGTCCGGGGACTGTCCCCAGGAACGTCTGGTCACTCTAAGCTAGTGGCCAGCAGGCCCAACGGGCCATGGTCAGCTCCCAGCACAACCCACAGCCTGTGGGTCCTGCTGGGAGCTGGCAGATGACCTGAGGGTCCTGCTGGCTGCTGACCTGAGGGTCCTTCTGGCCGCTAACCTGTGGGTTCTGCTGGGAGCATGGCCAGCTCCCAGCAGGACCTACCGGCCAGCAGTACCCATAGGCTATGGCCAGCTCCCAGCAGCACCCAAAGTGATGAGAGCTATTTTGCTATTTTGAAATTACTGGGTGGACACTGGGACCCAAATAGTGTATGGGGGGGGGGTGGATAGATGGGATGTGTGGTTCAGCTGGGAGTGTCAGGGTCTCTCACCTCAGCAGGTCCTTGCACAGTGATGTTGCTGTCCTGGGGTCAAGTAAAGTTGCAGCCCGAGCCAGTCACAGACATGGGTCCCGACTCCCTGACGTGCCCTGCTGCCTCTGCCTGCCTCCAAGATCTGGGAGTGGTAGTTTTTCCTGGCTGCGCTGCTCTCAGTTCTCCACACACCGGGAGCTTGAGCACTACAACTCCAAGAATTTCACAGCCACTGCCACTGTACCCATCATAGGCAGCCACTGGGCCTATAAAATGCAGCCACTGTGCCTATAAAATGCAGCCACTTTGCTCATAAAATGCAGCCACTTTGCTCATAAAATGCAACCACTGTGCCCATAAAATGCAACCACTGTGCCCATAAAATGCAACCACTGTGCCCATAAAATGCAACCACTGTGCAGCCACTGTGCCCATAAAATGCAGCCACTGTGCCCATAAAATGCAGCCACTGTGCCCATAAAATGCAGCCACTGTGCTCATAAAATGTAGCCACTGTGCTCAAAAAATGCAGCCACTGTGCTCATAAAATGTAGCCACTGTGCCTATAAAATGCAGCCACTGTGCCCATAAAAGGCAGCCACTGTGCTCATAAAATGCAGCCACGGTGCTCATAAAATGCAGCCACTGTGCCCATCATATGCTGCCACCAGTGGCGTCACTAGGGTTGGTGTCACCCGGTGCAAAAAAAAATGGTGTCACCCCCAACAACTATAGTCCCCCCTCAGTACAGACCCCCCTCCACTAACTACAGACCCCCTCCCACAGTATAGATCCCCTCCCTCAGTACAAACCCGCTCCACTAAGTACAGACTCCCCGCCATCAATATAGACCCGCCTCCCTCAGTATGAACCTCCCCCTCAGTACAGACACCCCCACCTCAGTGCAGACTGCTCCATAAGTACAGACACCCCCACCTCAGTGCAGACCGCTCCATCAGTACAGACACCCCCACCTCAGTGCAGACCCCCTCAGTTACAGACACCCCCTCAGTTACAGACCCCCCTCGTACAGACACCCCCCTCAGTACAGACACCCCCCTCAGTAACAGACCCCCCTCAGTAACAGACACCCCCTCAGTTACAGATCCCCCCTCAGTTACAGACCCCCCCTCAGTTACAGACCCCCCCTCAGTACCAGACCCCCCCTCAGTACAGACACCCCCCTCAGTACAGACACCCCCTCAGTACCAGACCCCCCCCCTCAGTACAGACACCCCCCTCAGTACCAATCCCCCCTCAGTACAGACACCCCCCTCAGTACAGACACCTCCCTCAGTAACAGACCCCCCTCAGTAACAGACACCCCCTCAGTTACAGATCCCCCTCAGTTACAGATCCCCCCTCAGTTACAGACCCCCCCTCAGTACCAGACCCCCCCCTCAGTACCAGACCCCCCCCTCAGTACAGACACCCCCCTCAGTACCAGACCCCCCCCCTCAGTACCAGACCCCCCCTCAGTACAGACACCCCCCTCAGTACCAGACCCCCCCTCAGTACAGACACCCCCCTCAGTACCAGACCCCCTCAGTACAGACACCCCCTCAGTACAGATACCCCCCTCAGTACAGACACCCCCCTCAGTACCAGACCCCCCTCAGTACAGACACCCCCTCAGTACCAGACACCCCCCTCAGTACAGACACCCCCCTCAGTACCAGACCCCCCTCAGTACAGACACCCCCCTCAGTTACAGCCCCCCCCTGGTGCAAACTCCCTCTTGTGCAGACCCCAGCAGTACAGACACCCCCTCCCCCCATCAGTAAAGATGCCCCCCTTACCTTTCAGACCTCAGAACAGAGCGGCAGATACACACAGCGGTGTGTCTCTCGAGCGCGGGCTCCTCCTCCTCCTCTGTGGATGTAAACATAGAGGAGGCAGAGGGGGCGGCGGCTTCCTTCCGCTCCGCTGAGGGACACAGCCGCAGCGTGAGCCTAAGGCACAGGGCAGCGGGCGGGCGATGTCAGTGTGGCCGCTGCGCTACCCACGGGTGTCACCCCTCTGGTGGGTGTCACCCGGGTGCGGCCCGCCCCCCCCGCACCTGGCTAGCAACGCTAGTGGCTGCCACTGTGCCCATCATATGCAGACACTGTGCTCATAAAATGTAGCCACTGTACCCATAAAAAGGCAGCCTCTTTGCCCATCATATCCAGCCTCTCTGCCCATCATATGCAGCCACTGTGACCCCCCCGCCCGCTGTCTGACCGGCACTTACCCAATCCTGGTGGCGGGTCAGGCAGCGGGTGAGGCCGGCGAGCTGTGGGACATGAAGCGGGTCAGGCGACGGCTCCTGTGTCCTCCATGTCTCTTCTTCTGTTCCGCTAGGCGTCCAATAGAGATGCCTGTGCCTTCAGCCAATCAGGCGATTGGTATCAGATCCGCACTTCCTGATTGGCGGAGAGGAGGTTCAGTGTTAGAAAAGCAAATATTATTTTGCTTTTCTAACACACTTGGGTGCGCTCCAAGTCCACCTTTTTTCAAGCCTATTAGAGCCTCTGGCTCTAATCGGGTGCTTCAAAAATACCCCCGCAGCTGTAATTCAGGCGCCCGGTGTCCGAAAAGGGGGCGGATGCCTGAATATCCATCTACACAGAGGGGGGTGGCTGGAGAGAGGGGGAGGGGTGCCCGTGCGCCCTTAATGGACGCACTGCCGCTGGACCGTTTAGGCATGAAAGGGTTAGGGGTTAATATCGGCTCCCAGCATGAAAAAATGAGGAAGCCAAACAAGAAGGAAGAGGGAAATCCTTATAGCGTAAGACCTTTCTTTTCAATAATAAAAAAAAAACACATTCACCAAAAAAACGTACATTATCTCTGCCCTGTCCTCTCGCCTTAATGGAGTGACAGTCCGCTCCAACTGCTGCCTCTCGTCCGTCCTCCTCCTGTGGGCTGGGGAGTTTCTGCCCCGGGTATTGCTAATGGAACTGCTGGTGTTAGTGACTACATGTCCCACGATGCTTTGCAGCTACTGGAGGCCTGGCTGATTGGCTCCTCCCCCTACCAATGAGGAAGCAGGGGAGGGAACAGAGTGGGCGGCTGGGCTCTGAGAGCGGAGCTCACACATGCTGCATTTTCTGGAGGAGAGGGGATGGGGATCCCCCGCAGGAGCGGACAGACTGGCTCACACTCCACTGTCAGTGGATTAGTGTTTGAGCGTGACCAGTGGGGGGTGCGGGGCTCCGAGTGACAGAGTGGCCCCCGCTACATAAGTGATTGGCACTGGAGCTTCACCTCTGCCCTGACATAACTTCCTCCAAAAAAAAGTGAGTGGCCGGCCGCCGGCCGTTATGCATATAGGTTAGAGCAGCCTGGGGGGAAATGTCCACCCTGCCCCCTGGCTCAGCCTGCCCCTGCCTGTAGGAAAGGGGGTGTAAACTGACACAAATACATTTATTTCTGCCTGTCCATAGGGCTCCATGAACCTTCCGATCAGGTCTGCCTCAAAAAAACTGAGAGGTAGACCATGTGAAAGGGGCCTAAGGGATATTTTATGCTGTTGCTGTTATGGAAGATGTATTTATGATTTTTTTATTATTATTATTATGCCACTGTTGTGGTTGGCTTTTATAGAGAAAGCAACTGCCTACATAGTACTCGTAGTACTTATTGAAGAAACCTGCAAAGAGAGACACTGTGAGGTTGATTTACTAAAGGAAAATCCACTTTGCACTTGAAAGGGCACTGAAAGTGCACATGGAAGTGCAGATGCTGTAGATCTGAGGGGGACATGCAAGGAAAATAAAAAACAGCATTTTAGCTTGCACATGATTGGATGATAAAATCAGCAGAGCTTCCCCTAATTTTAGAGCTTCCCCTCAGATTTACAGCGATCTACAGCGACTGCACTTCCATGTGTACTTTCAAGTGCAAAGTGGATTTTCCTTTAGTAAATCAACCCCTGTGAGTTGGCAGTATTTTAAGTGGAAAGAGCTTTTGACATGAAGTCCAAATTCCTATTACAGAGGGGCTTGAACTGTGTAGTTAGTGCCGGACAGGCTAGGGTTTATTATGATGTTTTATTCCTGCAGAAACATTGCATAGCTTTTTTTTTTTCATGCTGGAATCGCTGCCTATGTTTATTTGATGCTGGGAATATAATAAGAATTGTTGCTGACAGTTTGAAACCAACACCTACAGTCTCTTCAAGGATGATCTTGCTTTTATTCCCAGGGCCATTTTTTCTCAAGAAATCTATAGTCCTTGGGGACGATATCATGTATATATCATTTTATAAACATACTCCTTGAACACATACTGGGATGTTCAATCATTTTTGAATGTTATTTCAATGATGGTATATACTTTTCTTTATATTTATTAAATATTTACCTGATTTTGACCTCAGAGCTCTACCAGGGTCAGGATGAAGTTTTCTTGAAGCATTTTCTGTATTATTATTCCAGATAAAAATTTCTCCATCATAACTTCCTGCATGCGAACAAATGTGAAACCGTGAATCAAAAATGAAAGGACCATTCTTTGTACCAATCTGAGATGAAATGAGGACAATACCGAAGCATGGCGAGGGAAGACATGTTATCCGTTATTACCATCTGGGTATATCCTACTTGATATTTGCAATTTTGTTTTGTTCTCAGTACTTTGACTAAAATTTCTTGTGTTTTAAAGTGGAAGTAAACCCATTGATTTAACAGTTTAAAAAAACTGTTAAATTCCCGGCATGCCGGAAATGCTAACTGCCACATTGGTTGTGCTCTCAACCAAACTGTCTAACCATCCAATGGCTGGTGTCATGGACACATGTGCAGCATCATGGCAGTTGAAGATTAAACAAAGGTCAAGACGGCAGCTTCCTTGGCTGAAAACGATAGGAGGGTTTACTTCCACTTTAAATTGCAATATTTTTAAGGAAATAGGTATAGCATGTAATTTTCACAATATCATTGTGTTTAAGTTATTCAAGATACATTTCCAGAAATAAGCAGAAGAAAATCAAGCTAAAAAAAAGATATTTGGCAATCTGATTTTTTATATATATATATATATATATACTGTATACTTTATAAAAAAATGTATAGCATCACTACATTCTCTTATGTAGCGACCTCACCATACTTCCCAACTTTTAAAAGTCCCGCCGCGGGACATTCAGTGAAATGTTTCTCCCCTGGCACAAAATTTGTTGAGCGGGGGGGGGTCTTGAGCCGTTGAGCCGCGGGACATTTAATTTTATTTTTCTTCCCTGACAACAGAAGTTGTTGAGCAGGGGGGGTGCCGTGGGACATTTAATTTTATTTTTCTTCCCTGACAGAAGTTGTTGAGCGGGGGGGGTGCCGCGGGACATTTTTTGAGCCGCCGATCACGCGGGGGGGGGGGCGTGGGACATTGTTTTGGCTGGACTACGGGAAAGAAAAGTCTATGCGGGAAAAAACGGCAGAATCCGTGCTTGTTGGGAGGTATGCCTCACCTCTGCCTCCCTCTTCTCTGTCAATGGCTCTCGTCTAGGGGACCAGACCAGGGAGGAGAGTGTGGCGCACCACCAGCTCGTATCCTCTTGTGTGCAGAGGTGTGAGCTATAACCTTTTACCCTCGGGCCTGTGTCCCCTGTCCAGAGCCCAAACTTCCCTCGAGGATGATTCCCACCCTCCACACAGGTGGAGGTAGGACCCTTTAACTCCCAGAAAGTCAAGTTCCACACCACTGAAAGTCCAACACTTATTTATTCTTCAGAGCAATAAATAGTCCTTTGAGAGCGACTGGTTAGACAGGTTGTTCTGAACTGAACACAGTGGGGAGGAGGTCCAGGCACAAACTTGAACTTGGGTTTTCTCCTGTTCCGTTATAGCGCATTCTCCTGTTCCGTTATAGCGCAAACAGGCTTGGCGCACAGTCGCTGCCACTGACCGTGAGGGGGTCTCTCCCACAGACCAGATGAATAAGGCCTCTGCCATAGACCTGGTTGTTGGGTCTCTGCCACCGACCTGATTCACGATGGGTCCCTGCCACAGACCATGAGCAATGTCCCCTGTCAGAGAGAGGACATTCATCTGGACAGTTACCAGAGGCCCCGCTGTCACCAGCAAATGCTGCACTGGGTCTTCGGAAGGGTAACCTCCCTGGCCTCCTCGTCCCAGATTCGGGTGTCCACACCAGAAGACACCCTAGGAGCCCTCGATCTCTTGCGGGACCCAGTCGAAGGTACTGGGCCCCAGGCCTCCAGAGAGTACCTCATCCCAGACCAAAGGTGTCTAGGGTGGAACCGCAACTCCGTCCCCGGGCCTAGGGCACCCGGAGACGACACGCACATGCGCCCAGGCTGAAGGTGCCTGGGCGTGGACCCCGTGCAGAAGATGTCTGCCCACTTTATACCCTCACCCAGCATGCACAGCGGGTTCCCCACCCCGCTGTACTACTGCCGCGAGAGGACACAAAGGGCACAGCCCTCCAATGGTGGTTCAACCCCAGCCCATGGCAACAGCGCCACCTATAGGCCACAGGGAACTGAACACCACTGATATCCTCCACTGGCATAAATGGGTCAAGGAATCCTAACAATTGCTGCATCTGAGCCTGGTATCACTCAGATGCATCCCCTAAATATGACCACCCGCTACACTTATATTGATCTACGCATCCTGTATGGGTGTACCTTCAACTTTTGCATGTATTTGGGGGCAATATGTGGAAATTTAAGGGCAGTCTGAGCCGATAGTTGGGTTCAGACTAATTATGATTCAATTGTTGTTCTGCTCTGGGTGTGATACTGCCTGGCAGTAGTGTTCTCCCTTGCCTGCAGGTGGCACTGTCACCGCCAGCATAGGTTAAACTACAGGGGGTACCACAGCACCTTGGGTGTCCTCTCTCGGCAGCCATGCAGTGGGCATGGTCTACCCGCTGTGCATGCTGGGAGAGGGTAAAAAAGGGGCAGATGCCATTTGGCGTGAGGCGATTCCAGGGGGACCCCAAGGCGTACAGGGGGGACCTCTGGTCCAGTGAGTGTGCCCCTGGCCTGTATGGCACGGGGTGCGCGAGTGTGTTTAGGCCTCGGGCACCTTCAGCCCGAGGTCCTGTTGCTGCGTTGTAGGCCCTGCTCTGCTGACTAGGGCCTATGCTTCAGAGAAGGATCCCAGGCTGCCCGTTTGTAGGAGGCCCATCTTTAGGAAAAGTGGTCCAGGGGAAGATCAGTCCCAGCTGAGATTAGCGACGGTTCTGCTGTCTCGGGGAGAAGCCTGGAGGCTGCCTAAAGGGGGATTCATCGTCTCTGAAATCCGTGCTCCATCCCGGCTGCTGGGACTGCTCTCATAGGGACTATCCGGGTGTGCAATACCCACTCAGGCTTGAGTGGCGACGAGTGTAGATACTGAACTTAAGTGTTGCGTGCCTGAACCTTCCCCTACATCTTTCAACTTCTGCTCTTCCTCTGTTCGAGTTGACTAAAAAGAATAAAGCTATGCTGATTAGGTTTTACTCAAGTGTGGACATTGGCCTTATTCCTGGCGATTATTGTTACCTAGACAACGGAGTAAAAGGATCCACTCGGGGGAGGTAACTCGCCGCAGACCCAAAGAAGAAAAAGAAAAATCAGTCCGGCTCCTTAAACCAGGGGAGTGGGACCAGGTGGCTACATGCAGTCCCTTAAATGCAAGGGAGCGGGACCGGTGGAGGGTGCTACACATGATAAATACATTTACAGCTGGTATGTGTGGATCAGTTTGTCATGATTGTGATTAGCTGCAATTTAATAGTTTGCATACACAGACACATTTGTAGGATGCCAACATACATGTGTACATGAGTGCGGACATGTTAGAACCCCTTCCAGGTGTTATTGCTCTTTGTATCTGTGTGGTGTGGAGATTTCCCATGACTTCCTATCCTGGTTATACAACGATAGTTTGGATAAACCTCACCAAGCGGAACATGGACAAAAAATAAATAGTATTAATATCCTGACAGATGTTCAAACCTTTTCTCAAAAAAAAAAAAGAAAAAAGAAAGAAGCTTGCCTGGGGTCTTAAATGTACTAATTATGGGTTGGTCTGTCAGTTCCCTGTTTTTCTAATAGCATCTTCTGGGCCCCTTTCTCCAAGACCCCCTCATGTCATGGTGTAGTCAAGGCTCAGATAAACAATTGATCCCTGTAGTAATCAGGCTGTATGCCTCAGCATGTAGACACTTAAGCCTCGTACACACGGTCGGACTTCCATCGGACTTTTCCGTGTTTTTTTTTGTCCGAACGGAGTTGGTCGGGAACACCCATAGCATACACACCACAGGACTTTTCTGCAAACTTTCCCAAAACTTTTTCCAACATCACGTGTTTTTTCTGCTCTTTTCTGCTCTTTACCACCACCCTTTGGTCAACTTCTGCTATTGTTGGTTGATTTTAACATTATTTGTTTTGTCCATCGGACAAAAGTCCGATGGTTTTCTGTACACACGGTCGGACTTTGCTCCATAGGACTTTTGTTGGGCAAAATTTGTCCGTTTGCAGACCCAACATTTGTCCGATGAAAACAAAAAAAAAAGATTGTCCGATGGAGCGTACACACGGTCGGATTGTTGGTCCAACTTGCTCAAAATGAAGTTTGTTGGCCAAAAGTCCGACCGTGTGTACGGGGCTTTAGTACATACTAATATTAGGCATAATTGTGTAAATCGACGTCATCAGTATTGAGTTTGAAACATTGATCACACTGCTATATCTCCTCTGTGCAAATTACAAGCAGGTACAGTCTGTGTACATGCTGTTGCATACAAAGCCAGTCAGCCTTATACCATGCTTATCTACCCCTGTAGAATAAATATTTGTAGAAGACAAGAGATATATGCATGCCTTATGTCAGCGCTTCCAAAATGCACTCCAAATAGTGCAAACATTCAGTCAAGGTTGTCCATAGCTCAGCTTCAGCGTGATTGGTAGCAATTGGAAACTCCATTTTTTTCACACTTTTTTTTGAAAGCACACTTCAAGTAGGAACATTTATAAAAATAACTTTATTAAAGTGTATGTAAACTCTAACAATATGGCTGGGTTCACACCACAGCATGGAGCGGCTCACAGCAGGGGTCCAGTGCGTCCTCATTCACCATTTCAGGTCAGATTTTTGTCTGAATTTGGACCTGAAACGGACCAAAAGACGCACAGGACTCCTGTGCAATACGCACCGGAACTGCTCCGGAGATGTGTGAGCCAGCTCCATAGAGAGCCAGTCGCAATCTCCTGACATGCGAATTGGATGCAGGTTTTGACCGCATCCAATTTGCAATAGTGTGAACTCAGCCTAAAAATGTTCTTATTTGCTCCATTTTGGTCTGTTAAATATACTATGGAAAGTGTTTATTTATATCTGTTTGACAAGTGCAAAAAAAATTAAATCGTGAGCTGATAAAGTCTTGTCCTTTCTGCCTCTGGACTGTTATAAGTTAACATGGTTCTCTGCAACCTTTGTGCACTACAAATCACCTTCCTTGTTATGGAGTAGAGAAGGAGGTGTTATGCAAAACTAAGTATTAGAGCCCTTTCACACTGGGGCGGTGGGGGTGTCGGTGGTAAAGCGCTGCTATTTTTAGCGGCGCTTTACCGTCGTTTTTGTGGCACGATTTTAACCCCCGCTAGCAGCCGAAAAAGAGTTAAAACCGATGGCAAAGCAGCGCTTTGCCGGCGATTCTGCAGCGCTACCCATTGATTGCAATGGGCAGGGGCGCTGTAGGAACGGTGTACACACAGCTCCTACAGCGCCTCAAAGATGCTGCTAGCAGGAAATTTTTTAGCATCCTGCCAGTGCACCACTCCAGTGTGAAAGCCCTCGGGCTTTCACACTGGAGTGAAAGGAGCGGCTCTTTCAGGGCGATTTGCAGGTGCTATTTTTAGCGTTATAGCGCCTGCAAAGCACCTTAGTGTAAAAGGGGTCTAAGGCCCCTTTCACACTGAGGCGTTGAAAAAACGCTCAAAAATTATAGGATTTTGTACCTCTATTTTACCGCGATTTTACCGCGTTTTTACCGCGTTCGCGGTAAAAATAGCGCTAACGCGTATGCGTTTTTACCGCGATTTTACCACGTTCGCGCTAAAATTAGCGCGAACGCGGTAAAAACGCGGTAAAAACGCGGTAAAAAACGCATAGGCGTTAGCGCTATTTTTAACATAAGGCCCCTTTCACACTGGGGCGGGCAGGAGCGGTGGCGGTATAGCAGCGCGATTTTCAGCGCTGCTATACTGTCGTTCTTACCGCGGTATGCGGTCGCTAGGGGGGCTAATTTAACCCCCGCTAGCGGCCGAAAAAGGGTTAATACCGCCCGCAAACCGCGGCTATTGCCGCGGTTTGCGGGCGGTATTACCGCGCTGTCCCATTGATTTCAATGGGAGACCGCGGTAAAGGAGCGGTGAACACACCGCTCCTTTACCGCTGTAAAGAAGCGGCTAGCAGGACTTTTGGAGCGGTCCTGCTAGCGCACCGCTTCAGTGTGAAAGCCTTCGGGCTTTCACATTGAAGGCACAGGGCAGGATTTTTTCATGCGGTATAACAGCGCTATTATTAGCGCTAAACCGCATGAAAAACGCCCCAGTGTGAAAGGGGCCTTACGCTTATGCCTATGCGTTTTTACCGCGAATCCCATTCATTTCAATGGGGATAGCGCTATTTTATGCGCCCTAAAGTTGCTCTAAAAAAGCTGTTTGCAGGATTTTTTTCAACGCCCAGCCAGCAAAACGCCTCAATGTGAAAGCCCTCAGAGATTTCACATTGAGAATGCTGGGGCAGGATTATTTCAGGCGTTATTACAGCGCTATTTTTACCGCGAAAACGCGGTAAAAACGCCTCAGTGTGAAAGGGGCCTAACAGTATTGTGTAATCCTACCTAGCACACTCCCTATCCTCGGGTGACAATGCTGCTCAATATGGTTATCACCCTAGGGATAGGCTGTGTGTTTTGGCAGGATTACCAGGTTAAAATGAAGGCAGAAAGTGGTGACAGGAAGACAACTAGCATTAGAAAAAAGAAACCAATAATGTTGATCTAATGACAGTGCTCTTTTAACTAGTTAATCAACAGCCTAATAGACAGTAAAATAGGTAGTGTGGGGCTTTCTGATTATACATACTGCTGTAAAATTCTATTTGTAAAACTAATAAAAAAATCCTCCAAGTTCTAAGTTTGTTCAGAGTATATCAGAACACCAAGGGGGAGTCGCTGGAAAAAAATATTATATCAAAACCCCTCAATAAAAGAATGCTAGCTTAGACTACAACCCCTGTAATTTTTTATCAATAATCAACATTACACACCAAGTTGGACATACAGTAAATTACCAAAAGTATTTGGATGCCCGCCTTTACACGCACATGAATTTTAATGGCATGTCAGTCTTAGTCTGTAGGGTTCAATATTGAGTTGGCCCACCCTTTGCAGCTATAACAGCTTCAACTCTTCTGGGAAGGCTGTCCACAAGGTTTAGGAGTGTGTCTATGGGAATGTTTGAACATTCTTCCAAAAGCGCATTTGTGAGGTCAGGCACTAATGTGGACGAGAAAGCCTGGCTCGCTGTCTCCGCTCTAATTCATCCCAAAGGTGTTCTATCAGGTTGAAGTCAGGACTCTGTGCAGGCCAGTCAATTTCCTCCACCCCAAACTCACTAATTCATGTCTTTATGGACCATGCTTTGTGGAATGGTCCAAATCATTTGGTGGAGAGGGGATTATGGTGTGGGGATGTTTTTCAGGGGTTGGGCTTGGCCCTTTAGTTCCAGTGAAGGAAACTTCCAATGTTTCAGCCAATACATTTTGGACAATTTTATGCTCCCAACTTTGTGGGAACAGTTTGGGGATGGCCCCTTCCTGTTCCAACAAGACTGAGCACCGGTGCACAAAGCAAGTTCCATAAAGACATGGACGAGTGAGTTTGGGGTGGAGGAACTTGAATGGCCTGCACAGGGTCCTGATCTCACCCCGATAGAACACCTTTGGGATGAATTAGAGCAGAGACTACAAGCCAGGCTTTCTCTCCAACATCAGTGCCTGACCTTACGAATGCACTTCTTGAAGAATGGTCAAACATTCCCATAGACACAAAAATGCAACATTCCTGCGAGCCACCACTCCTATCAGATAAGGTATAGAAATAAAGCTGCTAGAGTGAAACACGTCTCATAAATCCTTCCAAAAATTTAATAAATGAACAAAACGCAGCGCTAATGAAATGATGGTGCAAGTAACGTTTTAACAATATTTATTTAAATACAAAGAGAGATCCCTTGCCAGGGTACTCACATACTGCAGGTGCGACAGTGCACCACTCTATAACAGGCTCGTAGCGAGATGTACAGATCAGGAATATTGTAAACAGTTCTCACAGCCTCACACAGACTCTCCTGCCGTCCTGTCCCCTCCTCTACGCGTGACGATACAGGGGGCGTCTTATCTTCTTACACTGAAGCACCTTAGAATACTTTTATATGGACTTGTGTGTCATTTTTAAGGATTGGACTGTTTACCACTATTATTTACTATGCATGTTTGTGCACTTATGCACCTTAGTGTGATGCAATTTTTTTTATGCAATTTTTTTGAATCATGCGATTTTTTTGATGCGATTATATTCTTTTTTTTTATCATTATTTATATATATTTACTTGTACTATTTGTTTGCACATATCTACATCACTTACCGGACACATATCCCCCTTACCTTGTATAGTGGTGTGTACACTATCATTTCATTAGCGCTGCGTTTTGTTCATTTATTCCCATAGACACACTCCTAAATCTTGTAGATGGCCTTCCCAGAAGAGTTGAAGCTGTTATAGCTGCAAAGGGTGGGCCAACTCAATATTGAACCCTACAGACTAAGACTGACATGCCATTAAAGTTCATGTGCGTGTAATGGTTGGCATTCCAATACTTTTGGTAATATAATGTACTTAGCAATATTAAAATCTACATTTTCAATCAGGGAGCCCAGTCTCAGTCCCCAAATCTCTGGGTTTGCTCGGACGGATATTGCAAGGGGTTCTGCCGCAAAAGCATAAAGCAGCGGGGATAGAGGGCAGCCCTGTCTCTTGCCTCTACTGAGGTCAAACATTCAAGGCGGCCACCCGTTGGCCACCACCTTGGCTGTGGGTGCCTGTTATAGTAATTGAACCCACTTAATGTATTTGGGACCAAAGCCATATCCCTCTAAGCATCTCCAGAGATATTTCCACTCCACCGAGTCTAAAGCTTTTGCTGTATCCAAAGTCACTACAACTCGTGACCCAACCTCCTCATGCGTGGCTTGCAGATTTATATAAAATTTCCTAAGATTAAACAATGTATTACGGCCGGGCATGAAACCTGCTTGGTCCGTGTGTATTAGGGACAAGATGACCTGATTGAGCCTGATGGACAGTACTTTAGCTAGTATTTTGATGTCAACCTGTAATAGGGATATGGGGCGGTGCGATTCTGGGTATCCTGGATCTTTTCCAGGTTTGGGAATGAGGACTATTGTAGCCTCTGTCATGGATGGAGGTAATACACCAGACTCAAAGAGATGGTTGTATAAAGCTAGTAATTTAGGAGCGAGAGTTTTGCTAAATTGGGAATAAAATGGGGTGTCCGTCTGATCCCGGGGATTTATACCTGGCAAAGCTAGCAATTGCCACTGTGATTTAGTCTGTGGTGAGGGGTGCCTCCAAAAGGTCCATCTGTTCCCTGGTCAGTTGCGGGAAAGCGACCCCTTCTAGAAAGAGGGACATCGATTCCGTCTCGGTAGGGGCTGTCGTTTTGTACAAGTCAGCAAAAAAGTCTCTAAACATGAAAATTACCGTGGGAGGCTCCGTAATGTGTTGCCCTCCAGAGCCATGTAATGTGATAACCACTGGGGGCCTGTCTTCACTGCGTATCAGGTACGCTAATAACTTGCCCGCTTTTTCCCTGTGTTCAAACTTTCTTTGTTTAGAGAAAAATTGTTTTTATCTTTCTTTTTGGAATTGAAGCTGGGTGACTACTCTAGTGTGTAGTTTGAGCTGGCTTGCCTTTGCGGGAGTCGGGGCGGTGGCAAAATCTCGCTCAGAGGGGGACAGGTCCGCCATCGCCTTATCAAGGACGGTGGCAGAGTCAGCCTTAATGTTATTAATTCTGGTAGTTAGCATGGAGCGAGCGAACAACTGAAAGGAGTCTCACACCGCAGAGGCTGATGCCGAGCCGTCATTCTCTGCAAAGTATAGTTTCCATTAATTCGCAAGCTCATCATTCTCTGGTAGGAGCGAGAGCCAAAATGGGTTTAGACGCCAAGATCTAGGTGATTTATTGATGGGTATGCTTAAAGTTATCCAGTAGGGACTATGATCTGAAAGTATTCTGGGGCAGAATGCGGCCTCTATTAATCGCGGTGTCAGTCTATGAGATATGAGTATAAAGTCTATGCGAGACTTCGAATTATGGGTGGATGAAAAAGAAGAGTATGATTTCGTATGTGGGAACTTGTGGCGCCATGTGTCTATTAAATGAAAGGTGGAAATGAGCTTATGAAACTTAGTTTCGTCGGGAGCGTTCGGGGTGGGAGGAGTCAGTTGCAACCTGTCCAGAGTGGGATTTAGCGTAGTATTAAAGTCACCCAACCAAACTGCAGATATGGCAGGGTGACGGGCCATAAACGACAGTCTCTCTTTGATTATGGTGATGTTGAACAGGGGTGGTACATAAAAGGCCAGTATGAGGATGGGTTCACCATATAGTTTAGCTAGGAGAAATACCTACCGCCCCTGTGGGTCAGTAAATAATTCACATAGCTCAAAATGTACAGATTTAGCTATCAAAATTGAAACTCCCCTGGCATGGGATGTGTGGGTAGAATGGAATGCCCACCCAATCCAAGGACGGCGTAATGCCATCTGGATGCTCCCCTCAACATGTGTCTCCAAAATCTACATTTTATTGGTCAATAAACCATATAAAACAAAACAAAAAAATAAAAATCTTGGCCAAGATACACAAAAGACAACAAATTGCTTTATGCTGACAATAAATGCCCTTTTATATAAAACTCCTGTAATATGGTAGATACGAGTCCCCAGTATAAAAATATATATCAATAAAGCCCTGTACACACGATCGGATATCCTATGGATATTCGTCCGATGGATTTGTCCATCGGATATCCGATGAAACTGTTTTCCATCAGTCTTGCCCACACACCATCAGTCAAAAAACCGACCGTTCCAAACGCAGTGACGTAAAACACTCCGATGAGCCGAGAAAAATGAAGTTTAATGCTTCTGAGCATGCTTCGACTTGATTCTGAGCATGCGTGGGTTTTTGATCCGATGGACTTGCCCATAGACGATCTGAGTTTTCGATCGGTTTTTTATCCATCGGAAAAAATTAAAACATGTTCTATTTTTAAAAACCGATGGAAAAAAGACCGATGGGTCCCATTCACGATCGGTTTGTCTGATGAAAATAATCCATCGGACGAAAATCCATAGGATATCCGATCGTGTGTACAGGGCTTTAGATATTTTAAATCTCAAAGTCTATAGGCTATATGATTGTCCCTCTGCTTTTCCCTGAAGCCTGCACAGAGCTTGATATCAAATTATAGGCATTCCCTGGATTAGAATTTTCATCTTTGATAAAATATTTTAGTAATGTCCCTGCAAGGGGATAATGTCCCTGCAAGGGGATTCTGGGGTATGCTTTTCTTATAACAACACCAAGACCTGCCATTTGGTTATAGCAAATGCTGACACTTCCACTTAGCAGTCAGTTAGAGAAAGAGCCAAGGCCTACCACAATTTTACAGGATGGGGCAAACTTCACGCAGAGGAGATTTGTTTCATCAAAAAACATGGATATATGTGTTTTTGCACTACGGTGTTTGAAAAATCATATCTAAAGGATCTCTTGCGTACAGGAAAAAGGGCTACAAGTGCCCTCTGCTGTCTACACATGTAATTGACTGTACATGAAAGCCAATCTGCCACATGGCAAGCTCACTTTTCTTTATCACTAACGTGGATATCAATACTACGCTGGAGTTCTTGGCTTGGGTTGATGTCTACAAATAAATGAAGAAATTGGTTTTGGACAGGAAATAAGGTCTTCTTTGTGCCTAGCCTGACCTAATACCGAAGCTTTCTCAGCTTTCATGAATTTCTCAGCTAGACACGTACTAAAATGTGCCAGGGAATATTTAATCCTGCTGCTATATATAAATAAATTAATTTGCTAAAAAGCTGTAATTTCACTGAACGCCAGTAAAGCATGAACATTTCTGATATAAAGAAAGATTTTATTATTCAAGTTATTTAGCACAGTCTCTGAACTGAAAACTGATACAAGAGAAAGTTATTGTCTTTCTGGTCACACAAGAACAAGTCTGCATAAAAGTTCTGACAAAAGTTTTAGACATAAAGTTACACTGGCAGAATTGATAAAATGATACACAGTTTTTAGTAAGCAGTAAGATAATTGAAATTCAGAAATTCAGATAAGGACAGTTTGCCAAGCAACTTGCGTGCGGTTTTCTGCATTTCTTTATTTGTTTAAGACGTACTGTTTGTTTTGCTTTTAAATGCTTTTAAGTGTATTGATTCGCTTCATATTTGCATAGGATTTACAGGAGTGATTGAAACTTTTTAATAACACACTTGTGTACTCTCCATTATACTTTGGTTTATTTGCGCTAACAATTTAGGGCAAGCTATAAGGGGTCTACCCGCTTTTTCTCTGCGCAGTCAGTACTGATACACAAAGGTTTAAGAAAGCTACAAAGACAACACTTCATGAATGTGTAGAAGTAGGCAGTGGAATGGGAGAGGGGACAAGTCACAAAGGTTTTTTTATTAAAACTGGAGAGTGAAAAAGTAGGATTTTTAAAACAGCTTACCTGTAAAATCCTTTTCTTGGAGTACATCACGGGACACAGAGCAGCATAGTCATTACTATGTGGGTTATATAGAATTACCTTCAGGTGCTGGCACTGGCAACTTCCAAAACAGGAAGTACCCTCCCCTATATAAGCCCCTCCCATCCGGGAGTACCTCAGTTTTGTAGCAAAGCAATACGTGTCCCCAAAAGAGGGGTGGGAGCTATGTGTCCCGTGATGTACTCCAAGAAAAGGATTTTACAGGTAAGCTGTTTTAAAAATCCTACTTTCTTGTTCATACATCACGGGACACAGAGCAGCATAGTCATTACTATGTGGGACGTCCCAAAGCAATGCCACATGAGGGGGGGGATACACCATACATAAGCTGGGCGCCATCAGGCATGAGGATCTTTTGCGGCCTGCAACACACTGCGCCCAAAGGCGACATCCTCCTGACTTCTAACGTCCACCTGGTAGAACCTAGTAAACGTGTGTACTGAAGACCATGTTGCGGCCTTACAAATTTGCGCCAGGGAGGCCTGGTGATGCACTGCCCATGAAGTTCCAACTGCTCTCGTGGAGTGCGCCCTAACTTTGAACGGAGGCGGTCTACTTCTCAAGCCATAGGCTTGTATTATGACCTGTCGAATCCACTTGGCTAAAGTAGATTTTGATGCTGCCTGACCCTTTCTGGGGCCTTCCGGCAGAACAAACAAAGAATCCGTTCTACGAATCTGAGCAGTGGCTTTTAGATAAGCTTTAACTGCTCTTACTACATCCAAAGAATGCAATAACTTTTCCTCTACCGAGCTTGGTTTGGGGAAAAAAGAAGGAAGAACCACATCCTGGTTCAAGTGAAACCTCGATACCACCTTAGGAAGAAAGGCTGGGTGAGGACGTAATACTACTCTGTCCTTATGGATAACCAGATATGGCTCTTTACAGGACATGGCGGCTAATTCCGACACTCTTCTAGCCGAGCATATGGCTACTAAAAATATCAATTTCCTGGTGAGTAGAACCAAGGAAATGTGCCGCAAAGGTTCAAATGGCTGCTTCTGCAGAACCGACAGAACCAAATTTAGATCCCATGGGCATATGGGAGCCTTAATCGGTGGAATAATACGAGTCACACCTTGCATAAAGGATTTGACAAGTGAATGCATAGCCAGGGGCCTTTGAAATAGTATTGACAAGGCCGAAACCTGGCCCTTGATAGTACTTAAGGCAAACTTCCTGTCTACAGCCCACTGCAGGAAGTCCAGAATTCTGCCTATAACGTACTTACGTGGTTGCCATTTTCTGGCCTCGCACCAAGTGATGTACGCCTTCCAAACTCTATAGTAGATCTGCCTGGATACAGGCTTCCTGGCATTGATTATAGTTGATACCACAGAGTTAGAGAGACCTCTCTTCTTTAGGATGTGGGATTCAATAGCCAGGCCGTTAAACTTAGAGTTAGTAAGGAAGGGTGGTATATCGGTCCTTGCGAAAGCAGGTCCGGACGACGTGGAAGGGTCCAAGGACTCCCCACAGACATTTTGATGATCTCCGCGTACCAGGCCCTTCGGGGCCACGCTGGAGCCACCAGGATTACCGGCTTCTTCTCCAACCTGACTCTGCGAAGGAGTCGAGGCAACAATTGTAGCGGAGGGAATGCATATATCAGTCTGAACTGATCCCAAGGGAACACCAGAGCATCCGAGCCGCAAGCGAGGGGATCCCTTGTCCGGGAGACAAATCTGTCCACCTTTGCGTTGAATCTGGATGCTAGCAGATCTACATCCGGTGTTCCCCACCGCTGACATATTGCTCGGAAGACCTCGGGATGAAGGGACCATTCCCCTGGGCATAACTGTTGGCGACTCAGAAAGTCCGCCTTCCAATTCTCCACCCCTGGAATGAAGACAGCTGATATACATGGGACACGCTTTTCTGCCCATTCCAGGATGTGACTTACTTCCCTCTGGGCTGCACGACTCCTGGTGCCTCCCTGATGATTGATATATGCCACTGCTGTGGCATTGTCTGATTGAATTCTGACAGGGGACCCTTGGAGTCTGGATGTCCAGGCTACTAGGGCGTACCGGGCTGCTCGTATCTCTAAGAGATTGATGGGCAGGGTTTTTACTACATTTGACCATCTGCCCTGGAGAGACCATTGCTCCAGTACTGCCCCCCAGCCTATAAGGCTGGCATCTGTAGTGACCACCTTCCAAGATATCGGGCTGAAGGGTTTTCCCTTCTGGAGATTCTGGGGGATCAACCACCAGCAGAGACTCTTCCGAACGGAAGGGGACAAAGCCATCGGGAAGTCTAGAGCCTGAACTTTTCCGTTCCAAGCTGACAATATGGCCCTTTGTAAATTCCTTGAGTGGAATTGGGCGTATGGCACAGCTTCGAATGATGCTACCATCTTTCCTAGCAGCCTCATGCACAGGCGTATGGACGGCTGTCTTTTTGCACAAAGCAGACGGACCAAGGCCCTCAAAGAGGATACCTTGTCTAGAGGTAAGAAAATCTTCCTCTGGTCTGAATCCAGCCGTAGCCCTAGATATACCAGGTTTTTCACTGGCTGTAGGGCTGACTTGTCCAGGTTGATGACCCAACCGTGAGATTCTAGATACTTGATTGTATCGACAATTACCACTTCTAGCTTGGCAACTGAGTGGTCCATCAACAACAGGTCGTCTAGGTATGCCATTATCGTTACACCCCGTGTTCTTAGATCGGCCAACAGTGGGGCCAGAATTTTTGTGAACACTCGTGGTGCTGTGGCCAGACCGAATGGTAAGGCTCTGAACTGAAAATGGCGCCCTTCTACTGCAAAGCGTAGGAATTTTTGATGACCTGGAAAGATGGGAACATGCAAGTAAGCATCTTTGATGTCGATCAAGGCTAACCATTCCTCCCCTTGTAGGGCAGCGGTGACCGATCGGATCGACTCCATCTGGAAAGACCGGACGTTTAGAAATTTGTTTAGACTCTTTAGGTCCAATATGGGTCTTATGTCCCCGTTTGGCTTCGGGACTGTGAAAAGGTTTGAGTAGAAACCCAACCCCCACTCTTCCATAGGAACCTCCATAATTACTCCTTGGAGCAATAGTTGTTCTAACGCCAATAGGAGAGACCCTCTTTTCAGAGGGTCTCTTGGCATGCCTGACCACATAAAATGGGACGGAGGAGACTCTTTTAACTCCAACTTGTATCCCAGAGTTACTGCGGAGAGCACCCATCTGTCTTTGATCGTCTCCCGCCAGGTCTCTGCGAACAACTGAAGTCTTCCCCCCACCCGTTTGAGTGGGGGCAGCCCTTCATAGGCTTGACTTGGAGGCTGGTTTAGTACCTCTTCGGATCCAGGGCTTTTTATTACCCTGTGGCTGTCCCTGATTTTTACCTCCTGAGTTTGACCGAGGAGGCCGTCGGAACTGCTTAGTAGCAGACGTCGCAGGGATAGGAGAGGTAGTCCTCTTAAAAGATGGACCCCTAGACCTCTTTTTACTCGGTAAGAGAGTACTTTTACCACTGGAAATCTTCTGGATATACTTATCCAGGTCTTCGCCAAAAAGGCGTTCCCCATGAAATGGGAAGCTAACTAAGAGCTTCTTACAGGGAGCTTCAGCAGACCAGTTTTTGAGCCACAGAAGCCTACGCATATGTACCAAAGACAGCGTGAGGCGGGAGGCCTGATGGATAGAATCCTTGATGGCGTCAACCGCAAAGCATAATGCTCTAGGCAGATCAGCCAGAGCCTGGGCCTGCTGGTCTGGCAAATCCCTCAGGACCATTTTCATTTGATCCTTTAAAGCTTGGCAGATCCCAATAGCTGCCACTGCTGGCTGTGTAACAGCCCCTGCTGTGGAAAAAGCAGATTTTAATAAAGATTCCAATTTTTTATCCACTGGATCTTTGAACATTTGAACATTATCTACTGGACATGTCAGTGATTTGTTCACAGAAGAGATGGCTGCATCCACCGTAGGAACATTCCATCTCTGGGTGAACTTTTCCTCCATGGGATAGATCACCGGAAACCTGTTAGGCGGAACAAATAGTTTATCAGGATGTTCCCAGTCCTGGTATATAAGTCCTTCCAATAATGGATGTATTGGAAAGGAGCAATTAACCTGGGGAGCTTTTAGCGACCCCAATGAGGAGACAGCAGTAGTTGATGGTTCAACAAGAGGCATTTTAAATGCAGATCGAACCATGTCAGTTAGGGTCTGGACCCACAATCTTTCAGTCTGCTGAAAATGGTTCATCTACTGTCGATTCCTCAAAAACAGAGCTAACCTCCTCCTGATCCCCTTCAGGTAGGTCGGTCCCTTCCTGGGACTGTTGCTCTGCCAACAGGCACTCTAATGGAGGTGATGGAGATCTGGCGCGCTTTCTTTCCTGTAGAGAAGAAGCGATCAATGCAGCCAATCTCTGCTCCAATCCCTCCAGAGTTGAGGAAAACACCTCCTCTGTTATATATGCAGGAGCAGGTGGACTGAGGACAGCCGCAGTACCTGGCACTCCCGGGGGTTCCTTATGGGTATTAACCTCTGATTTCTCAGGGGAGGAGGGTGCAGATGACTGCTCCAGATCCTCAGAGCCCGATGGAGACCCCCTACACTTCCTGAGAGGTATATCTCGGAGTTTTTTAGGCGGCATATTCCTTAGTTCAAAGCTGAGGTATTCCAGCCGCAATACACCCCTTACTGAAATAGTCTAATGCAATTTGCTGCTATGTACATCAGTGGGTGTCTACTAATGCGTCTTTCTGGGGATGCCTGTATCAACCGCCCGCTGTAAGCCCCTATACCATGCTACCAGCTCCTTTTCATGCTCTGTGTCCATAGCAAGCAGCGTGGACTGAGTCCTTTTATCTTGCTGGGACGCCCGCACATGCGCAGAAGCGCTGGGCGCACAGAGCGCGTCATCCGCCAGGCTCCGCCCCCTTTTTTGAAGCTAAACCTTATAAAAGGAAAGCATGTGTGCGCGCGCGCGCGTGCACGTGTGCGCTCTTGGCGCCATGTAGGGAGAGGAGCCAGGGTCCCTGTTTCACCAGGACTCGGGGATGGAAGGAAACTACTTGGCAGCATGACAGAGGAATGCAGCTTCCCTGATAGAGAGCTCACTCATCTGCCTGGACTTTCACCATGGAAGGAATAGTCCTAAGAAAAAAGACGTTCCACAGCGGCCTCTAGTGGACAAACACAGGTACCGCACCTTTGTCTTTTTTTTTTTTTTTTTTAAAACCTCCTTTATGAAAAAACATTTCCAGGTTTACAGTTTTTTTAAAACTTCCCTTATGAAAAAAACATTTCTAGGATTACTTAGGCATATACAGCTATTAGCGGGAATACCCTTTAGGTAACAGGCAGAAAGACATATTAGGCTTGGGGGTCCCCTCAATAGAACCAAGTTCCTGAGGGGCCCCCACTTACCTTTTCCCCGCCGCAGGACTTTGTTTGGTCCACAGAAGCCCAAACTTCACCTCTCACGGCAGGCATTGTACTAGACCTTCAGGGACCGGGTTCCCAAGGATTCCACTCCCCTGGACCTGTATAGCACCCTGCACAGATAGCCTCTTGGTTTTGGGTATGACCAGAGCTCTGGATCCCAGGGTCCAGCCCTCCTAAGAGAGGCATTACAGGCAAAACCCTGCTCTTCTCTGCAAGGCCCGGGTACCGACCGTTTAGCTATGAAGCTTTTTTGGTCGGATCCGGAATAGCTTGCTAAGGCCCAGAGAACCTGTACACAAGCCCAGATGAATACATGTTAACCTTGGCCAACACCTTAGACACTGGCAAAAAACTGAGGTACTCCCGGATGGGAGGGGCTTATATAGGGGAGGGTACTTCCTGTTTTGGAAGTTGCCAGTGCCAGCACCTGAAGGTAATTCTATATAACCCACATAGTAATGACTATGCTGCTCTGTGTCCCGTGATGTATGAACAAGAAATCTGGTGCAGCTCTGAATGGAAACCAATCAGCTTCCAGGTTTCTTTTTTTTGGTCAAAGCTTAATTGAACAAACTGAAGTTAGAAGCTGATTGGCTACAATGCAGAGCTGCACCAGATTTTGCACTCTTCAGTTTTAGTAAATCAACCCCACAGTGCCCGAACAAAGATCTTCATGCTAGATTTAAAGCGATAGTAAACTGCGGCAGTTTAAAGGAAAATAATAAATAAAAAAATGCATTTCATACTAGCATATTATGAAATACTTAGCTTAGAACAAAGAACAAAGGTGCGTCACCACTGAAAGGGCTTTCATCTTCCCCTGGTCCTTCTTCTGGGTTTTCCAGCTGTATGTGGCTAACAGGAGGGGTCCGGTGCATCTCCATGCACCATTTCGAATTTTGGGCTGAATTCGGACCTGAAACAGACCAGAAGACACACAGGACTCCTGTGCAATTCGCACCGGAGCCACTCCGGAGATGTGTGAACCGGCTCCATAGAGAGCAGGTCACAATCTCCTGCTATGCAAACTGGATGCAGGGAAATCCACATCCAATTCGCACTTGTGTGAACCCAACAGTTATTTTTAAGTTTTGGTTAGAATAGGAAAGGGTTTGTTCCACTATAAGTGTTTTGCTGTCTGTATCCTTCTAGGGAGACAGAGAATGTCCAAGACACTCAACAGGAAGTAAGGCTGGGTTCACACTTAATATGGATGCGGCTCCCAGCAGGTGCGGTGCGTCCTTGTACTCCTTCTCAGGGACGAATCAGGTCGAATTTTTTCCTAAATTCAGAACTCAAATGGAGCCAAAGACGCACAGGACCCCTGTGCAATGCGCTCCACGGCCGCCCTGGAGATGTGCGAACCGACTCCACTAAGAGTCGGTCACACTCTCCTGTCATGCAAATTGGATGCTGGGAAACCCACATCCAATACGCATAAGTGTGAACCCAGCCTAAAAGAATCTCCCAAAGATGAAGGGAGACCCTATCTTAGATAGTTCTCATCCTAACATCTGTCCATATTGGAAGATGTCCCCTCTCCAATCTTATAACAACTTACTTTGTGTCTCAGTGACAATGGTCACCAAGTCAAATAAAGAGGTAAGTCTCCCAAGCAGTGACACAAACCACAAAAAAACTTGACGGCGAGTTTGACCCCAAGGCAAAAAAAAGTTATGCCTTCACATACACTTTATACACAGATCCAAATTCTTCCTATAAGGGCTTGTTCACACCAGGTAGGAAGTGGTGGGTGCAGATATAACTTTAATTTAAAAATTGTGATTCTGCATGCCTTTCCAGATGAACCCACTATAAGATCCTTAGCTTCTCTACTGTGCTGTAAGTCTGATGCATGGAAGTGTTAGCACCAGTCAGATCCTGGAAGGATCCAGATGGCATTACGCCGTCCTTGGATTGGGTGGGCATTCCATTCTACCCACACATCCCATGCCAGGGGAGTTTCAATTTTGATAGCTAAATCTGTACATTTTGAGCTATGTGAATTATTTACTGACCCACAGGGGCGGTAGGTATTTCTCCTAGCTAAACTATATGGTGAACCCATCCTCATACTGGCCTTTTATGTACCACCCCTGTTCAACATCACCATAATCAAAGAGAGACTGTCGTTTATGGCCCGTCACCCTGCCATATCTGCAGTTTGGTTGGGTGACTTTAATACTACGCTAAATCCCACTCTGGACAGGTTGCAACTGACTCCTCCCACCCCGAACGCTCCCGACGAAACTAAGTTTCATAAGCTCATTTCCACCTTTCATTTAATAGACACATGGCGCCACAAGTTCCCACATACGAAATCATACTCTTCTTTTTCATCCACCCATAATTCGAAGTCTCGCATAGACTTTATACTCATATCTCATAGACTGACACCGCGATTAATAGAGGCCGCATTCTGCCCCAGAATACTTTCAGATCATAGTCCCTACTGGATAACTTTAAGCATACCCATCAATAAATCACCTAGATCTTGGCGTCTAAACCCATTTTGGCTCTCGCTCCTACCAGAGAATGATGAGCTTGCGAATTAATGGAAACTATACTTTGCAGAGCAGCATAGTCATTACTATGTGGGTTATATAGAATTACCTTCAGGTGCTGGCACTGGCAACTTCCAAAACAGGAAGTACCCTCCCCTATATAAGCCCCTCCCATCCGGGAGTACCTCAGTTTTGTAGCAAAGCAATACGTGTCCCCAAAAGAGGGGTGGGAGCTATGTGTCCCGTGATGTACTCCAAGAAAAGGATTTTACAGGTAAGCTGTTTTAAAAATCCTACTTTCTTGTTCATACATCACGGGACACAGAGCAGCATAGTCATTACTATGTGGGACGTCCCAAAGCAATGCCACATGAGGGGGGGGATACACCATACATAAGCTGGGCGCCATCAGGCATGAGGATCTTTTGCGGCCTGCAACACACTGCGCCCAAAGGCGACATCCTCCTGACTTCTAACGTCCACCTGGTAGAACCTAGTAAACGTGTGTACTGAAGACCATGTTGCGGCCTTACAAATTTGCGCCAGGGAGGCCTGGTGATGCACTGCCCATGAAGTTCCAACTGCTCTCGTGGAGTGCGCCCTAACTTTGAACGGAGGCGGTCTACTTCTCAAGCCATAGGCTTGTATTATGACCTGTCGAATCCACTTGGCTAAAGTAGATTTTGATGCTGCCTGACCCTTTCTGGGGCCTTCCGGCAGAACAAACAAAGAATCCGTTCTACGAATCTGAGCAGTGGCTTTTAGATAAGCTTTAACTGCTCTTACTACATCCAAAGAATGCAATAACTTTTCCTCTACCGAGCTTGGTTTGGGGAAAAAAGAAGGAAGAACCACATCCTGGTTCAAGTGAAACCTCGATACCACCTTAGGAAGAAAGGCTGGGTGAGGACGTAATACTACTCTGTCCTTATGGATAACCAGATATGGCTCTTTACAGGACATGGCGGCTAATTCCGACACTCTTCTAGCCGAGCATATGGCTACTAAAAATATCAATTTCCTGGTGAGTAGAACCAAGGAAATGTGCCGCAAAGGTTCAAATGGCTGCTTCTGCAGAACCGACAGAACCAAATTTAGATCCCATGGGCATATGGGAGCCTTAATCGGTGGAATAATACGAGTCACACCTTGCATAAAGGATTTGACAAGTGAATGCATAGCCAGGGGCCTTTGAAATAGTATTGACAAGGCCGAAACCTGGCCCTTGATAGTACTTAAGGCAAACTTCCTGTCTACAGCCCACTGCAGGAAGTCCAGAATTCTGCCTATAACGTACTTACGTGGTTGCCATTTTCTGGCCTCGCACCAAGTGATGTACGCCTTCCAAACTCTATAGTAGATCTGCCTGGATACAGGCTTCCTGGCATTGATTATAGTTGATACCACAGAGTTAGAGAGACCTCTCTTCTTTAGGATGTGGGATTCAATAGCCAGGCCGTTAAACTTAGAGTTAGTAAGGAAGGGTGGTATATCGGTCCTTGCGAAAGCAGGTCCGGACGACGTGGAAGGGTCCAAGGACTCCCCACAGACATTTTGATGATCTCCGCGTACCAGGCCCTTCGGGGCCACGCTGGAGCCACCAGGATTACCGGCTTCTTCTCCAACCTGACTCTGCGAAGGAGTCGAGGCAACAATTGTAGCGGAGGGAATGCATATATCAGTCTGAACTGATCCCAAGGGAACACCAGAGCATCCGAGCCGCAAGCGAGGGGATCCCTTGTCCGGGAGACAAATCTGTCCACCTTTGCGTTGAATCTGGATGCTAGCAGATCTACATCCGGTGTTCCCCACCGCTGACATATTGCTCGGAAGACCTCGGGATGAAGGGACCATTCCCCTGGGCATAACTGTTGGCGACTCAGAAAGTCCGCCTTCCAATTCTCCACCCCTGGAATGAAGACAGCTGATATACATGGGACACGCTTTTCTGCCCATTCCAGGATGTGACTTACTTCCCTCTGGGCTGCACGACTCCTGGTGCCTCCCTGATGATTGATATATGCCACTGCTGTGGCATTGTCTGATTGAATTCTGACAGGGGACCCTTGGAGTCTGGATGTCCAGGCTACTAGGGCGTACCGGGCTGCTCGTATCTCTAAGAGATTGATGGGCAGGGTTTTTACTACATTTGACCATCTGCCCTGGAGAGACCATTGCTCCAGTACTGCCCCCCAGCCTATAAGGCTGGCATCTGTAGTGACCACCTTCCAAGATATCGGGCTGAAGGGTTTTCCCTTCTGGAGATTCTGGGGGATCAACCACCAGCAGAGACTCTTCCGAACGGAAGGGGACAAAGCCATCGGGAAGTCTAGAGCCTGAACTTTTCCGTTCCAAGCTGACAATATGGCCCTTTGTAAATTCCTTGAGTGGAATTGGGCGTATGGCACAGCTTCGAATGATGCTACCATCTTTCCTAGCAGCCTCATGCACAGGCGTATGGACGGCTGTCTTTTTGCACAAAGCAGACGGACCAAGGCCCTCAAAGAGGATACCTTGTCTAGAGGTAAGAAAATCTTCCTCTGGTCTGAATCCAGCCGTAGCCCTAGATATACCAGGTTTTTCACTGGCTGTAGGGCTGACTTGTCCAGGTTGATGACCCAACCGTGAGATTCTAGATACTTGATTGTATCGACAATTACCACTTCTAGCTTGGCAACTGAGTGGTCCATCAACAACAGGTCGTCTAGGTATGCCATTATCGTTACACCCCGTGTTCTTAGATCGGCCAACAGTGGGGCCAGAATTTTTGTGAACACTCGTGGTGCTGTGGCCAGACCGAATGGTAAGGCTCTGAACTGAAAATGGCGCCCTTCTACTGCAAAGCGTAGGAATTTTTGATGACCTGGAAAGATGGGAACATGCAAGTAAGCATCTTTGATGTCGATCAAGGCTAACCATTCCTCCCCTTGTAGGGCAGCGGTGACCGATCGGATCGACTCCATCTGGAAAGACCGGACGTTTAGAAATTTGTTTAGACTCTTTAGGTCCAATATGGGTCTTATGTCCCCGTTTGGCTTCGGGACTGTGAAAAGGTTTGAGTAGAAACCCAACCCCCACTCTTCCATAGGAACCTCCATAATTACTCCTTGGAGCAATAGTTGTTCTAACGCCAATAGGAGAGACCCTCTTTTCAGAGGGTCTCTTGGCATGCCTGACCACATAAAATGGGACGGAGGAGACTCTTTTAACTCCAACTTGTATCCCAGAGTTACTGCG
The DNA here is from genome assembly GCA_029206835.1 of Rana muscosa. NCBI lineage: Eukaryota > Metazoa > Chordata > Amphibia > Anura > Ranidae > Rana > Rana muscosa. The sequence continues at coordinate 575,182,238 of CM055121.1, forward strand.
GAGAGCACCCATCTGTCTTTGATCGTCTCCCGCCAGGTCTCTGCGAACAACTGAAGTCTTCCCCCCACCCGTTTGAGTGGGGGCAGCCCTTCATAGGCTTGACTTGGAGGCTGGTTTAGTACCTCTTCGGATCCAGGGCTTTTTATTACCCTGTGGCTGTCCCTGATTTTTACCTCCTGAGTTTGACCGAGGAGGCCGTCGGAACTGCTTAGTAGCAGACGTCGCAGGGATAGGAGAGGTAGTCCTCTTAAAAGATGGACCCCTAGACCTCTTTTTACTCGGTAAGAGAGTACTTTTACCACTGGAAATCTTCTGGATATACTTATCCAGGTCTTCGCCAAAAAGGCGTTCCCCATGAAATGGGAAGCTAACTAAGAGCTTCTTACAGGGAGCTTCAGCAGACCAGTTTTTGAGCCACAGAAGCCTACGCATATGTACCAAAGACAGCGTGAGGCGGGAGGCCTGATGGATAGAATCCTTGATGGCGTCAACCGCAAAGCATAATGCTCTAGGCAGATCAGCCAGAGCCTGGGCCTGCTGGTCTGGCAAATCCCTCAGGACCATTTTCATTTGATCCTTTAAAGCTTGGCAGATCCCAATAGCTGCCACTGCTGGCTGTGTAACAGCCCCTGCTGTGGAAAAAGCAGATTTTAATAAAGATTCCAATTTTTTATCCACTGGATCTTTGAACATTTGAACATTATCTACTGGACATGTCAGTGATTTGTTCACAGAAGAGATGGCTGCATCCACCGTAGGAACATTCCATCTCTGGGTGAACTTTTCCTCCATGGGATAGATCACCGGAAACCTGTTAGGCGGAACAAATAGTTTATCAGGATGTTCCCAGTCCTGGTATATAAGTCCTTCCAATAATGGATGTATTGGAAAGGAGCAATTAACCTGGGGAGCTTTTAGCGACCCCAATGAGGAGACAGCAGTAGTTGATGGTTCAACAAGAGGCATTTTAAATGCAGATCGAACCATGTCAGTTAGGGTCTGGACCCACAATCTTTCAGTCTGCTGAAAATGGTTCATCTACTGTCGATTCCTCAAAAACAGAGCTAACCTCCTCCTGATCCCCTTCAGGTAGGTCGGTCCCTTCCTGGGACTGTTGCTCTGCCAACAGGCACTCTAATGGAGGTGATGGAGATCTGGCGCGCTTTCTTTCCTGTAGAGAAGAAGCGATCAATGCAGCCAATCTCTGCTCCAATCCCTCCAGAGTTGAGGAAAACACCTCCTCTGTTATATATGCAGGAGCAGGTGGACTGAGGACAGCCGCAGTACCTGGCACTCCCGGGGGTTCCTTATGGGTATTAACCTCTGATTTCTCAGGGGAGGAGGGTGCAGATGACTGCTCCAGATCCTCAGAGCCCGATGGAGACCCCCTACACTTCCTGAGAGGTATATCTCGGAGTTTTTTAGGCGGCATATTCCTTAGTTCAAAGCTGAGGTATTCCAGCCGCAATACACCCCTTACTGAAATAGTCTAATGCAATTTGCTGCTATGTACATCAGTGGGTGTCTACTAATGCGTCTTTCTGGGGATGCCTGTATCAACCGCCCGCTGTAAGCCCCTATACCATGCTACCAGCTCCTTTTCATGCTCTGTGTCCATAGCAAGCAGCGTGGACTGAGTCCTTTTATCTTGCTGGGACGCCCGCACATGCGCAGAAGCGCTGGGCGCACAGAGCGCGTCATCCGCCAGGCTCCGCCCCCTTTTTTGAAGCTAAACCTTATAAAAGGAAAGCATGTGTGCGCGCGCGCGCGTGCACGTGTGCGCTCTTGGCGCCATGTAGGGAGAGGAGCCAGGGTCCCTGTTTCACCAGGACTCGGGGATGGAAGGAAACTACTTGGCAGCATGACAGAGGAATGCAGCTTCCCTGATAGAGAGCTCACTCATCTGCCTGGACTTTCACCATGGAAGGAATAGTCCTAAGAAAAAAGACGTTCCACAGCGGCCTCTAGTGGACAAACACAGGTACCGCACCTTTGTCTTTTTTTTTTTTTTTTTTAAAACCTCCTTTATGAAAAAACATTTCCAGGTTTACAGTTTTTTTAAAACTTCCCTTATGAAAAAAACATTTCTAGGATTACTTAGGCATATACAGCTATTAGCGGGAATACCCTTTAGGTAACAGGCAGAAAGACATATTAGGCTTGGGGGTCCCCTCAATAGAACCAAGTTCCTGAGGGGCCCCCACTTACCTTTTCCCCGCCGCAGGACTTTGTTTGGTCCACAGAAGCCCAAACTTCACCTCTCACGGCAGGCATTGTACTAGACCTTCAGGGACCGGGTTCCCAAGGATTCCACTCCCCTGGACCTGTATAGCACCCTGCACAGATAGCCTCTTGGTTTTGGGTATGACCAGAGCTCTGGATCCCAGGGTCCAGCCCTCCTAAGAGAGGCATTACAGGCAAAACCCTGCTCTTCTCTGCAAGGCCCGGGTACCGACCGTTTAGCTATGAAGCTTTTTTGGTCGGATCCGGAATAGCTTGCTAAGGCCCAGAGAACCTGTACACAAGCCCAGATGAATACATGTTAACCTTGGCCAACACCTTAGACACTGGCAAAAAACTGAGGTACTCCCGGATGGGAGGGGCTTATATAGGGGAGGGTACTTCCTGTTTTGGAAGTTGCCAGTGCCAGCACCTGAAGGTAATTCTATATAACCCACATAGTAATGACTATGCTGCTCTGTGTCCCGTGATGTATGAACAAGAAATCTGGTGCAGCTCTGAATGGAAACCAATCAGCTTCCAGGTTTCTTTTTTTTGGTCAAAGCTTAATTGAACAAACTGAAGTTAGAAGCTGATTGGCTACAATGCAGAGCTGCACCAGATTTTGCACTCTTCAGTTTTAGTAAATCAACCCCACAGTGCCCGAACAAAGATCTTCATGCTAGATTTAAAGCGATAGTAAACTGCGGCAGTTTAAAGGAAAATAATAAATAAAAAAATGCATTTCATACTAGCATATTATGAAATACTTAGCTTAGAACAAAGAACAAAGGTGCGTCACCACTGAAAGGGCTTTCATCTTCCCCTGGTCCTTCTTCTGGGTTTTCCAGCTGTATGTGGCTAACAGGAGGGGTCCGGTGCATCTCCATGCACCATTTCGAATTTTGGGCTGAATTCGGACCTGAAACAGACCAGAAGACACACAGGACTCCTGTGCAATTCGCACCGGAGCCACTCCGGAGATGTGTGAACCGGCTCCATAGAGAGCAGGTCACAATCTCCTGCTATGCAAACTGGATGCAGGGAAATCCACATCCAATTCGCACTTGTGTGAACCCAACAGTTATTTTTAAGTTTTGGTTAGAATAGGAAAGGGTTTGTTCCACTATAAGTGTTTTGCTGTCTGTATCCTTCTAGGGAGACAGAGAATGTCCAAGACACTCAACAGGAAGTAAGGCTGGGTTCACACTTAATATGGATGCGGCTCCCAGCAGGTGCGGTGCGTCCTTGTACTCCTTCTCAGGGACGAATCAGGTCGAATTTTTTCCTAAATTCAGAACTCAAATGGAGCCAAAGACGCACAGGACCCCTGTGCAATGCGCTCCACGGCCGCCCTGGAGATGTGCGAACCGACTCCACTAAGAGTCGGTCACACTCTCCTGTCATGCAAATTGGATGCTGGGAAACCCACATCCAATACGCATAAGTGTGAACCCAGCCTAAAAGAATCTCCCAAAGATGAAGGGAGACCCTATCTTAGATAGTTCTCATCCTAACATCTGTCCATATTGGAAGATGTCCCCTCTCCAATCTTATAACAACTTACTTTGTGTCTCAGTGACAATGGTCACCAAGTCAAATAAAGAGGTAAGTCTCCCAAGCAGTGACACAAACCACAAAAAAACTTGACGGCGAGTTTGACCCCAAGGCAAAAAAAAGTTATGCCTTCACATACACTTTATACACAGATCCAAATTCTTCCTATAAGGGCTTGTTCACACCAGGTAGGAAGTGGTGGGTGCAGATATAACTTTAATTTAAAAATTGTGATTCTGCATGCCTTTCCAGATGAACCCACTATAAGATCCTTAGCTTCTCTACTGTGCTGTAAGTCTGATGCATGGAAGTGTTAGCACCAGTCAGATCTGAACCTCCATTGGAAGATTGAGTTTGATCAGTGGTACATCAAACAGAAAGAGAGAGGTTTTCTTACCATTGGCTTCATAAAGCCCATGTAAGTCACTCTAATATGGCCCCTTTCACACTGAGGAGTTTTTCAGGTGTTTTGTACTAAAAATAGCGCCTAAAAAACGCCTGAAAAACTCCTGCCCCTGCAGTCTCAATGTGAAAGCCAGAGTGCTTTCACACTGAGGCGATGCGCTGGCAGGACGAGAAAAAAAGTCCTGCAAGCAGCATCTTTGAGGCGGTGAAGGAGCGGTGTGTATACCACTCCTTTACTGCTGCTGCCCATTGAAATCAATGGGACAGAGCGGCTATACCGCCCGCAAAGCGCCTCTGCAGAGGTGCTTTGCGGTGCTTTTTAACCCCTTCTTGGCCGCTAGCGGGGGTTAAAACCGCACCGCTAGTGGCCGAATAGCACCGCAAAAACAACAGTATAGCGGCGCTAAAAATAGCGGCGCTATACTGCCAGCGCATCCAGCACTTCAGTGTGAAAGCGGCCTATGAGAGGATAACATAGAACTCAGATTACGGTAATTTAGAGTAGCTTTTTTTTTTCTTTATTCTTTTTATTGGTTTTGCAGACAATAAAGAGTAGGTTCATAAAACAGAGCCTCTGGGAATTCTAGGGCTCAGCACATACAGTAACATAGTAAGTGAAATACATAGCAACTAGTTACCAACTAAAAAAACAATAGATAAAACGGAAACCTCTACACTGCTTATATCCGCATAATAAAGTAGTGTGTCAAACATGGCCCTGCATATACAGCCGTGGCCAAAAGTTTTGAGAATGACACAAATATTCATTTTCACAAAGTCTTCTGTCTCAGTTTTTCTGGTACAATGTTTGTTATGGACATAAGGGAAACCAGATAACAAATTCCCACGCAGGGGATATAAGCGTGAAACATAAGACAGAAGTTCACGCAAAAATACAAAGTAAAATGTGCTATAAGATAAATTATAGTCTAACAATGACCCCCAGGCCCGGGGTCAGTGCGGAATGCCTGAGCCTGTAGACCCAGAGGTAGGCAAGGGGAGGAAGGGTTGGCTGGGTGTAAAACAGAGTGGCGGGCAAGAGGCCCAGAAACAGAACTGTAAGAGGGGGGGCAAAGAGGAAGTGGGAAAGGAAAAGAAAGGTCCCCCAGGCTGGGGATGGGGTCAAATTAGTTTGAGAGTCCTAGACTGTGCTGCCTCAGTTTTTATGATGACAATTTGCATATAATCCAGAATGTTATGAAGAGTGATCAAATGAATTGCAATTAATTGTAAAGTCCCTCTTTGCCATGAAAATGAACAATCCCTTAAAAAAAATTCCACTGCATTTGTGAAGAAGGCTTCAGGGCCCCACAGAAAGTCCAGCAAGTGCCGGAACCTCCTACAGTTGATTCAGCTGCAGAATCAGGGCACCACCAGTGCATAGCTTGCTTAGGAATGGGAGCAGGCAGGTGTGAGTGCATCTTCATGCACAGTGAGGCAAAAACTTTTGGAAGATGGACTGGTGTCAAGAAGGGCAGCAAAGAATCAACTTTTCTCCAGGTGGTCAGAGTAGTTATTACCTCCTTCCAGGATAATTGCAGCTTGGGACAGGACCAAACCATATGGCGGAAGTCAGCATCAGTACCACTACACTTCTAACAGTGGGGATAAGCCTTTAGGATAGATTTTGTTCAATCGTTGTAATGTTAGATAGGCCCTGTGGAGTCGTTTGAACTGGATTAAACAATCTCTGACTGCTACTAATTTAAGAAATGGAAATTCACAAATATCTTCCCAATCCTCTGTGTCAATATCTGTGATGTCCTCCTGCCACTTAAGCCCTGTACACACGACCGGTTTTCCCGGCAGGAAGACTGCCAGAAGAGCTTTTGGCCGGGAATCCCAGCCGTGTGTATGCTCCCTAGCAGTTTTCCCGACAGGAAAACTGCCGGAAAAAAATAGAGAACCTGCTCTCTATTTTCCCGTCGGGATTCCCGGAAGAGTGTTTCCTGCCGAGAAAACTGGTCGTCTGTATGCTTACCTGAAGGGGAAATAAACCGCGTATGCTCGATAACAATTAGACACATGCGCGGTAGCATAGAACGTAATTTAGCCGGCTTGTCGTAGTCTTTGATGTCACCGCGTTCTTGCCATTCAAAAGAACGGCGGGTCTTTTGTGTGGCTGTGTGTATACATGGCTTTTCAAGGCAAGCTTGGCAGGAATCCCGTCGGGAAAACCAACGGTTTTCAAACAGACGGGATTCCCGGCCATGTGTACAGGGCTTTAGAGTAAAGGCCTTCCATACCAAAATGGACTGAGGGCATAAGTGCTTTATAGATATTAGACAGGGGTTTGTCCAAGGGGTCCTCTCGCAGCAGAGATTCCAAATTGAATTGGAGAAAATTTGGGACCCAAACTGGGAGCCGAAGGCATGGCAGAGTTGTAAATATTGAAAGAAATGGAAGTTATAACGGCCAAACTAATATTTTAGAGTATCAAAAGAAACTATGGTGTCCTCTTCACAGATATACTCAATTGTTTTAATGCCCCTAGCTGCCACACCATTGGGTCTCGGATAGACTGCAACTCAGGAAGTAGTGGATTGAGCCAAAGAGGGGTGGCAGGAGACCACCTGTTGGGCTCATCCTAGAGTAGCTTTTTAAAGACAATTATCAATTTAAGATTGTCCAAATATAACGGTGCTGAAGCTATTGACAAAAGTGTGCATCATCAAACTGTAATCCAAACTACGAGGGACGTTCAAGTCAAACTGGGACTTTTGTGTTTTTATAATAAAAAACGAATTTCAAGGAGTGGAAACTGCATTTATTTTTCGACATACTCCCCTGCTACATTTACACACTGATCTCAGCATTTAACTAATGCCTAGAAAGTTTCGACATAGAAAGATTTGTCAGTATGCCTAAACCATCCTAGGACAGCCTGCTTTACTTCCTCATCAGTGTACCACAGAAAGATTCATCTCTTGTGCAATTTCACGATAGGTTATGCGTCGATTATCCAGGATCAGGTGTTCCACGTGCTGAATATTCACTGGAATGACTGCTGTGGGCTGGGAACCACCACGACTGTGCTTGAAGTCCTCTGTAGAAATCCGTGGGTTTTACGCTTTCGCTCACAAGAAACTTCATCACCACACGCTGTTCCATGCATGCACTAACTCTATTGTCTGCCATCTTGATTGGACTGGTCCGTGACGTGCGTAACCTAACAGTAATAGGACACATTTGCCACCAAATACTGCATGTAGTACCGCCACGCTAGCATCCCTTTTTATACCTGTAAAATTAAAAGTCCTGGTTTGACTTGAACGCCCCTCATAAATTTATTTGTACAACAGTATACAAAGGTCTGTATACTGAATATATTTATAGTAGAACTTTCAACGTTTGGCAGTTGCTGGGTAATCTTGTGTTGTGGGACAGTTGTAACAATCATGTGCTGCTATGTACTACCCAAAAGCACCTCAAAACTTTTTTATTGGACTGGATATCCTTCATAGCTATGGACATGCTAATTGATACTGTATTTAGACAGTAGCTGGAGGATTGCTGAAATGGGGTAAACCCAGTGGCGGAACTACCGCCATAGTGACCCGTGCGGGCGCTATGGGGCCCACAGCCGAGTGGGGCCCGGTGAGGATGAGCAGTCCTCAAATTTTCCACTGCACGTGGAAAATGGCTGTTGGCGAGCATGGGGCTGCTTCAGAGTGGGGGGGGTGAGCACGTGGAAAATGGCTGTTGGCAAGCATGGGGCTGCTTCAGAGTGGGGGGGTGAGCACCCCCGGCACAGTCTCCCAGCCAGGGGAAGAGAGAGGAGAGGAAGAGGCGAGCTGTCCGTATCAACAGAGAGCGGGATTGCCCGCTGTAATAGCTTTCATTAGAACTTCCAGTGTTCCCAGGGCTCACGTCACATAGCCCCACCTTTGATAGACAGAACGCCAGTCCAATGCGGGACGTGTGACGTCATCAAAGGCGTTGGGCCAAGAGGTAGGGATATGTGATGATAAGCCCCGGGAAGACGGGAAATTCAAATGAAAGCTATTACAGCAATCCCGCTCTCTGCTGATCTTTGCGGCTTGCCTCTTCCTCTGCACAGGTGAGGCTGTATTGGGCATAGGCAGGCTAGGCTGTATTGGGCACAGGCAATGCTGTATTGGGCACAGGTCATGCTGCATTGGCACAGGCAGGCCACGCTGTATGTGGCACACGTCACGCTGTATGGGGCACAGGTCACGCTGTATGGGACACAGGTCATGCTGCATTGAGCACAGGTCACGCTGTATGGGGCACAGGTCACACTGTATTTGGCACAGGTCACGCTGCATTGGGCACAGGTCCCACTGTATTGGGCACAGGTCACACTGCATTGGGCACAGGTCACGTTGTATGGGGCACAGGTCACGCTGCATTGACACTAGAGTGGAAGTGGGGGGGGGCTGTTTGCAGGGGGGGGGCCCATACAACATTTTGCTATTGGGCCCTGTGATTTCTAGTTACGCCCCTGGGTAAACCTCTTACATTATGCATTCCAAATAGCTTGTGTTTTCTGTAGAGTTATTTTTTATATCATACTTTTTACAGTTCAGGGAACACAAAAGGAGCTCTGCTGCACAGCGTTTTTGAAGACTTACCTGTGACAAGGCTTTGTGGGGGCAAAAATGCAGCACATAATATATCATCTTGGTGTTGCACCCCTCCTTTCCATTCTGAAGGCTGAACAAGGTATTGTGATAATGTATTCAGGCGAAAAACTGTGATCATCCTCAAAAGAAACAGATGATTAAAATATTATTTTCAGTCCTCATGATTATGTATGCATTATATTACACTGGCTTCTAAAATAGCACACAGTTCTGTGACTATTTAAAGCAGTGATCTCCAAACTATGGACAATTTCTACTCCCAATGGCCACAGTCTGGCCCATCAAAAGCCTGAAGGACAGTAAACTGGCCCTTTGTTTTAAAAGTTTGGAGACCCCTGATTTAAAGTGTATTTAGGGTCAAAATGTAAAATCCTTTTCATTTCCACATTGTTTTTTAATTATTTCTAGCCTACTCCTATTAATCTGAACGATCTTGAGGTTTGTAAACTTACTTTGTGAAGATCCTCACACATTTACTTCTTTGAATTCTGTGACATGAATTCCCTATGTCTTGTGAGCAGGCAGTGCTGTGTCACAAAATTCACAGAGCCTGCCATCTTAACTACAGAGTTCCTGAGAGGAGGAGTTTCAAGAGGCAGAGGCAGTACAGGAATTACTGCTTGCAGGCAGCAAAGTACCATGGGATATGTAGTCCTAAGAGGTTGAAAGTAAACAGCAGAGGAGAAAAAATGTTTTTTAACCAAACTTCAGCTTTAAAAAGATGGCAGCCCATTGCAGCTGTAGTCACATTGGTAAAAATTAGAATCCTGGTTGATTGCTATGAGTTACTACACACTGTGCTGCTTTATTGGATGAAACCCAAGTGATATGCTGTGCAAACTGGATGTCAATGCGCACATAGACATTTTATTTATGTAAGTAAGTATGTAAGTTTATATATGTAAGCAAGACTTTATCACCATTTACTGTATGTGTTTAATGTGGTCATTGTATTAAGGTTGAAATACATAGGCTACACTTTTTATGTATCCATAACTGCAGTGATCTGTAAATAAGGACTGCATAATGGGGTTGATTTACTAAAGGCAAATAAACTGTTTACTTTACAAGGGAAGATGCACTTTGAAAGGGAATTTTTCCCAGAGCCTAGTAAACATAGTGAAGTTCTGCTGACCTCATCATCCAATCATGTACAAGCAAAAAATGCTGTTTTTATTGCTTTTCCTTGCATATGATTGGGTATTCTTTACAAAGTGAAATTTCACCACATTTACTAAGCCCTGAAGCAAATTCCCTTGCAAAGTGCAACTTCCCTGCCAAGTGAAAGCCTTCCCTTTAGAAAATCAACCCCAATGCCTTATTTATATGGTCCGCAACTCAGAGCACACACAAAGAATGCACCTTGACATAACTTTAATGCAGTCTATGTTCCCGGCCACATGAGTGTGAATAGAGCAGGGTTGCTGTACTATAGGAGAAAAGTATATTTGTGCAAAGTGTATGTTCAACTAGCATAGTGAATAAGGTGAAGCTGTGTATACCCATGTGCATGGAAATTAGGCTTGTGCAATTCGTTTCGTAACGAATTGAAATTCGTCCGAATTTAGCAACTTTCGGACATTCGGAAGCATTCGAATTTCCGAACAAAGCAATTACGAATAAGACCGAATCCGAAATAAATTATACCGCAAATAGCAAATGCCCGAATGTCTTCGGCATAATTCGTTATGAAAAAGTTACGAATGTACGAATCCATACGAAGCACAATAACACTCACTCTGCTCTGCTCTCTGCTTCTCCCACACCGTGCTGAACTCCCTCTCAAAATGGTGTACAGGGGCGGAGGCTATAGCCGCATGTAAAAAACGAAAGTAAAATACGAGATTTCGAATCCATTCGAAGCACAATAACACTCTGCTCTGCTCTCTGCTTCTCCCTCACCGTGCTGAACCCTCTCTAAATGGTGTACAGGGGCGGAGGCTATAGCCGCATGTAAAAAACGAAAGTAAAATACGAGATTTCGAAACGTTACAAATAATCGCTATGTATTTAGAAAAGTACAAATCCATTCGAAGCACATTAGGCATAATAGGCAGCGTCGTCGTGAGAGAGACACAGAAAATTACGAATCAACGAACCCAAAAAAAGTTACGAAAGTAGGAGTTGTGTCCAGAATCAACGAAAAACAATGTACTCTACCGAAAGTACGCATTATAAATCAACTAAAAATTCAACGAAAAATGTCGCTTGCGAAAATACGAATTAGTCCGAACACGAAAAATCCCGTCTAGCAAAATTACGAATGATTACGAATCAACAGGACCGAAAAGAAACGAACCAAAACTAACCAAATTTTTCCGTTGTGCACAAGCCTAATGGAAATTACAATAAACAGTATGTAGCCTTGTATGATTGGAATAATAAATTGAACACAGTTTGATTGTATTCAGTTAGCTAAGTGGGTAATCCTTTTCTTGAATTTACATTCTTTTCTCCTTTACACCATTGAATGGTCACACTACCATCTTATGCACTAATTAATACATTCAGCAAAAGTTACAGCCAAAATAGGTAGGAATGAACTGTACAATGATGGCACCAACACCAGGCTAAACCAATATTCTGTAATGTTACTCTAAAAAAACGTTATCTCCAAAAGTAGAATGTTGCTGAGAAGGAATCTTCACATTTTCTGTCCACACTTTGACGTTATGTTAAAGACACCTACCACTAATGAAGTTGTTGTTGGCATTTGGCATTTTGGGGTGAAGAATTATCCATGTGCCTGCACCATCTACAGCAGAGAAGAAGTATATACACGCTATTGTCAAAAGTATTGGGACACCCGCCTTTACACGCACTTAATGGCAACCCAGTCTTATGCCACGTACACACAACCGTTTTTAATGTCATTGAAAAAAACAAAGTTTTTCTCAACGTTATTCTTCTCAAGCCTGCCTTGCCTACACACTATCGTTGAAAAAAATGCTTGAGTAAAGCGCGGTGACGTACAACACGTACGACGGCACTATAAAGGGGAAGTTCCATTCGGATGGCGCCACCCTTCATGTTAGTAAAGTTTGTTAAGAGACGATTCATGCTTTTCAGCCTCGTGCTTTTCAGTCAGTTACAGCGTGACGAATGTGCTATCTTCATTAAGAACGCTAGTTTTACCAGAATGAGCGCTCCCGTCTCATACTTGATTCTGAGCATGCGCATTTTTTTCACATCGTTAAAGCCTACACACGCCCATTTTTCATGACGAGAGAAACGACGAGGTGAAAAACGACGAGAAAAATTAGAGCATGTTCCAATTTTTCCATGGCCATTTTTCACGTTGTGAAAAATGCTCTGAAGCCCACACACGATCATTTTTAATGACCATTTTAAAAAATTCAATTTTTCTCGTCATTAAAAACGGTCGTGTGTAAGCGGCATTAGGCTTATTGTACACAGGGCGTTTTAAAACCTCTCCTGAACAATTTAACTTGACAGATAGTAACCAACGTTTAAAAACATCAGTTTTGCTGTGTTTATATGTCGCGTTTATAGAGAGAAAATATCACCAGTACACTGGGATCTCCAAAACTGAGTCCAAAATTGTAATCAATGACAATGATCGTGTCACATGTCTGATGGAGGGGTCTTGCGTGACTCCAAAACGTTGGCTTTTGTTATAACTATCTGATCATTGATTAAAATTTTGGACTCAGTTTTGGAGATGCCAGTGTGCTGGTGAAATTTTCTCTCTATGATTGTATGTGGTTCCAGCCGATGATCACTTCAGCACGCAACTGAAAATACAGCCATTTTAGCAGGAACGTGTGCATTGGGAATATTGCATTACATGTTGCGTTTAGCCACGTTTGAGCTTAGAAGCTTTTTTTTTTTTTTTCAAATAGTCAAAAATGTATCTCCATTAAAAATGCCTGTAAACGAAACGCAGCTAAACACGAGTTACCATGTTTATACGCATTTACAAGCTGTTCCAGGCATTTGGCTTTTCCAATGCCTCTGAACATCCGTCCTGAATGCCTTTTTTTGCTTTACAAAAAATGCTTCTAAACTCAATTGCCTAGAAATGGTTATAAATGACCCTGTGTAAATTTACTGATAAGATAACATAGAGGAGCATTCAGGGGCAGCTGAAAAAAACACCCAACTGATCCTAAGTGCCGGTTCACACAGGCGCGACCTGCCAGGTGACTTAGTCGCCTGACAAGTCGCGCTCCGTTCTGTACTATGGAACCGTTCTAATAGGAGCGACTAAAGTCGCTCCGACTTAGAAAAAGGTTCCTGTACTACTTTGGGACGACTTCAGGGCGACTTCCATTGACTTTAATACAGAAGTCATTTTGCAAGTCACCTCTGAAGTCGTGTGCAGATCGCCTGCAAGAGTCGCGCGGCAAGTCGTGCCGCCCCTGTGTGAACCGGCGCTAAACGTCCGTTTAGCAGCAGCAGTGTACATGAATCCTTAGGCCCCATGTACACTGCTGCTGCTAAACGGACGTTCAGAGGCAGTTGGACACTTTTTTCTACTGCCCCTGAACTCATTCAATGTTATCTTATGTTCAGACGCCAAAGTTTCCGACGTTTCAGACGCCAAACGCTTTTAAACGCGGCTAAACGTGGTAACCCGCATTTAGCAGCGTCTCGTTTATAGGCGTTTTTCATTTTTGTCCATTTAAAAATAAATACATTTTAAAAACGCTTTTAAACGCAAACGCGGCAAACCGTCGCAAACCGCGGCATGTAAACACGACAAAAGACATTTTAAACATGGGTTACTATCTGTCAAGTTAAATCGTTTAGGAGAGGTTGTAAAAACGTCCCGTGTACATTAAGCCTAAGTCTGTAGGGTTCAATATTGAGTTGGCCCACCCTTTGCAGCTATAAAAGCTTCAACTCTTCTGGGAAGGATGTCCACAAGATTTAGGAGTGTGTCTATGGGAATTTTTGACCATTTTTTCAGAAGAGCATTTGTGGGATCAAGCACTGATGTTGGACGAGAAGGCCTGGATCTCAGTCCTTGCTTTAATTCATTCCAAAGTTGTTCTATCGAGTTGAGGTCAGGACTCTGTGCAGGCCAGTCAAGTTCCTCTATCCAAAACTCACTCATCCATGTCCTTATGGACCTTGCTTTGTGGAATGGTCCAAATCCTTTGGTGGAGGGAGAATTATGGTGTGGGGTTGTTTTTCAGGGGTTGGGCTTGGCCCTTTAGTTTCATTGAAGGGAACTCTTAAGATGTCAGCATACCAAGACATTTTGGACAATTTCATGTAAATTTTGTGGAGCAGTTCGGGGATGTCCCATTCCTGTTCCAACATGACTGCGCACCAGTGCACAAAGCAAGGTCCATAAAGACATGGATGAGCGAGTTTGGGGTGGAGGAACTTGACTGGAGATTGCGAGCCAGGCCTTCTCGTCTACATCAGTGCCTGACCTCACAAATACGCTTCTGGAAGAATGGTCAAACATTCCCATAGACACACTCCTAAACCTTGTGGACAGCCTTCCCAGAAGAGTTGAAGCCGTTATAGCTGCAAAGGGTGGTGCTACTCAATATTGAACCCTACAGACTAAGACTGGGATGCCATTAAAGTTCATGTGCATGTAAGGGCAGGTGTCCCAATACTTTTGATTATATAGTATACTTTAAAATGAAAAACCTGGCACTGCATCTCCTCCCTTTCTGTACAGGAATCATGGTCTCTAACCACAGAGGCACTGGTACATAGCTTAACAATCTTAAGCCAACTATTTCTCCATTTATAAAGCTGCTCGGATCATCAGCTACACCATTGTTTGAAGTGATTTCTTGAAGTGACCTTGCTAAAGGTCAGTGAAAATAAATCATAACATTAAAATTGATCATGACATGGTCTCTACAAAAGTTCTAAGCCTAAGGGCCCATGCGCACAGCACCAAAAACTATGGATTTTTATCAGTAAATCTTCTTTTTTTACAGTTTCAAAGGCAAATGTATTGTTCTCTATGGGTCTAAGAACACAGCTGCATAAACATCAGTAATTCTGCGCAGTAATCTGTGTCTGAGGTCCTGTGTGTAGTATTTTTTATTGTACGCATTTAAATGTTTGTGCTAGCGTTGACATCAGTACTCTATTGCAGTACAAGAGCTGCCTGTGTTCTAGCAATGGAGGACACTAGGTGGCAATAGCCACCTGCATCCTAGCAACAGAGGATGCTGAGCAGCAATAACCATCTGCATCCAAGTAAATGAGGACACTAGGTGGCAATAGCTACCTGCATCCTGGGAACGGAGGGCACTAGGCAGCGATAGCCGCCTTCATCCCAGCAACTGAGAAAGCTAGGTGGCTATAGCTGCCTACATCCTAGCAACTGCGGAAGCTAGGTGGCTATAGCTGCCTGCATCCTAGCAACTGCGGAAGCTAGGTGGCTATAGCTGCCTACATCCTAGCAACTGCGGAAGCTAGGTGGCTATAGCTGCCTACATCCTAGCAACTGCGGAAGCTAGGTGGCTATAGCTGCCTACATCCTAGCAACTGCAGAAGCTAGGTGGCTATAGCTGCCTACATCCTAGCAACTGCAGAAGCTAGGTGGCTATAGCTGCCTACATCCTAGCAACTGCGGAAGCTAGGTGGCAATAGCTGCCTTCATCCTAGCAATGAAGGATGCTAGCCGGAAATGGCTGTCTGCATCCTAGCAATGATTGACACAAAGTGACCCACCTGCATCCTGATAACTAATAGGCTGTATTAACATTGTACGCCTGTACACATTTAACATTGCACAAATATTACATGCACACAGCATACAGTACAGAGCCCCATTTGCAGTCTATTATGAATGTTGCTGCTAGACTAATACATTTTACTAACTGATCCGTGACTGCTGCTCCTCTCTGCCAAATCCCTCACTGGCTTCCCCTAGCCCACCTTATAAAGTTCAAAATATTAACCAAAACATACAAGGCCATTCACAACATCGCCCCCACCTATATCACCAACCCCATCTGCAGAAATCGCCCAAATTGTCCTCTCTGCTCCTCCCAAGACCTCCCGCTCTCTAGCTCCCTTTACCTCCTCCCATGCTTGCCGTCGGGACTTCTCCAGAGCCTCTCCCATCCTCTAGAACTCCCTGCCCCGGTATGTCTGGTCAGCCCCTACCCTGTCCATCTTTAGGAGATCCCTGAAACCTCACTTATTCGGGGAAGCCTTCCCCACCTCCACCTGAGAACTGTACTTGACTCATCTCCATCAGATCATCCTCTGCAGCTATTACCTTTTGTACCAGCACCCCCCCCCCCTCCCTTTAGATTGTAAGCTCCATGAGCAGGGCCCTCCATATCCTTCTGTATTGAACTGAATTGTAATTGTACTGTCCCCTCTCTACATTGTAAAGGGCTGCATAAACTGTTGGTGCTACAGTATATAAATCCTGTATAATAATAATAACGTATAATCATTTATACAGGATCTTGTTATAAGCTTCTGTCAGCAAGGTCCTGCACTATTTTTATAGGACCATGTACTGTATATGTACACTAATACATATATCTTGTTAATAGATTTTGCAGCACTTACTTACCTCTCCCATCCAACAACTAGTATTGTTCTCTTCAGTACCAATATCTGAGAAATTTCTGCTGCCTGGTCTCTCCCAGCATTTAGCTTATGGTGACAATGACCGTTGAAATCCCATATCTTGAAAAAAGCACATTAAAATGACCGGCTTTTAGTTGCCTGTTTCATTTACAGTTTCAAAAACAATTAAAATAATTGAACAAATGCTATATTCAGTTTGAATCTGTATAGTAAAAATAAATGATGCCCCGTATTTATCAATAGCATGATCACAGCATCTCATATAGTAAGAAAACAGATGGACTATAATATTGATTAAAATAGATAATTGATACACTGAACAGACAGAGAGGCAGAATGTACAAGATAAAAAGCCAAAGTTGCAAACATTGGTCAACATTCTGACTTCTCAAGTTGTAAAAGGTTGTTTGATGCAATACATTTATTTATCAATGCACTGGCAAACAAAGGTCGAAGTGCCCTAGTTAGATGATGTATATTTTGGAAGGCAATTTGGTTGGCATGGGGAGTTGGCACAGTAAAGGAGGAGTTCTCCTAGTGCCACTGACACAGGAAGGTAGTACAGCTGAGACAGAGCTGTTGAAGTTTAGCTAGCTGTATCCTGTAACAATTTCTGCTCTCAAAAATGAGTCAGGCTTACATCTATAGCTGGGAACTCTGCCAATGATAAGCTGATAGTAGTAAGGAATGAGGTTTGGGTTTGTCACTACCATGGCTATACGGAAAATCTCTGAGATTCATGAATCACGAATTTTGGCCAAAAACTTTAAAGTTTGTCTCCAGGACAGCTATCACTATAGTTCCGAAAGTTCTGATGCTGGGCCTTCTGGTCTCAGCTCTTTGAGCAGCAGAGTCCATGCAACTGCAATGCCTGCCCCTCCACTCCCCTCCTCCTGCCTAATCACAGAAGCCTTTTGTTTTATGTGAACTCATTGACAAAATGCAAAGGCTTCTGTTAATGGGCAGCAGTGGGGAGGGGTAGGCAGAGCTGTTGTGTGTGCTCCTCTCTTCTCAAAGCCATGAAAGTCTCTTTTAGGAGTGCCATAAACCTGACAGTTGTAAATAAAAGAAGAAAGTCCAGGAGGTGGCATGCATCTCATTGGACCTACTTCATAGTATGCCTGCAAATTTTAGAAAGTGTCTGAATTCCTGGAATTCAGCTTTAAGGGTTAGCCACAAGAAACAGGGAACAGCCTATAATGCAGTGCATGAAAAACAATAGCAAATGCAAGCGCTTGGGAAGCCTGCACAGACAAACACGATTAATCCTAAATGTGTAAAGGATATTATACAAAGGTTGAAAATCAAAAAAACAAAAAAAGTATTCCAATCAGATGGACATAAAGTTATTACTGTTACCAAGGGATGGCAGGTAGCATAAGGTTTTGAAAAACTCTATAGTAACAATTGTGGATAGGAAGTCTTTAATAAAAACTCAGTTGCCCAGGGCAGCTCTTCTCCAAGTTGAAGCCGACTCAAGGAAAATGACATGAAAGGAAAAATAGAAAAGCGCCTCTTAGCAAAACAGATTTATTATGTAGCAGACAATTTGTATCAAACACTTACATCATGGTAAGTTTCAGGTGTCATCCAGTAGGATTAATGTTTATATTGCGTCCAGGATCTCTGACGCTACTCCACGGATTTCCCAGGTCCCGGTTATGGCGGCCGCAAGTAGCCGGGATACAGGCTGGCTTGTCCGTGATAGGAGACAGCAGCGAAAGATGGCAACGGTCGGTCCGGAGAGGAGCGTCTGACGTCAACTGGATGGTGCAGGGAACCACAACGCGTTTCAGAGCATGCGCAGCTCTCGTACAGGGCATGCGCGCTCCTTTCTCAAGTGTACTTGTATCCTGGACGCAATATAAACATTAATCCTACTGGATGACACCTGAAACTTACCATGATGTAAGTGTTTGATACAAATTGTCTGCTACATAATAAATCTGTTTTGCTAAGAGGCGCTTTTCTATTTTTCCTTTCATATAATGCAGTGCATAGCCTTTGTTCCTGGTTAGCTGAGCCACAAGAGTAGGGTGACCAGACATCCCCGGTTCCTGGGGACAGTCCCCGGATAGAGGACACTGTCCCTGGAGCCAGTCTGTCCCCGGATTTGTCCCCGGATTGCAGTGGCATGAAGAGGGGGCATCTGGTACTCTCGCCCTGGGTGCAACATTGGGGGGCGCAAAATCATTACTGTGCCCCCCCAAGTGTGCTGTGTTGCCCCCCCCACCCAGGAACTCCTGTAGTCCAGCCTGTCCCCCATGATCCCTCTGATGCGGGCAGCCCGTGTGTGTGTGAGAACAGCGGAGGGGAGGGGTGGCGCAGAGTACACAGCGGCTATTGGAGAAGCTCTTGGCAGGGGATACTGAGGAGCGGCTGGGTGTCGGGAACAGTACCTGGTGCTGGGGAGAGCCCTGCTCCGATCGATTTTCATGGAGGCCATGGAGAGGTGAGCAAAATCAACCAATCTACACTGTTCATGTGGGGGGGGGGTGTAGTGCAGGAATCAGGTAGGTCAGTGTAGTGGTCAGTATAGAACTTAGGTAGGTCAGTGTAGTGGTCGGTATAGGAATCAGGTAGGTCAGTGTATTGGTCAGTATAGGAATCAGGTAGGTCAGTGTAGGGATCAAGTAGATCAGTGTAGGAATCAGATAGGTTAGGGTAGTGGATAGTGTAGAAATCAGGTAGGTTAGTGTAGTGGTCAGTGTAGGAATCAGGTAGGTCAGTGTAGTGGTCAGTGTAGGAATCAGGTAGGTCAGTGTAGTGGTCAGTGTAGGAATGAGATATGTTAGTGCAGTGGTCAGTGTAGAAATCAGGTAGGTCAGTGTAGTGGTCAGTGTAGGAATCAGGTAGGTCAGTGTAGTGGTCAGTGTAGGAATGAGATATGTTAGTGCAGTGGTCAGTGTAGAAATCGGGTAGGTCAGTGTAGTGGTCAGTGTAGGAATCAGGTAGGTCAGTGTAGTGGTCAGTGTAGGAATGAGATAGGTTAGTGCAGTGGTCAGGTAGGTAAGTGTAGGAATCAAGTTGGTCAGTACTACTGTACTAGTAGAAGGGACTCAGGGAGTGCTAAATGTCTGGCGGGGGGTGCAAATTTCTTGTCCCGGGCGCTGACAACACACGCTACACCACTGACTGCATATATAATTTGAGGAAAATATGCGTATGAAATAGTTTACCATTTGCCAATAAAAAAAATATGTCCCCGGATTTCATTTGAAAAATCTGGTCACCTTACACAAGAGCCAATAGTTTGAAGAAATGGATAACACTGCCCTCTTTCTACATTGTATAAAAGGGTTGGCTTACAGCAGCCATCTTATCAGTGGTGCTGGAGCTGTTAAAGTGGTTGTAAACCCACTTTTGCAACTTGCACCTACAGGTAAGCCTAGATTAAGGCTTACCTGTAGGTGCAAGAAATATCTCCTAAACCTACACGGTTTGGGAGATATTTGCTAAAAATGACGTTGCTTCGTGTCTACGGCGCATGCGCGCCGTAGACAACGGCGCATTCATGGGGTTAATCCCATTCACAAATTCGGCTAAGTCCCAGCAATGCTTGGGCTTAGCCGAATTTGACGGCTCCCGTGCGCATGCGCAGAGTGACATCTTCGCCGGAGTGGCGCTGTGATTGGCTGGAGCAGCGATACCCAGAAGTAATATTCCGGCTATCGCCGCAGCGATGGCTGCGGCTGAAGAGGGAGACGAGGACGGCTTTGGGGGCCCCGATCTAAGGTAAGTGATGCATAATGAGCTATTATGCTAGTCATATTAGCTCATTATGCCTTTCTCTTACAGGTGGTTTAAAAAAAAAAAAACATTTTACAGGCGTTTACAACCACTTTAAGGAGATCAAACAAATCCATGTTTTGTTTTGTTTTTCTTAAATTTTGGCAGTGTCTGGCTTCCAATGCCATTGGTGTAACTGAATTTTCGGGCTAAATGTTCTGCTCACAAAGATACAAACTTTAATCCAAACTGCAAACCAAACACAGGCACATGCCTTGATCCCTGATGGGAGTAGTGACATCACCATCAGCCAGGGCAGTGAGTCAGTGCTGTTTTGGAGGAGAGAGAGGCAGAAGCAGGTGCAGATTGTGCTCTTTCCTCCATCTTCTACTTCTAGATATTTGTTGCCTTTTATTGCACATGTACTAATAGTAGTAGCCCATTTAGTGTCATGATTACCATTTTTATGGAGTTTTAGAGGACCATATATTTATAAATAAGTCCCCTGCAAGCCTGTCACTATCAAACAACATAACTACTATCCACATTTCCCCCATACCTTGTACATTTCAATAACTAAAATATTTCCTAAGGTCTGCTTAAAACAGAACTTTACCCATAACTTTAATAACAATTAAAATTCTTTAACAAAAGAACATGCTTTACATATTAACCACTTCCCGACGGCCTCACAAACTTAGGCAAAATGAAAAATTATGATATGGACAGCCGCACTCCAAAAAAAAAAAACCTTGACGGTTGCCTTTATTGTAAAAACGGATAGATGCACTACAAATTACAGCAAAACAAGGATAACATCTGACGCGTTTCGCACTATAGTCTAGTGCTTACTCATGAGTAAGCACTAGACTATAGTGCGAAACGCATCAGCTGTTATCCTTGTTTTGCTGTAATTTGTAGTGCATCTATCCGTTTTGACAATAAAGGCAACCGTCAAGGTTTTTTTTGGAGTGCCGCTGTCCATATCATAATTTTTCTTTTTGCCTGTCTCGTGCATTGCCAGCACCCACGGTTTCCTGAGGGAACATTGATTGTCATAGTACACTCACCTGGAGCGGTAACTCCCTTCCCTCATTTGGCCGCACAAACTTATACGTCGAAAGAATAGCACGGCTGCGCAAATGGGGGTATATATACGTCCCCTTAATTTGCGACCCTGCCGCAAGCTCCATGACCGTGCCCGCGGGACCCGCGGACTCGATGTCCACTGGTGTCCCACGATCGGGTCACAGAGCTGAAGAACGGGGAGATGTTAGTGTAAACACAACATCTCCCCGTTCTGCCTAGTGACATGTCACTGATTGTCTGTTCCCTGTCATCGGGAAGATCGATCAGTGACGTGTCATGGCAAGCCACGCTCCCTAACAGCTAGAAGCACTCCCTAGGTCACACTTAACCCCTTCAGTGCCCCCTACAGGTTAACCCCTTCACTGCCAGTGTAATTTTTACAGTAATCAGTGCATTTTTATAGCACTGATCGCCGTAAAAATGACAATGGTCCCAAAATGGTGTCAAAAGTGTCCGATGTGTCTGCCATAATGTTGCAGTCGCGATAAAAAATCGCTGATCGCCGCCATTACTAGTAAAAAAATATATATATTAATAAAAATGCCATAAAACGACCCTCTATTTTGTAGACGCTATAACTTTTGCGCAAACCAACCAATAAACGCTTATTGCGATTTTTTTTTACCAAAAATATGTAAAGAATACGTATCGGCCTAAACTGAGGAAAAAACATGTTTTTTTATATATTTTTGGGGGATATTTATTATAGGAAAAAGTAAAAAAGTAGGATTTTTAAAACAGCTTACCTGTAAAAACCTTTTCTTGGAGTACATCACGGGACACAGAGCAGCATAGTCATTACTATGTGGGTTATATAGAATTACCTTCAGGTGCTGGCACTGGCAACTTCCAAAACAGGAAGTACCCTCCCCTATATAAGCCCCTCCCATCCGGGAGTACCTCAGTTTTGTAGCAAAGCAATACGTGTCCCCAAAAGAGGGGTGGGAGCTCTGTGTCCCGTGATGTACTCCAAGAAAAGGATTTTACAGGTAAGCTGTTTTAAAAATCCTACTTTCTTGTTCATACATCACGGGACACAGAGCAGCATAGTCATTACTATGTGGGACGTCCCAAAGCAATGCCAAATGAGGGGGGGGGATACACCATACATAAGCTGGGCGCCATCAGGCATGAGGATCTTTTGCGGCCTGAAACACACTGCGCCCAAAGGCGACATCCTCCTGACTTCTAACGTCCACCTGGTAGAACCTAGTAAACGTGTGTACTGAAGACCATGTTGCGGCCTTACAAATTTGAGCCAGGGAGGCCTGGTGATGCACTGCCCATGAAGTTCCAACTGCTCTCGTGGAGTGCGCCCTAACTTTGAACGGAGGCGGTCTACTTCTCAAGCCATAGGCTTGTATTATGACCTGTCAAATCCACTTGGCTAAAGTAGATTTTGATGCTGCCTGACCCTTTCTGGGGCCTTCCGGCAGAACAAACAAAGAATCCGTTCTACGAATCTGAGCAGTGGCTTTTAGATAAGCTTTAACTGCTCTTACTACATCCAAAGAATGCAATAACTTTTCCTCTACCGAGCTTGGTTTGGGGAAAAAAGAAGGAAGAACCACATCCTGGTTCAAGTGAAACCTCGATACCACCTTAGGAAGAAAGGCTGGGTGAGGGCGTAATACTACTCTGTCCTTATGAATAACCAGATATGGCTCCTTACAGGACATGGCGGCTAATTCCGACACTCTTCTAGCCGAGCATATGGCTACTAAAAATATCAATTTTCTGGTGAGTAGAACCAAGGAAATGTGCCGCAAAGGTTCAAACGGCTGCTTCTGCAGAACCGACAGAACCAAATTTAGATCCCATGGGCATATGGGAGCTTTAATCGGTGGAATAATACGAGTCACCCCTTGCATAAAGGATTTGACAAGTGAATGCATAGCCAGGGGCCTTTGAAATAGTATTGATAAGGCCGAAACCTGGCCCTTGATAGTACTTAAGGCAAACTTCCTGTCTACAGCCCACTGCAGGAAGTCCAGAATTCTGCCTATAACGTACTTACGTGGATGCCATTTTCTGGCCTCGCACCAAGTGATGTACGCCTTCCAAACTCTATAGTAGATCTGCCTGGATACAGGCTTCCTGGCATTGATTATAGTTGATACCACGGAGTTAGAGAGACCTCTCTTCTTTAGGATGTGGGATTCAATAGCCAGGCCGTTAAACTTAGAGTTAATAAGGAAGGGTGGTATATCGGTCCTTGCGAAAGCAGGTCCGGACGACGTGGAAGGGTCCAAGGACTCCCCACAGACATTTTGATGATCTCCGCGTACCAGGCCCTTCGGGGCCACGCTGGAGCCACCAGGATCACCGGCTTCTTCTCCAACCTGACTCTGCGAAGGAGTCGAGGCAACAATTGTAGCGGAGGGAATGCATATATCAGTCTGAACTGATCCCAAGGGAACACCAGAGCATCCGAGCCGCAAGCGAGGGGATCCCTTGTCCGGGAGACAAATCTGTCCACCTTTGCGTTGAATCTGGATGCTAGCAGATCTACATCCGGTGTTCCCCACCGCTGACATATTGCTTGGAAGACCTCGGGATGAAGGGACCATTCCCCTGGGCATAACTGTTGGCGACTCAGAAAGTCCGCCTTCCAATTCTCCACCCCTGGAATGAAGACAGCTGATATACATGGGACATGCTTTTCTGCCCATTCCAGGATGTGACTTACTTCCCTCTGGGCTGCACGACTCCTGGTGCCTCCCTGATGATTGATATATGCCACTGCTGTGGCATTGTCTGATTGAATTCTGACAGGGGACCCTTGGAGTCTGGATGTCCAGGCTACTAGGGCATACCGGGCTGCTCGTATCTCTAAGAGATTGATGGGCAGGGTTTTTACTACATTTGACCATCTGCCCTGGAGAGACCATTGCTCCAGTACTGCCCCCCAGCCTATAAGGCTGGCATCTGTAGTGACCACCTTCCAAGATATCGGACTGAAGGGTTTTCCCTTCTGGAGATTCTGGGGGATCAACCACCAGCAGAGACTCTTCCGAATGGAAGGGGACAAAGCCATCGGGAAGTCTAGAGCCTGAATTTTTCCGTTCCAGGCTGACAATATGGCCCTCTGTAAATTCCTTGAGTGGAATTGGGCGTATGGCACAGCTTCGAATGATGCTACCATCTTTCCTAGCAGCCTCATGCACAGGCGTATGGACGGCTGTCTTTTTGCACAAAGCAGACGGACCAAGCCCCTCAAAGAGGATACCTTGTCTAGAGGTAAGAAAATCTTCCTCTGGTCTAAATCCAGCCGTAGCCCTAGATATACCAGGTTTTTCACTGGCTGTAGGGCTGACTTGTCCAGGTTGATGACCCAACCGTGAGATTCTAGATACTTGATTGTATCGACAATTACCACTTTTAGCTTGGCAACTGAGTGGTCCATCAACAACAGGTCGTCTAGGTATGCCATTATTGTTACACCTCGTGTTCTTAGATCGGCCAACAGTGGGGCCAGAATTTTTGTGAACACTCGTGGTGCTGTGGCCAGACCGAATGGTAAGGCTCTGAACTGAAAATGGCGCCCTTCTACTGCAAAGCGTAGAAATTTTTGATGACCTGGAAAGATGGGAACATGCAAGTAAGCATCTTTGATGTCGATCGAGGCTAACCATTCCTCCCCCTGTAGGGCAGCGGTGACCGATCGGATCGACTCCATCCGGAAAGACCGGACGTTTAGAAATTTGTTTAGACTCTTTAGGTCCAATATGGGTCTTATGTCCCCGTTTGGCTTCGGGACTGTGAAAAGGTTTGAGTAGAAACCCAACCCCCACTCTTCCATAGGAACCTCCATAATTACTCCTTGGAGCAATAGTTGTTCTAACGCCAATAGGAGAGACCCTCTTTTCAGAGGGTCTCTTGGCATGCCTGACCACATAAAATGGGAAGGAGGAGACTCTTTTAACTCCAACTTGTATCCCAGAGTTACTGCGGAGAGCACCCATCTGTCTTTGATCGTCTCCCGCCAGGTCTCTGCGAACAACTGAAGTCTTCCCCCCACCCGTTTGAGTGGGGGCAGCCCTTTATAGGCTAGACTTGGAGGCTGATTTAGTACCCCTTCGGATCCAGGGTTTCTTATTACCCTGTGACTGTCCCTGATTTTTACCCCCTGAGTTTGACCGAGGAGGCCGTCGGAACTGCTTAGTAGCAGACGTCGCAGAGATAGGAGAGGTAGTCCTCTTAAAAGATGGACCCCTAGACCTCTTCTTACTCGGTAAGAGAGTACTTTTACCACTGGAAATCTTCTGGATATACTTATCCAGGTCCTCGCCAAAAAGGCGTTCCCCATGAAATGGGAAGCTAACTAAGAGCTTCTTACAGGGAGCTTCAGCAGACCAGTTTTTGAGCCACAGAAGCCTACGCATATGTACCAAAGACAGCGTAAGGCGGGAGGCCTGATGGATAGAATCCTTGATGGCGTCAACCGCAAAGCATAATGCTCTAGGCAGATCAGCCAGAGCCTGGGCCTGCTGGTCTGGCAAATCCCTCAGGACCATTTTCATTTGATCCTTTAAAGCTTGGCAGACCCCAATAGCTGCCACTGCTGGCTGTGTAACAGCCCCTGCTGTGGAAAAAGCAGATTTTAATAAAGATTCCAATTTTTTATCTACTGGATCTTTGAACATTTGAACATTATCTACTGGACATGTCAGTGATTTGTTCACAGAAGAGATGGCTGCATCCACCGTAGGAACATTCCATCTCTGGGTGAACTTTTCCTCCATGGGATAGATCACCGGAAATTTCTTAGGCGGAACAAATAGTTTATCAGGATGTTCCCAGTCCTGGTATATAAGTCCTTCCAATAATGGATGTATTGGAAAGGAGCAATTAACCTGGGGAGCTTTTAGCGACCCCAATGAGGAGACAGCAGTAGTTGATGGTTCAACAAGAGGCATTTTAAATGCAGATCGAACCATGTGAGTTAGGGTCTGGACCCACAATCTTTCAGTCTGTGATGCTGAAAATGGTTCATCTACTGTCGATTCCTCAAAAACAGAGTTAACCTCCTCCTGATTCCCTTCAGGTAGGTCGGTCCCTTCCTGGGACTGTTGCTCTGCCAACAGGCACTCTAATGGAGGTGATGGAGATCTGGCGCGCTTTCTTTCCTGTAGAGAAGAAGCGATCAATGCTGCCAATCTCTGCTCCAATCCCTCCAGAGTTGAGGCAAAAACCCCCTCTGTTATATATGCAGGAGCAGGTGGACTGAGGACAGCCGCAGTACCTGGCACTCCCGGGGGTTCCTTATGGGTATTAACCTCTGATTTCTCAGGGGAGGAGGGTGCAGATGACTGCTCCAGATCCTCAGAGCCCGATGGAGACCCCCTACACTTCCTGAGAGGTATATCTCGGAGTTTTTTAGGCGGCATATTCCTTAGTTCAAAGCTGAGGTATTCCAGCCGCAATACACCCCTTACTGAAATAGTCTAATGCAATTTGCTGCTATGTACATCAGTGGGTGTCTACTAATGCGTCTTTCTGGGGATGCCTGTATCAACCGCCCGCTGTAAGCCCCTATACCATGCTACCAGCTCCTTTTCATGCTCTGTGTCCATAGCAAGCAGCGTGGACTGAGTCCTTTTATCTTGCTGGGACGCCCGCACATGCGCAGAAGCGCTGGGCGCACAGAGCGCGTCATCCGCCAGGCTCCGCCCACTTTTTGAAGCTAAATCTATAAAAAGAAAGCGTGTGTGCGCGCGCGTGTGCACGTGTTCGCTCTTGGCGCCCTGTAGGGAGAGGAGCCAGGGTCCCTGTTTCACCAGGACTCGGGGATGGAAGGAAACTACTTGGCAGCATGACAGAGGAATGCAGCTTCCCTGATAGAGAGCTCACTCATCTGCCTGGACTTTCACCATGGAAGGAATAGTCCCAAGAAAAAAAGACGTTCCACAGCGGCCTCTAGTGGACAAACACAGGTACCGCACTTTTTTTTTTTTTTTTTTTTCAAAACCTCCTTTATGAAAAACATTTCCAGGTTTACAGTTTTTAAAACTTCCTTTATGAAAAGACATTTCTAGGATTTCTTAGGCATATACAGCTATTAGCGGGAATACCTTTTAGGTAACAGGCAGAAAGACATATTAGGCTTGGGGGTCCCCTCAATAGAACCAAGTTCCTGAGGGGCCCCCACTTACCTTTTCCCCGCCGCAGGACTTTGTTTGGTCCACAGAAGCCCAAACTTCACCTCTCACAGCAGGCATTGTACTAGACCTTCAGGGACCGGGTTCCCAAGGATTCCACTCCCCTGGACCTGTATAGCACCCTGCACAGATAGCCTCTTGGTTTTGGGTATGACCAGAGCTCTGGATCCCAGGGTCCAGCCCTCCTAAGAGAGGCATTACAGGCAAAACCTTGCTCTTCTCTGCAAGGCCCGGGTACCGACCGTTTAGCTATGAAGCTTTTTTGGTCGGATCCGGAATAGCTTGCTAAGGCCCAGAGAACCTGTACACAAGCCCAGATGAATACATGTTAACCTTGGCCAACACCTTAGACACTGGCAAAAAACTGAGGTACTCCCGGATGGGAGGGGCTTATATAGGGGAGGGTACTTCCTGTTTTGGAAGTTGCCAGTGCCAGCACCTGAAGGTAATTCTATATAACCCACATAGTAATGACTATGCTGCTCTGTGTCCCGTGATGTATGAACAAGAAATATTGCTTTTTTTTCTAAATTGTCGCTCTATTTTTGCTTATAGAGCAAAAAATAAAAACCGCAGAGGTGATCAAATACCAGCAAAAGAAAGCTCTATTTGTGGGAAAAAAAGGACGTCAATTTTGTTTGGGAGCCACGTCG
Source organism: Rana muscosa (assembly GCA_029206835.1). Taxonomy (NCBI): domain Eukaryota; kingdom Metazoa; phylum Chordata; class Amphibia; order Anura; family Ranidae; genus Rana; species Rana muscosa. The sequence continues at coordinate 575,210,207 of CM055121.1, forward strand.
CATTACCGCGCAATTGTCAGTTAAAGCGACGTAGTGCCGAAGCGCAAAAAGTGGCCTGGTCTTTGGCCAGCAAAATGGTCGGGGGCTTAAGTGGTTAAGGCCCCTTTCACACTTGTACGACTTGTCCTACGACTTGAGACTGCAAAGTCGTATGAAGAGTTGTTCCCCATGATTTCCAATGACTACCATTCATATTAGTATGACTTCAAGTCGTGCTGACTTCAAAGTAGTCCCTGCACTACTTTGGTCTGACTTTGATGTGAGTTACACAGGCATTCCCTGTAATCGCGGCAAAATTCGCATCAAACTTGTGTCAAAATTGCGCCACTTTGAAGTCGCGGTAGTGTGAAAGGGGCCTAAAGTGGTTCTAAAGCCTCAGGCCTTGTACACACGGCCGAGATTCTCGTTGAAAAAAACATGTTGTTTTTTTCGACGAGATTCTTGGACAAGAAACTTGTCCCGGCCGAGTGTACACACGCTCGTTTCAAAGAACCCGCGGTTCTTTGAATGGAGCGTACGCTGTGACGTCATCGACTACGACGAGCATGCGCTCGTCACATTCGATGCCGTCGCCGCCATCTTGGTATACCCTACGTATGCCTAGGAAGCTACCGCGCATGCGTCAAATTCATTTTGAACATGCGCGGGCTTCCGGGAGGACAGGTAAGTGTACACACACTCACTTTTCTCGTCGAGAAACATGCCGAGGAGAATCTCGACGAGAAAATAGAGAGCAGGTTCTCTATTTTCTCGTCGAGGTTTCTTGTCGGTTTTCTCGACGAGAAACCCGATAGCCGCGTACACACGACCGATTTACTCGGCAAGACCTCTCTGCCAGCAAGTTTCTTGCTGGTTCTTGCCGAGAAAATCGGTCGTGTGTACGAGGCTTAAGACCACTTTCATACTTGTACGACTTGTACAAAGACTTGGGAATTCAAAGTCACATGACAAGTCGTTCCCCATGATTTCCAATGACAACCATTCATATTAGTACTACTTCAAGTTGTGCCGACTTCAAAGTAGTCCCTGCACTACTTTGGTCTGACTTTGATGTGAGTTGAGGTCCATAGACCTCAAGTTTCCCTGAAATCGTGGCAAAATCGTGGCTGCGAAGTCGCGGTAAAATAAATTCTGGTAAAATCGCGCGACTTTGAAGTCGCGATAGTGTGAAACGGGCTTAAAGGTTTATTTTTAGCTTAATACATTCTATGCATTAAGCTAAAGAACCTTCTGTGTCACAGGATTCCTCTCCCCTTTACCTGAGTCTGATTTAAATCCAGTGCTGTGCATTAAAGCAGCAGCTCTCTCCGCACTCTCCCTTCTCACTGAGAAGATTGATAGCAGCATGAGTTATTGGAAGTGGGGGGCAGGGCCGAACCATGCTGTCTGTGTCAATAGATGCAGACAGGGCAGCTCAGGAGCAAGCCCACACAAGTGCCCCCACAGAAGGCTGATTTCTATGGGGGCACTCAATGGGAGGGAGGAATTCTGGCAGGGGGTCCCAGTGGAGGAGGATCAGGGCTGCTCTGTGCAAAATCATTGCACAAATCAGGTAAGCATGACGTGTGTTATTTTATTAAAAAATAAAAATAAAGCTTTACAGTCACTTTAATAATTATGTTACCAAAATAAGTAAGTGCTGTACATTGCCTCCTGTTTTATTCCTGCCGGAGGCTGCCATTTTGTTGAAGCCCAGAGCAGTCACTTCTTTTTTGTAAACTTTTTCCCTATCCTTGGTCTCAAAAACTTTATGTAAATGTAAATATGTACCAACCTTGATTGTATGTCTTTAGAATGCTAAAGTTCACAGGCTGCCCATGAGTAGAAAGGAAATATTTTAGGGAGATAAGATAAGACACTATCCTTGTAAGTTTTTGGCCCCTTTCACACGGGGAAGATTCCATTCTGATCAGCAGGTAATCAGCTCACAGATCCCCTGCTGATAATAGCAGATCCAGCAGATGACACATCAAGTAAAGTCAAGTTAATCCGTGTCTGTGGACACAGACAGAGCCTGCTCTGCTCTATGGGTGTCTGGGAGTAAACACACTCCGCTGTCTGTTTACGCTCGACTACCCTCTGATCCAAACAGAAGAAGACGGATCCCTTACTTTTTTTTTAGTGGACTGGATTGGACCTGGAGATAGGCAGGTGTAAACGCACACAAATATGTTTGCACTCCCTGTACATAGGGATGCATGGACCAACTGATCAGGTCCACCTGAAAAAATGGTAAGGATTCTAAAAGGTTGTGCTTGGTCACAATTTCAAAGATATAAGAAACTGCTGCATGCAAAAACTTTGAATACTGAGGAAATATTGAATAGATTTAGACATATAGGGGTTGATTTACTAAAGGCAAAATTGCCCTCTGCAAGAACAGTTGTTCCAGAGCTTAGTAAATGAGGTAAGGCTTTACTTTGCAAAAAATACCCAATCACGTGCAAGGAAAATAAAAAAAACAGCATTTTGATTGCATATGATTGGATGATGGAAGTCAGCAGCGCTTCTGCTCATTTACTAAGCTCTGGAGCAACTGCACTTGCAGAGTACAACTGCACTTTGCAAAGTGCACAGTCATTTTGCCTTTAGTAAATGAAACCCCATAATGTTGTGCTGTTTCTATTAATTTATCATAAGTGATCTATTACAATTGTGAAAATAAACTATATCAGAAATTGAAATAAAACATCATACTGAATATGAAACTATTATTGGTTTACAAAAAATTTGGATAATCTATGATTTAGCTAAAGTGCTGTGTGCAATAATCAAAGGTGCTTATATGCTGTGCTATGTATGCAATTAATCAAACAAAAGTTCCAGAGTTCATATGGTTAAAATTGTACTTCCATTAATACAATTACCGTATATGCTTGAGTATAAGCGGACCCAAATATAAGCCGAGGCACCTAATTTTACCACAAAAAACTGGGAAAACGTATTGACTCGAGTATAAGCCTAGGGTGGGAAATGCAGCAGCTACTGTAAGTGGAAAAGAGGGTCAACAATGCCCATCTTCAGCCTCACTGTGCCCATTTGCCGTCTGACTGTGCCCATTTGCAGCTTCGCTGTGCCCATATGCAGTCTCACTGTGCCAATTTTCAAAGGTTGAAGTGGTGGGTGCCCAGGGTCAAAGATTGAACAGCCCTGCTGTAAAAGAATACAGAATATACTCTACCCACCCCTACCCATATACTTCCAGCCAAGGGGCCCCACATACAACTGGCAGCACGTGTGTTTCCTCTCACAGCAAACTGTCTGCCAGGCAGCTTCCATTACTCTCCATCCCCCTCCCCTTCTCCCAGAGCTGACAGGAACGATATAGAGGAAGAATAAAGTGAAAGCACAGAAAGAACTCTCTCCATTCATTTCCTTACTTTGTTCCAGGCTGCAGCTCCACACAGAAGGCTCGTCTCTATGGCAACCGTAATGCCGAGCCAGGCTTCCGTGCTTCCCGCCACAGCAACTTGAGCCCCTGATGTACTCCAGTGCCTGACGTCTCCGGTCAGCAATGGATGCGGGCGGGTGCTCCCCAACGATCCTCGTAACGATAGCTGTCCTGTCTGTCTGTTTACAGTCTGCGCCGTCCACTGTAACAAAGCTCCGCCTCCTCCTCGTTGCAGCGGGACGGCGTGCGCGGCACGGACTTCCTATACACAGTCACACAGCCCTGACTGACACGGCGGCGGGAGAGGAAACCTAACCTAACTCGAGTATAAGCCGAGGGGGCGATTTTCAGCACAAAAAAAGTGCTGAAAAACTTGGCTTATACTCGAGTATATACGGTAATTAAACATGTGTTCCAGAGTTCATATAAAAAAATGCTCCAACAGTTTACATATTCTTCTTGCATAAAGTTGATATGTGGTTCCAAATTCCCCACATGGAGAAATAAATGGATCAAAAGTGCTTGTTCATCACCGCCGTGCTCCAAAACAAAAGATTGGCCACGTACCAGACAAATAGATCCCACATAGGGGATTGTGTGCGAATAAACAAGATCACATCTAATGCCGCCTACACACGATTGGAATTTCCAACAACAAATGTTCGATGTGAGCTTTTGGTCAGATATTCCAACCGTGTGTAGGCTCCATCGGACATTTGCTGTCGGAATTTACGACAACAAATGTTTGAGAGCAGGTTCTCAATTTTTCCGACGGCAAAAGTTCTTGTCGGAAATTCCGATCGTGTGTAGCCATTTCCGAATCAATTAGACGCATGCTCGGAATCATTGTACTTAATTTTTCTCGGCTCGTCGTAGTGTTGTACGTCTCTGCGTTCTTGACCATCGGAATGTCCGAGCAACATTTGTGCGACCGTGTGTATGCAAGACAAGTTTGAGCCAACATCCGTCGGAAAAAAAACCCACGGTTTTGTTGTTGGAAATTCCAATCGTGTGTACGCGGCGTAGGGGTTGGTTGTCGTCCGGCCTCAGAAGATTAGGATGGATCCAAGCTCAGGTCACTCACAGCGTGTTATAATAAAAGCAATGGAGAGGGCTCATAGTGCATTAATGTACAGTATATAACATCAATTTATGAAAAAACAAAAATGCTCTTACAAAACAGTTGCTTGTATGAGGCTGACAAACATCAGTAGTGCACAGCCGTCTGTAGAATGGTCCATGCATGTTGATGTCACGCTACTGGCTCCTACCCGACGCGTAAGCAGGCAATCTTGGAACCACATATCAGCATGGAGATTATGTGAACTGTTGGAGCATTTTTTTATATAAACTCTGGAACACATGTTTAATTAATTGTATTCGTGGGAGCACAATTTTAACCATATGAACTCTGGAACTTTCGTTAATTGCATATATAGCACAGTATATAAGCACCGCCTGAAAAACTTACAGATGGACAGGCAAACTTGATCAGATGGTGCATGTGAAAGTGGTCAAACTCTTTTGGCACCCACTGGCAGCAGAGTTTGTCATGTCACCTCTCCTGCTTTTCTGTTCTCTCTCCCTAATATGTGAGTCTGTGTCATTCCTGTTGCTTTCTCCCTCTTTCAGCAACAGTAAATCTTAAAGCTGTCAGCTGATCAGCCTCTGATGGCTCTGATTTTAAGCACAGTGCCGAGAATAGAAAGCAACTGAGCATGTGCAGAGCAGGGTGAGATATTGCATTACTGGATTTTAAACAGTATAGGCACTTCTTTTAATGCGTTACATGCAAAATGGGCCAGCCTGAAGTGATCTAGCAGGACTTCATTTTCCATTATATTATGTAATTTATATTTTGCTCAAATTCTACACTGATGTAATAAATTATATTACCAAGAAGAAGTGACCCCCGGAGCTGTCATAAGTATCCCAGGGGTACAGGCACTACTGACTGACAGCTTGTGTGCTGAAACATGGCAAAGGTCATGAAACATGCATGGTAATGGAATTTATATGAGAGAAACTAACTAAGATGAAAACACTGACAGATAGACAGATAGAATATATTAATACAATTTATTAAGGAAAAAAACTATACAATAATCACATTTATGTGAAAAATGCAACATTTTTCTTTAAAAAAAATATTTCAGCTGGAGAAAAATGTCATCTGCTTCCCTAAGCATAAAAGGTGATTTACATTGCCATTGCCCATGCTGAGAAACCTTTTATTATATTGGCGTGTATTGGTGTGGCTATTATTCAAAGATCTATTTTCCTTCTGAGCTTTTTACGTGCAAAGATTCATTCTTTGTATGTGTAAATTACATTTAGAAGGGCATCCGTGAAGCAGATTTTAGTGGTTGTTTACTTGTACACACCAGCTTTGCGGAATGGGACTTCAGGTCCTTCCATAACAATCAGCTACAAGGTGCCCAGGGTCACTGTACGGTTTTCCACTTATATATTATATCCCACTAGTCCCATTGGAGGAGAGGCTTACTTTGATTAGCCTTTTTGGAAGGAAGGAATATAAGAAGGAATATTTCTGTTGGTGGGGATATATACAGATTATTTTCCAATAAAAATATCTTGATATAAAACGTAATAAATAAAAGTATGAAAAGACGTCTGTAGGCTATATAGACAAACCAATGTTGTAATATGGTTTAAAATTCGTTTATAAAAAATGAAACAACACATAATATTGGCACTGCCCATAGGTCCCAGGTTAATGTTTTCCTAATTTGTATAAAATGAAAAGCCATAGCTGCAAGTGGATTTGCTGGTACATGAAATAACTAGATTTTTCTTTGCATTAGTTTATATATGAACCATACAGTATAGCTTTGGTTAACAGCTCAATTAAAAGCAGCTTACATATTTATTGAGCTGACAGTTTACAATTAGTGCACTTATTATTTTTTTTAGCTGATAACTTTTTGTCTTGGTAAAATGGTAAAGGCTTGGTACTCCTCATAGCTTTCTGTGTTCCCAATGAGGGGATTTTCTCACTCAGTCCTCATTATGTGTGACAATGACACCAGCAAAAAAAATGAGAGCAATGGATGTCAGTGGGCCACATCAACAAAAAAACTGACAGAATAAAACAAAAGGGTTTTCTTGTCATGGACACATAGGGTAACATTGTGCAGGCAAAACTCCTGTAGCAGCGTTTTTTAAGCCCAGTGTGCATGTACCCTAAAAAAGGAAAAAAAAAATGACTTCTGTTTCTGACAGAAATCCAGAAACTAGCCATACAGAACACCTTCCTCTTATGGAGGAGATGAAAGGGGGAGGTGTTCTTTAGTCTTAATACATATTGGCCTAAACTGATGAATAAATTCGTTTTTTTATATATAAGTGTAGCGGGTATTTGAATTTAAGGGAAGCATCTGGGTGGTAGTGTAACCCAGATGCACTGATTACTAGGGAATCCGAGACCCTTTTATGGTTCTTGGGGGACTCTGGTGGTGTGAGGTTCCCTGCGGCCTGCAGGTGGCATTGTCGCCCTGGCCGGAGTTGAACCCACACCGCAAGACTGTGCCTTTTTGTCCTTTCCTGGCGCTGGTACAGCGGGGCGGGGAACCCGCTGTGACGCAAAGGGAGAGGGGATAAAAGGGGCGGACACCCTTACCACGGGGTTCAGAGTTCGGAGTCGGAGGACACGGAGTCGGAGGACCTGGCCGGAGCGGGAGATGGAGTCCATCTCAGGCACCTTTAGCCTGGGGTGAGGTACTATGGCGGATGCCTGGGGCTCAGTACCTTCGACTGAGTTCCGCGAGGGTGGAGGAATCTGAGGAGGCCCTAACTCCTTGGGTGCCCGTGTCTGAGGTCGAGGAGACTGGTGAGCGGAACTTCTCTGGAGAGTCCGGCGCAGCATTTGCTGGTGACAGAGAGGCCTCCGGTGACTCCCTTGGACGGATATCCTTCCCCTGACAGGGGCTGTGCTAGCGAAGGTAATTCATGTTCTACCTCATATTGTCAGTGGCAGTGACTATTCGCCATTGGTGACACCACAGTGGTTAGCGATACTTTAAAGGATTGTGCCTCAACCTACTCCCATTAATACTGAACTGTTGCAAAGGTCCCAACTTGACGGTGCTGTATGTTTATTCGCTGAGAAGAATAAAACTGTGTTGGACCTATTCAGTGTGTGGAACTCTGGTTACTAGGAGCAAAGGGGAGTCAAGGATGGAGGAAAGGATTTGACTCTAGGACACCTACACAAGGCCTGATCTTTCTAGCCTTCACCTCTTCACTATGGAGGACATGGGCCGTGGTGTATCTCATCCCTCCCCCCGGTACTAACACCCCTAGACAAAGACAGACAAGCCGAGAATGAGAAGGGGTGAGGGGGTGAGGTCACTACATATATTTTTGGATATGTATTATAGGAAAAAGTAAAAAATATTGTTTTTTTTTTCAAAATTGTTAGTCTATTCTTGTTTATAGTGCAAAAAATTCGAACCGCAGAGATGATCAAAAAACACCAAAAGAAAGCTCTATTTGTGGGGAAAAAATTGTTTGGGTACAACGTCTCACGACCGCGCAATTGTCAGTTAAAGTGACGCAGTGCCGTATCGCAAAAAATTGCCTGGTCATTAAGAGGGTTAATCCTTCCAGGGCTGAAGTGGTTAAAGGAAGATGACAGGTATAGGCAGCAGTTACAGAGCTATGGATATTGGTGATTTATTATATGGAAAATACAAATACTGGGTCATAAACCATATTATCAATATATAAACTCACCGGACACTTTTAAGCACACCTGTTCAATTGCTTGGTAACACAAATTGCTAATCAGCCAATCACATGGTAGCAACTCAATGCATTTAGGCATCTAGACATGGTGAAAACGACTTGCTGACGTTCAAACCGAGCATCAGAATGGGGGAGAAAGGGGATTTAAATGAAAGTGGCATGGTTGTTGGTGCCAAACTGGCTGGTCTGAGTATTTCAAAAACTGCTGATTTACTGGGATATTCATGCACAACTCCAGAGAATGGTCCGAAAAAGAGAATACATCCAGTGAGCAGCAATTGTGTGGACAAAATTGCCTTGTGGATGTCAGAGGAGAATGGGCTGACTGGTTTGAGATAATAGAAAGGCAACAGTAACACCACTTGTTACAACCAAGGTATGCAGAATACCATCTCTGATCACACACCACATCGAACCTTGAAAAATATGGGCTACAGCAGCAGAAGACCACACCGGGTGCCACTCCTGTCAGCTAAGAACAGGAAACTGAGGCTACAATTCGCACAGGCTCACCAAAATTGGACAATAGAAGACAGAAAATACGTTGCCTGGTCTGATGAGTCTCAATTTCAGCTGCGACATTCAGATGGTAGGGTCAGAATTTGGTGTAAACAACTTGAAAGCATGGATCCATCCTGCCCTTATCAACGGTTCAGGCTGGTGGTGGCGGGGTAATGGTGTGGGGGATATTTTCTTGGCACACTTTGGGCCCCTTGGTACTAATTGAGCATTGTTTAAACGCCACGGCCTACCTGAGCATTGTTGCTGATCATGTCCATCCCTTTATGACTACAGTGTACCCATTTTATGATGGCTACTTCCAGCAGGATAATGCACCATGTCACAACACTCCAATAAGCTCAAACTGGTTTCTTGAACATGACAATGAGTTCACTGTACTCCAATGGCCTCCACAGTCACCAGATCTCAATCCAATAGAGCACCTTTGGGATGTGGTAGAACGTGAGATTTGCATCATTGATGTGCTGCCGGCAAATCTGCATCAACTGCGTAATGTTATCATGTCAATATGGACCAAAATCTCTGAGGAATGTTTCCAACACCTTGTTGAATCTATGCCACAAAGAATTAAGACAGTTCTAAAGACAAAAGGGGGTCCAACCCTGTACCAGCAAGGTGTACCTAATAAAGTGTATGTGGTAAAAATAAAAATAAATTTGCTATTGTGATTGTTCTACAGAGACGTGGCCCTAAAGGGGTTGGCACCCACCCACTGTGGTAGGAGAACTGAATGAGGGACAAATGGGATGTGTTTGAGCGGTGCTATTTTTGTAATATGTGGTCAAAGTTAATGTTCACCTTCAAAAGTAAATGTTTACTTTGCAAAGTGAATGATAGAAAATAGGATGCATCTGTGTTAATACTGAATCATGTGCAAAAGAAATTAGAGAATCAGGATATTTGCTAGCACACAGTTGATTGAAGTTGACACAGCTTCCTTTTACTTACTAAGCAAACCGAACATTCACCTTGCTAAGTTAATGGTCCCTCTTCCTTTTGTATAAACCTTTGTGTGTGGCGTGCCTTGCTTTCCTATAGTTAAAAAATAATTGAGCAGAGAATTAAAGAAAGTTGAATAAAGGGCTAAAAATCTTAAAGCGGAGTTCCACCCAAATTTGGAACTTCCGCTTTATCCACTCCTCGCCCCCTTACATGCCACATTTGGCATGTATTTTTTTGGGGGGGGGAGTGGGGGCTTCAGTAGGAGTGGGACTTCCTGTCCCACTTCCTCCTTCCGCCCTGGGCTCGCCTAGGCGATACGTCATATCGCCTTGTGGCGGCCCCTCCCTTTAGGCGATCACCTGGGACGTGACAGGTCCCAGGCGATCGCCTGTCCATTCAGAGAGCGCTGCGCCATTCGCGCATGCGCAGTGAGTGCCCGGCCATGAAGCCGAAAGCTGTCACGGCCGGGTGCCCACACAATGAATGGAGGCGCCGGCGGAGAAGGGAGGGGGAGGAGCGGAGCTGCAGGCGGCGCGGCGCTGGACAGTGGAACAGGTGAGTGTATGTTTATTAAAAGCCAGCAGCTACACTTTTTGTAGCTGGTGACTTTTAATAAACATAAAAAAAGGGTGGAACTCCCCTTTAAGGTGTTGGAATCTATTCAAAACAATAGAAATTTTGAACTATAGTCATATCCATAAAACTACTTAAAATACAACTAGGAAATAGTGTTTTTTTTTTTTTTTTTTTTAAGTTATTTTTAGGTATGCCAATGAATGGGAACCCATAACAAATATGTGCACCATTCAGCCATACCTTTATGACCACCCACCTTATATTGAGTAGGTCCCCCTTTTGCCAGGGAAACAGCCCCGGTCCAACTTGGCATGGATGCAACTAGACCTCTGAAGGTATGCTGTGATATCTGGCACCAAGCCACCAGTAGCAGTTCCTTTAAGTCAGGCATGTCCAAAGTCCGGCCCGCGGGCCAATCGCGGCCCACGGTGCGGATTTGAACGGTCCGCCAGGTTATCTAAACATATAAATCTTTTGTGGCCCCCGACAATCTCCCAGCGCCGGGGCCACAAAAGATATATAGGTATTAGACTGGCTGCCTCGGAGGGAGGGTGCGGGACGAGTGCCGTGCACACAGGAGGATTATTTCCTGTTTACACTGCAGCCTCTGCTAATAGGAAGTCCCGCCTCCGGCCATTGGACGACTGTTCTGTCCATCAAAGGAGGCGGGACTTTCTCTTAAAGAGGCTGCTGTGTAAACAGGACATTCTCCTGGATATCTTTGGCGCTCGTCCTGCCTCTTCCATGTCCCCTCCAAAACTGCACTGATGGCAATGGTTGAGTGCTTTCCTGACAATGGTGAGTGCTTTCCTGGCAATGGTGAGTGCTTCCCTGGCAATAATGAATGCTTCCCTGGCAATAATGAGTGCTTTACTGGCAATGATGGGTGCTGCATTTCTGGAAATGATGGGTGCTGCATTCCTGGCAATGATGGGTGCTGCATTCCTGGCAATGATAGGTGAGTGCATTCCTGGCAATGATCGGTGAGTGCATTCCTGGCAATGATGGGTGCTGCATTCCTGGCAATGATGGGTGCTGCATTCCTGGCAATGGTGAGTGCATTCCTGGCAATGATGGGTACTGCATTCCTGGCAATGATGGGTGCTGCATTCCTGGCAATGATGGGTGAGTGCATTCCTGGCAATGATGGGTGCTGCATTCCTGGCAATGATGGGTGCTGCATTCCTGGCAATGATGGGTGCTGCATTCCTGGTAATGGTGAGTGCATTTCTGGCAATGATAGGTGCTGTATTCCTGGCAATGGTGAGTGCCTTCCTGGCAATGGTGAGTGCTGCATTCCTGGCAATGGTGAGTGCTGCATTCCTGGCAATGGTGAGTGCTGCATTCCTGGCAATGGTGAGTGCCTCATTCCTGGCAATGGTGAGTGCCTCATTCCTGGCAATGATGGGTGCTGCATTCCTGGCAATGGTGAGTGCATTCCTGGCAATGATGGATGCTGCATTCCTAGCAATGGTGGGTGCTGCATTCATGGCAATTGGGGATCTGCAGATGGGCACTGACCCTTATTTTGCTTCACAAATCTTTATTTAAAATGTTATTTTTTTTTTCCTGAAACTTCCCTCTTAAAGTGAAGGTGCGTGTTATACGCCAATAAATACGGTATATCCAAATAATATGCCCAAGCTCATCTCTTTACTCACACACAGCCACAAAGGCAAGAGAATTCCTGTTGGGCAGTGTGTTCGTGCTCGAACGAACACACTTAGACCGAATTTTAATGGTTCACAGAATGTCAGGCCAAATGGTCGGCCCTCGAGCATGTTCACTTAATCAAATCTGGCCCTCTTTAAAAAAAGTTTGGACACCCCTGCTTTAAATCCTGTAAGTTGCGAGGTGTGGCCTCCTTGGATCAAACTTGTTTTTCCACCACAGCCCAAAGATGCTCAAAGGAGAATTTGGAGGCAATGTCAACACCTCAGACTCGTTGTGTTCCTCAGACCATTCTTGAACCATTTTTGTAGTGTGGAAGAGCGTGTTATCCTGCTGAAAGAGACCACTGTCATCAGGGAATATTGTTTCTATAAAGGGGTTAAGGGGTATACTTAGTCAGAAACAATGTTTAGATAAGTGGTACATGTCAAGTAACATCCATATAAGGGTCAGATCCAAGGTTTTGAAGTAGAATATTGCCCAAAGCATCACACTGCCTCTGCCGGCCTGCCTTCTTCCAATACTGCATCCTAGTGCCATTTCTTCCCCAGGTAAGCGACGCACATGCACCCGGCCATCCATATGATATAAAGAAAATTAGATTTATCAAACCAGGCCACTTTTTTCCATTGTCCCGTGGTCAAGTTCTGATGCTCACATGCCCATTGTAGGCACTTTTGGCTGTGGACACAAGTCAGCATGGACACCCTGACTGGCCTGCGGCTATGCAGCCCCATACACAACAAACATTGTACATAGTTTTTTCTGCTTTCGGTACATCAACTTCATGGACAACATGTTTACTCGCTGCCTAATATATCCCTACGTCTTTCAGATGCCATTTTAACAAGATAATCATTGTTATTCACTTTACCTGTCAGTGGTCATAAAGGTATGGCTGATCGGTGTAGTCAGGGATTCTCAAATTGAACTTCAAAAGTGAAAATACACTTGAACCTTCTCTACTCCTTTAGTAAATAAACTCCATTGTGTGTTAGCACTTAACAATTCTTGTGTGACAGAACTAATGCTCAGGCTGGTTGGGATCCCATTACAGTGCACTGAACTGTATAGAGGACTCTCTAGTTTCACAGGTGCCTGCCAAATAAAACAATCAAGCCTGCAGACACCTAATATGTGATAAGAACTCTAGCTGAAGTCACATGCTGGAAAAAATCTTTTCCTTTTCTGAATTTGGATAAGACTTGGCTGATCCTCTCCAATTTGTGAGATGAAACTGCCAAAGCACTGTCATTTGTACACTGTACAACTAACACTTTATGGGGCATGGCAAGCAAAAAAGACTATATAATGCAATGTTGAGGCTGGATCCCAGGCAGAGGGAGGAAAGTATTGTTTTTTGTTTTTTTTTCCCTGAAAGCATCTAGCAGTAAAGCTCGCCATACGTTAACCACTTCAGCCCCGGAAGGATCTGCCCCCTTATTGACCAGTCCATTTTTTTGCGATACTGCACTGTGTCGCTTTAACTGACAATTGCACTCTCGTGCGATGCTGTACCCAAACAAGATTGGTGTCCTTTTTTTCCAACAAATAGAGCTTTCTTTTGGTGGTATTTGATCACCTCTGCGGTTTTTATTTTTTGCGCTATAAACAAGCAAAGCAAAAATAAAAAAACATTTTTAATTTACTTTTTGCTATAATACATATCCCAAAAAATATATATAAAAAACTAATTTATTCATCAGTTTAGGCCGATATATATTCTTCTACATATTTTTGATTAAAAAAAATCGCAATAGGCGTATATTGATTGGTTTGCGCAAAAGTTATTATGTCTGCAAAATATGGGACAGATTTAGGGACTTTTATTGTTTTTTATTGTTTTTTTCTAGTAATGGCGGTGATCTGCGATTTTTAGCGGGTCTGCGACATTCCGGCGGACAAATTTGACCCCAATGTCATTTGGGGACCAGTGACATTATTACATTGATCAGTGCTATAAAAATGCTGAAAGGGTTGACACTAGGGGGCGATCAAGGGGTTAAGTGTGTTTCCTCAGCGTGTTCTAACTGTAGGGGGGATGGACTACCAGGGATATGACAGAGATCACTGTTCCCGATCACTGGGAACAGTAGATCTCTGACATGTCCCCTGTCAGAATGGGGAATCGCCTTGTTTACAAAGGCAGTTCCCTGTTTTGCCTCTGTAACACGTGATTGAGTCTACCCAACACGCAGCTTTCCGCAGCATGCAGGACGCAGCGGCATGCACCCACTTACTGGCGCACTGCGCCTGCGCCAGCCGCCGTACAGGTACGGCGATTCTTGCAGGAGAGCTGACCTGCTGCAGTATATTTGCGTGAGCAGGTCGGCAAGTGGTTAAAAGAATTTTGTTCAAAAAATTTCATTTCAGGAATGTTTGTTCAATTATGGAATTGTTAGTGAGGTCAAATTGGCATTCATTTTCAACGAAGGTAACGAGAAAATTTGAAGCATCATGTTGGAAAATTTTCTCGAAAAAGAACACATTTTAAACAGTGAATGTGTTTTTTGTTTGGAAAACTACATTAATTTCAAAATCAAATGTTAAAAGCAAACTCAATTTTACAACACTTTTGATCAACAGTCATGAAGTCAGTTACTTGTATTATAAAACAGTTGTATGTCTATCCTCGTACACACGGTCGGACTTCAAACAAACTTTTCCATGGATTTTTGTTCGAAGGGAGTTGGCCGGGAACACCCATAGCATACACACGGCAGGACTTTTCTGCAAACTTTCCCAAAACTTTCCCAAAATCACGTGTTTTTTCTGCTCTTTTCTGCTCTTTACCGCCACCATTTGGTCAACTTCTGCTATTGTTGGTTGATTTTAACATTGGTTCTGGGTATGCGTGTTTGTACTTCGGACAAAAGTCCGATGGATTTCTGTACACACGATAGGACTTTGCACCGTAGGAATTTTGTTGCTGAAAAGTTTGTCCGTTTGCAGAGCGAACTTTTGTCCGATGAAAACCGAAAAAGTTTGTCCGATGGAGCGTACACACGCTCGGATTTTTTTGAAAACTTGCTCATTTTGAAGTTTGTTGTCAAAAAGTCCTACCGTGTGTATGGGGCTTAAGAGTGATCTTCCCAGACAACCTCTGGTCAAACATTGGGGTTAATTTACTAAAACTGGAGAGTGCAAAATCTGGTGCAGCTGTGCATGGTAGCCAATCATCTTCTAACTTCAACTTGGTATCTATACAGGGTCGCACCAGATTTTGCAGAAATAAATCAACCCCAATGTTAGGGGAAAAATTCAGTTATCTGAAATAATATTAAATATATATATATATATATATATATATATATATATATATATATTAAGAAAAAAAGAAAAAAAGAATACAATTAACAATAAAAAAAGACTCTCACATGAGATGAGGATTGTGCCTTAACTTCTCATCGTTGGGTCAATTACATCAATAACATTTCTAATATGATTTCTATCTCCATAGTCTAAAGCTAGCCATGCACTGGTGAAATTTTGAATAAAAATGTATGTTAAGAACGTTTGGTTGGTTTTCTAATTGTTAGTGAGGTCAAATTGATGTTTGACAGCAGTTAAGAGAAAATTTTAAGAAGCAGAATTGAAAATTTCTACAAGTGAATGTAGTTTCTGTTCAGGAAAGTCCATTAATTTCCAAACCGAACGTTAAAAGCAAATGGTTCTGGCCTATACAGTTGAAATATTGTGATATTGTAATGTTGGTATCATTGTAACCCCACTTCTTTGGCTTCAGCATATGTTATGTGCTTTTTCAATGATTGTACTTACTATGTTCTAACAGACGTTTGTTTTTGTTTTTTTTCTGTATTTTTGTGAAAACTTAATAAACATACAATTTATAAAAAAAAAAAATCAAATGGTTTTTAAAAGACTTTTCGAAAGACATTCGTCATGTCATCAATTATACAAGATAAACATTTTTGTACGGTTGAAAATCTACCAGCGTATGACCAGCTTAACCCTTTACAACAGCCTTTCCCACAAAAATTTTCTCAAGAAAAATCGGTTATATATATTTTTTACTTTATCGCTCCTCCTCGTTATAATGCTGTTTACAGTATAAACATGTGGGTTTTAGAACCATTTTCAAAAATGTATGGAGCCTTATGGAGGAATCTACGGCATCCCAAAAGCCTGCATCTTTTTTAAATTTAAGTCAGCCAATGAAGGGTATCACTTAGGCCGGGTACACATGGGCCAAATATTGGCCGAAATCAGCCGTGACAGTAGAAACCGGCTGACTTTCGGCCCCTGTGTACAGCTGCTTGTCCGACACACCGGTCTGGACCCACAGCCATTGGCAAGTGCAGACCAGTGTGTTTTGGCGGGTGGGCGGCCCCCCTGTCAGAACACAATAGCACAGCAGTGGAGATCACTGTAATAATATCGCTTGTGTTAGCACAGTGATCTGTCTTTTTCTTTTTTTTATTCAGCCTGCTAGGTTGAATGAAAAAAAGCTTATAGTGTGTACCAGGCTTTAACCCTTTCTCTGCAAGGTCCATACGTTGTATGTACCTAACAGCGGGGGGGATACCCAGCTGCAGCTACCGGGATTGTGTGTAAAAAAAAAAAACTGGCTCCTGCCTGTCAGGTGGAAGCATTCAGATGGCTACGCTGCCACACCCCCCCCAGTACCGGCGCCCCCCTGCGTGCGCCCCTGCCATGTATTTCAGGCTCCGCTTGCCCGTCTGGCTGGTGCTGCCAGGTGAAGGGGAAGGAAAAGAGCTCTCCTCCCCTTCTTGCTGTGACCCGGAAAGTGACGTGTATGAGGTCACTTCCAGGTCACCCTGTCACTTTCCCCGGCCAGCATAGCCAGGAAGGGATATATTGAAATACAATGTGCATTGCAATACATTCAGTGGAGCCCAGAGGAGACATACAGGGACTTTTTAGACCCTGCAAGTCTCGTTAAAGAGATCCTGTCACCTAAAAATGATCACATAGGAGACTTTTTGTCACCTAAATTATGAAAAAAAAGGTTAATCGAAAAAATAAAATAAAGTTACACCTAAGCTCATCAAAGTCCCCCCCCCCCACAATTTTTTTTTGAAGCCCCCAGCCCCACATATGCATGTACGAATGTAAACGCACGCTTCGGGGGTGCCTACATGTAAAGACAACAATTGTGATAAACATTACATATTGCCATGTACGCCGGAGTGAGAGCATTAATTGTAGCCCAAGACCTCCTCCATAACACTAAACTGATGATCTATAGAGGACCTTTGAAGTGTCGCCTATAGAAAATATAGGTTTCTTAAGTTTGTCACCATTTCACAGGCGCACACAAAGTTAAGGTTTGACATGTTGGGTGTCTATTTACTCGATGCAACCTCATCTTTTATATTTCATCAAGAATTTGGGTCGTTTTGGCGCTTGTTTGCCCTAAAATTTAACTTTAAGGTGTTTTAGACCTTTGCGGTAATATTAAGTGACATAAAAATTGGAACTACCACAATTTTATTCTCTAGAGTTTCTGCTTTCAGAAAAGATATAATATTTGGGGGTTTATGTAATCTTCAGGCCTAAAATTATTTTTTAAACATGTGTGCAAAAAATGCAAAACAAATGCAAAAATGCAAAAAATTCAAAAATGTCAGGGAAAGGGTTAAACTCCAAACTTTCTGTGTGGGTTTAGTAGATAGAAAGTAATTGGGTGGGATATTTGTTTGCCCCCTATGGAAACCCTGAGTATATGCATACCAGGTTTAATCTGACCTTTTGAAATGGATATTTAGACCTTGCTAAAACAAGAATGTGTCACTGTCACAGTCATGTTTTATTGATAAACATATTAAAATATAAAAATTGCTTTAAACCCTCTAATTTGTCAGATATTCAGCCCTTGTATTGGCCCAATAAGGTTATTTTAGACCAAACCTTATGGTACTTGGCCTCTTTGTGCCAGGAATTTACTCTCCCTGGCTATTTTTGACAGCTGAGATATCATTTAGGCAGGATGGAAAATTGACTTATATGATCATCACCTTTGCACTTGTTATGGGGTTTTCAAAGCATGATCCACAAGTTCATCACTGGTGCCAAACATCTGAATCTTTAGGATTTGGCATGTGTCTCATTTCTGCTCTTGAATGAGAATTGGGCCAGAGTAGCCAGTATGACATGTTTGTGGACTTATAACCATACCATGTATAAAATTGTTTTACAGCTATTACTGGCTGACAGCATGAGTAAACCCAGTGAACAAACAGAGATCTGTAACATATTGTAAATCACGTTTTCCTCACCTTTACTGTTCCATCAGTGCTCCCTGTTAGCAGCCTGGTTTCACTTGCATCTAAAGCCATAGTGCTAATCTCCGCATTTTCATGACAGCCTGCAAATTGTTTGATTTTCCGTCCTGTGTCTATCATCCAGTAAATAATCGTTGATCCTGTGTCTGAACTGATTACCTGAGAAGTGGTGGAAAAATGATATTTCACTAGAATAATAATATGGTTACCATATTAAGATTTAAAATGGAAGCCATTACCACAATTTAAAAGACATTGGGGTTAATTTACTAAAGGCAAATATACTGTGCACTTGCTCCAGAGCTTAGTAAATAAGTGTAGCACTACCCCCAGTTAAGAGAGCTGCTGGTTTTGTTTCGGGCCTGTAACCTAGCTATCAACCCCACAAACTTGGCTCGAACCCTCCCTTGGCACAACTGGTCTGCACTGTAATTGTGAACCCACTGATGGTTGGGAACACAATAATACCACACAACAGTATAATGGCACATTAAATTGTTACCTGGTATAACCACTCGTCCAGCAGGATAACAGACGACTTCACACAGTGTTCTGCTTGATCAAAGACCAAGTTTACTCAATAATAATAAAGGATAGCAGGGTTAAACAGTATTGCAGTTGACTTATGCAGGGCCCTGCAAAGTCAATAATATATCTATGGCAATAGTAAACACAGTGCTAATACACACTTCCTACGTAAGTAACAGCCTTATGCTTGCGAGCTCCCCCTAATGGGCAGTACTATACCCGGGTCCCGTCACTAACAGTTCTAGTCAGGCCTGACTAAATTCAATGTACAGTTTCTTTAGTAGGAGAAATCTTCGCTAGCAAACATTGGTGCACATAACATTTGTAATCCAAAGGGTTAAGAAAGCAAATAACAATGTTCAGGAATGTGAAAACTCTCCGGCGGTACAAATGCCAAACTTTTAAACCACGCGGCCACCGTGAGATGTGCTATGTCCTGGCGTGTGGAGCACTACTAATAATAGTGGGCCTTAACAAAGTCACAGGCCTGCACAAAACAGTTAATGGATTCCGGGCAGGTGCCCTCTCACCAAAGGGAGCCTTGTCCCGATAACACGTCCCGCTGTCGGTGCTTCGATCACCGGCCTCTCCGCAACTTGCAGTCTCCGGTTCCTCTCACAGCCGCACTGGATGTCAGTGGATGGATGACTCGGGTCTCTGGGAAGCGAGGGCTGAACACACGGAAGAGGATCCCTCTTTAGGCTGAGTGATCCCACCGGAATGGTTGTAGACCCAGGCTTCAGGCCTAGACACTCTGGCAGCAGGCCTCACACAGACTTCCTGCTTGCTAGAAGGTGAAGTCCAGAGAGAGCGAGCGTAGCTCCTCCCTTGCTTTAAGTAACCTCCCCCAGAAAGCTGTGCGGGGATGCAATGCACTCAGGGAGTACAGCTGCACTGTGGGTACCATAGTCTATTTAATACCCCTGGTAATGAAGTCCATTTCTTCCTGTACCATAAGTTCCACAATGCATTGCTCCATGTAGTTAAACCACAGTTACTGTAATATCATGAGTGGACTCCGGAGGGAGCTGGGATTACTTCTCAAAATAACAATAGTCTTTAAGTCTGCAAAAATGACATCCCGCTACACACTCCCCCCACTTAAAGTCTTTGGTCCCCAAAGATATCAACAGTTCTGTAAAGAAACTTAGTTAACATATACAGATGAAATGCAGTTCACAATCACAAAAGAACCAGGCAGAGGAACCTCCTACCACGCCTCAGTAAAGAGGTTGTCCTGCCTACAGGCCACCTTAACTGGAATGGCCTGACCAGCTAAGCTAGGTGGTGAGCTAGGGTTGCCCTCCACCAAATTAACAGTGGAAGGACCAGGCATATCAACTGTCCTTTTTGAGGTGAGGACGGATTTTTCAGAGCATTCGCCCATTTGATCATAAGTCAGGCTCTTTGGAGGGTGAATGACTCTTCTTTCTCTCTGCACCTTGGGTATCGGAGTATCAAGGGTAATAGATCCTGCTAAGTCTTCAGTTGCTTCCCCTTCTTGTCCAGGCATGCTGGGCTCCATTAATTCAGAGACATCTAGTTCATCTGCAGATAACAATGAAGTCTCATCAGGGTCTTCTATTTGCATAGGATCCAGAACATCTTCCACTTCCTTGGTGCGCATGCTTTGTGGCACAAACTCAGGAGCCACCAGATGAAGAACTCCCCTGTCAGTTATTTCAGCTGGGGATAGGGGTGTGGTTATGGGTTCTGGCACTTGAGATGACCACAACCAATCAAGTTCCATTTCCTCATCCTCAGGATCCCTCTCCTCCAGGTCTGTATCTTCCTCATCTAGAAGGGTTGATTGGGATCTGGTAACTGGTTTGGATCTTTGAGAGGTTGAAGGGAGCTCCTGTGAATCGGAAGCGGAAGGTAAGCGAACTGCTTCGGCAAGGGGTAACAGATGGTTCCTATGCCATGTCTTTAATGGATCTACACTCCCCTCTGGCCTGACTTGATATACTGGAAGGCCTGGCAGCTGTTTACAGATGATGTACGGTTGGGATCTCCATCGGTCAGCTAACTTATGCTTTCCAGGGATACCCAGATTCCTCAATAGATACCCAAATTCCTCAACTCTATCCCCTGGCTGCAAGTCCTGTATTCTGACTTTGAGGTCGAAGTTTCTTTTGTTCCTCAATCCCCTTTGGTCAGATGTAGCTTCCGCCTTTTCATAGGCCATTTCCAGACTTTTCCGTAGCCGATCCACATACCCCTTGTGGGAGGTTGCTGAAGCGTGGTCCAGGGATGTGCCAAAGGCCAGGTCCACTGGTAGCCGAGCCTCTCGTCCAAACATCAATTGGTATGGGGAGTATCCAGTGACATCACTGTTGGTGCTGTTGTAGGCATGTACAATGGCAGCCACATGCTTGCTCCAGTGTTGTTTCTTTTCTGAGCTCAGAGTCCCCAGCATATCTAAGAGAGTCCGGTTAAACCGTTCAGGCTGAGCATCCCCTTGTGGGTGGTACGGGGTTGTCCTAGTCTTTTTAATGCCTAATAGATCCAACAGCTTCCTTATCAGCCTGCTTTCAAAATCTCTCCCTTGATCTGAATGAAGGCGTTGGGGCAGACCATAGTGCACGAAGAACTTCTCCACAAGTACTTTGGCTACTGTCGAGGCCTTCTGGTTTTTTGTTGGGAATGCTTGAGCATATCTGGTGAAATGGTCTGTGACCACTAACACATTCCCTTGTCCACTCAGATCAGGCTCTAGGCAGAGGAAATCAATGCACACCAGTTCCATGGGTCCCTGACTTTGCAGATGGCCCATTGGGGCAGCTTGACGGGGCAGGGTCTTCCTCTGAATGCATCTGGCACAAGAATGACAGTACCCTTCAACTTTGGCCCGCATACAAGGCCAATATAACCTGTCTCTCACAAGATGAAAAGTTCTTTCAGATCCCAGATGACCATGATCATCATGGAGAGCAGTTAGGACTGCCTTCCTGTGTTTAGCGGGCAGGAACAGTTGCCACTTTTCTTCCAGATCATCAGAGGGGCCCCTTCGGTAGACCACTCCTTGATCTATCTGCAGCCGGTTCCACTCTCTGTGTATCAGCCGGGCTTCCTTAGTAGAATTTGTTAATAGCATCTCAGGGCACTGGTTCTCCAAGGCCTTTAATACCAGCTTTCCCAGAGGGTCTTCCAATTCATCCCTTCTTAAGTCTTTCTTGAACAGCTTAGGTAACCCCTCTTCTCTGACTTGGGTCACATTACAATAGCATCCAGGTACTCCGACAGCCGAAACTCCAATCTCTTCGGCCCTGGATCCTCCTCTGGCCTGGAGTTCTGCTCCCTGGTATAGGGCTCTCACTCCTTCTGGGGTCAACTGAGTCCACTCTTCAGTAGGGTCACTGGGGGCATGGGACCCCCTCAAGAGGGCATCTGCATCCCTATTTCCAACCCCAGGTCTGTATTTTAAGCTGAATGTGAAACCCGAAAGGGCAGCCAACCATCTGTGTCCTGTCGCATCCAGTTTGGCAGTGGTCAGGAGATAAGTGAGGGGATTATTATCTGTCTTGACCACGAACTCAGCCCCGTACAAATAGTCTTTAATTTTGTCCACTACAGCCCACTTTAAGGCCAAGAATTCCAGCTTGTGTGTGGGGTAGTTCTTCTCAGCAGGGGCCAGACTTCGGCTCACGTACGCATCAGGTCTCTAGTGACAATCATGTTCTTGGTATAGTACCCCGCCTAATCCATCTCTACTGGCATCAACATGCAACTCATAGGGTTTAGTAGTATCTGCATATGCTAAGACGGGGGCTGTGGTTAGGCTTTTCTTCAACTGGATGAAGGCCTCCTCACACTGGGTGGTCCACTCTTCCTGGAAAGACTCTTTGGGTTTTCTGGGCCCTGTGTTGGGTTTCATTGAGTCGACCGGTTCTTGGACATCACCTTCCCCCTCATTCTTCAGTAGTTCATTGAGGGGCCGGGCAATCTTGGCAAATCCCTCCACAAACCTTCTATAATAGGAGCAGAATCCCATAAACGACCTGAGCTCAGTCACGTTGGTGGGCCTTGGCCAAGAGGTGACAGCATCCAGCTTCTCAGGATCTGTGGCTACCCCTTCAGCAGACACGATATGGCCCAGGTAATGGACTGAAGACTGGTAGAATTGGCACTTCTCCAAAGAAAGCTTCAGGCCTTCTTCATGGAGCCTCTTTAAGACCTTCTCCAACCGCTCTTCGTGTTCTTCGAGAGTCCTACCGAACACAATAATGTCGTCTAGGTACACCAACACTTCAATGAGGTTCATGTCTCTCACTATCTTCTCCATCAGCCTTTGGAACGTGGCTGGGGCTCCCGACAAGCCCTGGGGCATGCGGTTGAACTCAAAGAAACCCACTGGGGTGATGAAAGACATTTTCTCCTGGTCTTCCGCGTGCATGGGAATTTCATAGTACCCACTCTTCAAATCCATCACACTGAACCACTTAGCCCGGACAAACTCTGTAAAGCATCGTAGTCGATACACAGCCTCAAGGACCCATTCTTCTTCCGGACTAACACTATTGGAGAGGCGTAGGGGCTTCGGGACTCTCGAATAATGCCAGTTCTTTTCAGTTCTGCTAGTTGCTCCCGCAGATCTTCTAGGTCAGCCAGAGGGACCCGTCTGACTCTTTCCCTAAACGGCTTATCTTCCTGTAAGCGAATATTGTGGGTGGCACTCTTTGCACATCCCACATCAAATTCATTCTTGGAGAAGATCTTCTGCCATCGAGCAAGTTGGGCCTTGGCCGTCTCTTTCCATACTGGTGGGAGGGTCGTGTCTTCGGAGCAGAGCTTCTCCACAGTGACTTTACCCATTTCCTCCTTCTCCAAGTCAGATAGGGCAACTGGGGTGGCTGGGTTTACTTGGCCCAACAGAATTCTGGCTGGTACCCTTACCAGTGTGGTGGTGGTATTCCTAATGCTCAATGAAATCTTCCCGTGGCTCTTCTTAAGGGCCTTCAGTGGGACCACTTCGGGAATTACTTCTAGCCCCCTTTGATTCTCATGTGGATCTGGTTCGAGGATGACAAAGGGACCGGGTTGTTCCCAGGTAAGTTTGATAGCGGCTCTCAAACAAGTCACCTCTCCTGGTTGTAGAACTTTTTCCATCCTATCCAGCTTCCAAATCTTCCCCACCCCCTCTGTTGGGGCATTCTGCTCCAACACCAAGCGCTGGTAGGCCCGCTGTAGCATGGGGTGTACCCTCGGGATGGAGGTATCCGGTTCTTGTGCCGCAGGTGTCAACAGCCTCCTGACCAGGTCAGTGTTGGTTCCTATGATGAGGGAACTCTTGCTGACCCCAGGGTGTCAAAGGTCTCGGCTTCTCCCGCCACTTAGGGGTTAAAGGTCAGCTTGATTGGAAGGTATCCATCATAAGGGAAACTCTGTGTCCCAATGCCCAATATCTCCAAGTCTTCAAGCTTTTGGAGCGGTAGATGCCTGAGGTGTTTGTTGTAAAAGTCTCTATATAGAAGAGTTACTTGAGCTCCAGTATCCAGGAGGGCCTTTGTATAGATCCCTTCTACCTGGATAGAGACAAATGGGGAGGGTCCCACTAGTTTAACAGGGAGTTTCCTTGGAGAAGCCTTCTTGCTTGACTCTGTGACCTGTACTTTTTTTTCCTCTCCATTTCTTCTTGAGCCTTTTCCTGGATCTCAACCCTTGTTGGGCCTGGTATGCACTGATCTCCCGCCTTTGAGCATTTTTAGACATGAAGTGGAAGGTATTATGTCGCTCAGAGGTGATAACAGGGGTGTTTGATGAGGAATTATTTTCCCTCAGTTGCCTTCCTTTGCTATTGAACTTTCTGGAGTTGGCTGAGACTGATGGGCACCCGGTTGACTCCTTCATCGGGTCCCTCTGAAGTTTTCCGCCGGCTTGCGGTAGGGTGCTGCAGCTTTCTTCGGGCTGGGGCACACTCGACTATAGTGTCCAGTCCCTCCACAGTTAAAGCAAAACTCCTCATCCTTTGGGTGTTGAGAAGAGGAAGTGGATGCAGTCTGGTTCACTTCCGTTGTGATTCCCCCTTCCTTACTTGCTCCTGAAGCTTTGGTCATCAATGATGTCAGCATCTCCATCATCTGTGTCATCTGGGACTTTAGGGTAGCTACTTCAGAGTCCCTTTCCATAGTTATTGCAGATCTGACCCTGGCTGAGCGAGGAGAGCTGGGTTTTATGGTTGCTTGTTGGTCGTTCAGCAGTGCTTCTTCATCTCTCACCACTCTGATGAGGTCAGGATAACTTAATGACATAATACCCTCTGAAGTTTTTAAGTGGAGCCAAAGTGGATCAGAACGTAAAGCTCCTCTTAGGATTTGCTGCATCCTAGCCTGGTCTATAGCAGATGGTGCCATTCCCTTCTTCAAGACTATTTGGCATAACATTTTGTATAGTCTTCTGATATATTCAGACAGGCGCTCTCCTGGTTGTTGGAGAGTGTATTCGAATTGATAGATGAGGTCACCAGCTTTTTCCAACTGTCCGAACTCTTCCTGTAGCATGACCAAATAGTCATAGGCTGTACAAGCGGCGTTACTGAACCTTAAGTTCCTGACAGCTTCTGCAGCGGCTCCTCTCAAGCTTTCGTTTGTGCGCTGCTTCTTTTGGGCCTCTGTCAATTCCCATCCTTCTAAAGCTTGCATGGCTTGCTCTATCCAGGTGTCAAATTCTTCTTCCCCAGCTGGCACCGGCTGCCTCCCTGAGAAAATCCTCAGTTTCCTGTATCCAGCTTCCACACATACTGTGTTGCTCTTCTGGCACTTTGACACAAAATCTCCCAAAGCGTTAAGGAGCTCTGGACCAATCGTGGTCAGGGGTGCAGGGGAGGTTGTAGTTCCTCCTTCCCGACTCTCTCCTCCATCTGGGGCTTCCTGACCAGTACCCGTGCACTCTTCACTTGGGGCTCTTGGGTGTACTATATAAAGCTTGGTCTTGCCCCCCAAGTGCACACTCCTTCCTTTGAAGATCTCTGGTATTCCCTCTCTCCATTCCAACAATGCATGGGTGCTAGAGGTTCCCTGATCTAGCCTGAGAGCAAGAACCCCTGCTTTCCTATTTGAAGATAGTGTCTTTATAATCTCGACAACTTCTTCCCTGACCCAGTTCTTACAAGGGAGTTCAATCGCCATGCTCACGTCCGAGCGGGCGCCTACTGATTCGCACCACTGGTCCACAATGAAAGGGTCCATGCTGGTACTAACGGGATGGGGCTTGATTGTAGAGTACAGTATCCCGGACGAGCCCCCACGTGTAGCACTACCCCCAGTTAAGAGAGCTGCTGGTTTTGTTTCGGGCCTGTACCCTAGCTATCAACCCCACAAACTTGGCCGAACCCTCCATGGGCACAACTGGTCTGCACTGTAATTGTGAACCCACTGATGGTTGGGAACACAATAATACCACACAACTGTATAATGGCACATAAAATTGTTACCTGGTATAACCACTCGTCCAGCAGGATAACAGAAGACTTCACACAGTGTTCTGCTCAATTAAAGACCAAGTTTACTCAATAATAATAAAGGATAGCAGGGTTAAACAGTATTGTAGTTGACTAATGCAGAGCCCTGCAAAGTCAATAATATATCTATGGCAATAGTAAACACAGTGCTAATACACACTTCCTACATAAGTAACAGCCTTATGCTTGCGAGCTCCCCCTAATGGGCAGTACTATACCCAGGTCCCGTCACTAACAGTTCTAGTCAGGCCTGACTAAATTCAATGTACAGTTTCTATAGTAGGAGAAGTCTTCGCTAGCAAACGTTGGTGCACATAACATTTGTAATCCAAAGGGTTAAGAAAGCAAATAACTTCCACAATGTTCAGGAATGTGAAAACTCTCCAGCGGTACAAACGCCAAACTTTTAAACCACGCGGCCTCCGTGAGATGTGCCATGTCCTGGCGTGTGGCGCACTACTAATAATAGTGGGCCTTAACAAAGTCACAGGCCTACACAAAACAGTTAATGGATTTTGGGCAGGTGCCCTCTCACCAAAGGGGGCCTTGTCCCGATAACACATCCCGCTGTCGGTGCCTCAATCACGGCCTCTCTGCAACTCGCAGTCTCCGGTTCCTCTCACAACCGCACTGGATGTCGGTGGATGGATGACTCCGGTCTCTGGGAAGCGAGGGCTGAACACACGGAAGAGGATCCCTCTTTAGGCTGAGTGATCCCACCGGATGGTTGTAGACCCAGGCTTCATGCCTAGACGCTCTGGCAGCAGGCCTCACACAGACTTTCTGCTTGCTAGAAGGCGAAGTCCGGAGAGAGCGAGCGTAGCTCCTCCCTTGCTTTAAGTAACCTCCCCCAGAAAGCTGTGCGGGAATGCAATGCACTCAGGGAGTACAGCTGCTCTGTGGGTACCATAGTCTATTTAATACCCCTGGCAATGAAGTCCATTTCTTCCTGTACCATAAGTTCCACAATGCATTGTTCCATGTAGTTAAACCACAGTTACTGTAATATCATGAGTGGACTCCGGAGGGAGCTGGGATTACTTCTCAAAATAACAATAGTCTTTAAGTCTGCAAAATGACATCCCGCTACATAAAGTAAAGCTTCTCTTTGCAAAGAATACTCAAGGAAAATTAAAAAAAACAAAACATTTTTGCTTGCACATGATTGGAGGATAGAAATCAGCAGAGCTTCCCCTCATTTCAGAGCTTCTCCTCAGATCTAGAGCAATTGCAGTTAAAGTGCACTTGCAATGCGCAGTATATTTGCCTTTAGTAAATCGACCTCTCCATCTCTGTGGAGTACTCAGTCTACTTATACAACTTCTAAATGATATCTATGTAGACGGTTTCTGTGGAATATACAGTCTAAACACGTTCTGACATGTGACAAACTGTCAAAATAAACACCTTCCAACATGACTCCACCCTCCTTTTTGACAAGTCTCATTCGCAGTCACATCTCCCTTTCAGTAGGTGGTGCTTTCCAGCAGAAAATGCACCCAGTTATAGGTTTGTATGTCATTGTCTATCATAGGTGTGCGCAGCCTATAGCTTTAGGGTGTGCACCCCAAAGCTCAAACACACACTACCGGCCGCTCGCTGTGTTCATTCAGAAAGGGAAGGGGCCAGTAAATTACATATTTACCGGCCCCTTCCCCCGTTCATCCTAAAACATCAAGCATCAGCTGCCGGGAGAGAAAAGGATGGAAGCCATCAGAAGTGCGGTAGGGAGGGGGGGTGGTCACTAGGGGGGAATCTATGCTGCACAGGGTGATTAGGGTGTGTCTGGGCACACCTGGCACACCCTGTGCACACGCCTATGTTGTCTATCAATCTGCTCCCATAATTATCTCTGTGTGCCAATGCAGTGCAAGGACAGGGTCCTCTGGTACCCAAAGTGAAGTTACCACAGGCATACCCCACTTCCGATCAGAGATGGGTGGAGCTAGTACATCTGAAAGCACAGTGGCCGGGTAATGCCACCCCAATGCACAAGTACAGTAGATGCTGATGAACCCACCCTGCTTTAAATTGCAGATCAAAATTTTCCTTCTGTTGCTCTTCACTAACAGCCCATTCTAAATGGGTTGTCCTTGCACAACACATGTTAATGTGTGAAACATTACATTTTAATATCCATGTGGTTGCACACTGCAACAAAAGTATAGAGGTGAAAGGGTTCTATAAAGTTACATACAAAAAGTCAGCAAAAAACAAGTAGCTAATGGAAAAAGGGTATTAAGGAGTTCCAGTAATAAGCATTAAAAGGGGCTACATTTTTGATACAATAGACATTTTTGTCTACAATGTACATTAAATAGTAATTTAGGAATGATTGCTACCACAAGAGCCCTCGTTCATAAATGAATGAAGAACAGTACTGTCACACTAACAGTCCAGCACTGCAGATCGCATTTGGAGGGCAGCTATCCCAGAGTAGACACTGAAGCTCTGCTGTCACTTTGCCACCTGTCCCTTGCATAGAGATGGGAGAGGAGAGAAGGGTTGATCAGCTCCACTTCCTCCCGCCCCTACCCCTCGTTGTCTTCCCACACTCCAATCCCCAGCGCTGTGCCTCAGAAAAGGGAAATGGGGGGCCAGAAATTTGAAGTCCAGCAGCCTCAGATACATCTGGATGAGAGGTGCTAATTGTCAAGGAGTGAGTGAGCTCACCATCTATCCCTGTCTGTGACTGAAGTCTCCCCCTTCTCTCTCCTGCCTCTGAGTGAGTACACTAAGGCAAATCAGGGTTCTCAGAGCACCCCTTATATCACAGTTCCCCTTTACACCAGAGGCCACAGTGTTACCCCTTACATCAGAGTCCTTACCGTGCATCAGAGTACTCAGTGTTCCCCCTTTAATCAGGGTTCCCAGAGCATCCCTTATGTTAGAGGCCCCAGAGTTCTCCCTTACATCAGAGTCTGCAGAGTCACGCCAGTGTAAGGGAACTCTGCGAGTACAGATGTAAAAGGGGAACTCTGTGGATTCATATGTAAAAGGGGAAACTGCAGATTCAGATGTAAAAGGGGAACTCTGCGAATTCAGATGTAAAGGGGAAACTCTGCGGATTCAGATGTAAAGGGGAAACTCTGTGGATTCGTATGTAAAGGGGGAACTCTGCGGATTCAAATGTAAAGGGAGAACTCTGCAAATTCAGATGTAAAGGGGGAACTCTGTGGACTCTGATGTAAAGGGGGACTCTTGTGATTAACATCATATGATTGGAAATGTTATTTAATTGCAAAATATATGTATAGTTTATTCTATAAAAAAAAATAGTGTGCGCCACTAAAGTGTTTGGGTTTGA
Source organism: Rana muscosa (assembly GCA_029206835.1). NCBI lineage: Eukaryota > Metazoa > Chordata > Amphibia > Anura > Ranidae > Rana > Rana muscosa. The sequence goes on from CM055121.1 coordinate 575,239,636, forward strand.
CTTGAAGAAATGGTATCCCAAGCTGGCGGTTGTCACGCTGACAGTAGGGCTCCTGTGTTTTAATTGGGATGGCTTCACTCTCCTAGTGTAATATGCAGGACTGAGCTGGCAGTTTTGCCAGCTCAGTCCTGCACGGTGTACGACATGGCTTGGCCATGCGGTGGCAGGAGAGGCTCAAGCCCCAACTGCAACCCCCCCTGTACAGTGCCCTAGGTGGGTGCCTCTTCTGCCTCTGCCTTGATCTAACAATGCGCCAATATCTATCAGTTTGTTTGCCCCTTCAGTCTGTGTAAGCCAATCTGTCATTCTGTGCCTGTTAATGTCTCCATATTTTTCTATCAGCATCTGCCAATATTTGTCTGTTATTGAATGCCAGTCCGTGTCTGTCTGCCCCCATATGCAGCTCTAAGTAGCCCGAGTCAAACCTCTCCTATCTGTATCCATATCCATCAATGTCTATGAGTAGTTTTGAGGCACTAGCAAGAATAATATACCTCTTTGGATGAGGTTGAGTCTTTGACACTAGAGTTGCAAATTGCAAGAAGGGTAACCAACAATGAATGAGCTTATTGTACATACCTTTATGTCTTCGGTACCTTACTGGTATTCATAGTATTAGGTTAACCAAATTGATGAAATTTAACATAAGCTTTAATATGTTAAAGTATTTTTAAATGTTTTCAATATTTATAACTCTGCAGCTTTGATGAAAAGAGTACTAGGTGATCCTGCAATGAAGGACCCTTTTCGGGCACTTCTTATTATAGTGTAGCGACCTCACCCCATCTCTTTTGTCTAGGGGTATCACACACGACAGGGTGAGATGCGCCACGGCCCATGTCCTCCCCATAGCTGTGGGTGAGGTGAAGGCCAGTACCAGATATTTCCTCGGGCCTGTGTGTTTCTGTAAAGGATTAAGTCCCGCTGTGCCAACACTTCCCTTTGCTCCCATTAACCAGAGTTCCACACACCGATCACAGTCCAACTCTTGTTTTATTGCATATCTCACAATAAACAGTGCTTCAGTAGCCAACTGGTTGAGACTTGATAACAGTTTGATACAGGGGAATGAGCAGGTCGAGGCACTGTCCTGATTGTCAGCTAAACCACTGTGGTTTCACCAGCGGTTACTATAGCCATCGGCTAAGAGAGAACTTAGAACTTGAGAGTCTCTACCAGCGACTCAAGAGAACATAGATAGGAGTACCTTCGCTGCGCTGTGGCCCCTGTCAGGGGAAGATGTCCCTCCAAGAGAGTTACCAGAGGCCCATCCGTCACTGGGTTGATGCTGCTCCAGACTCTCCGAATGGGTGACCTCCCCGGCCTCCTCACCTCAGACACGGGCCCCATCCACTTCAGGGACCCTCGGACTTCTCCACCCTCGCGGGACCCAGTCGAAGTCACTGGGCCCCAGGCCTCCTGGTTTAGTACCTCACCCCAGGCTGAAGGTGCCTGGGATGGACTCCAACTCCATTCCGATCAGGCCTAGGGCGCCTGAACCGGAATCCAGAACCGCCCACACCCAGGCCTAAGGTGCCTGGGCGCGTGATAAAAGACCTCCAGAAGAGCAAGACCTTGTGACCAGGGCATCTTCCCCTTTTATCATCTCCAACGACGGCACGGCAGGTTCCCCGCCCTCGCCGTACCATCTCAGAGAAGGGACAAAAAGGACAGCACTGTGGCGGCAAATCTACCTTGAGCCTGCGGGCACCTGCCACCCACAGGCCAAGGAGATTATTACACCACCCAATCCTCCACGAATACAAATGGTCCAATTACTCCCAAACTTTACACACCTGAACCTCACTACCACCCATGTGTACCCCACCTAAATTTAGAGACGCCGCTACAATAGGATGACAACTGTGCCCTGTCTTTGTCACCTTGTCACATGTTCTCCAGGAGGAATCCTTCAGCAACCATGCCAACACACCTTGGGGTTGATTTTCTAAAACTGGAGAGTGCAAAATCTGGTGCTGCTCTGCATAAAAAACAATTAGCTTCCTGATTATTTATTTTTTTGTCAACGCTTAATTGAACAAGCTAAAGTTAGAAGTGGATTTGGTTACCATGCACAGCTGCACCAGAGTTTGCACTCTCCATTATTAGTAAATCAACCCCACTGTGCAGATGCGGTCAGAAACCTGATCCAGAGAAAAGACATTCATCAGGTGATGTTGGGATGAGTGCATGTAGACAGGAAGTGGCTGACAAAGGCTGGAGGAAATCACTGCACATCAATGCAAATCACAGCAAAAGAGGATGAAAAAAGGGGAAAAACACAATTTATGGGAAAAAAAAACAATTGAAATTGTTTGCACTGCGCGAAGCTTGTCAAACTAAATGTCATTCTTTTAGGCCCCGTTCACAACTATGCGAATTGGTTGCGGCTTAAACCGCATCCAATTCGCATAACATTCTAAAATACTTTGATTTTAATGAAGCTGGTTCACAGATGTGCGATGCATTCGCACTGCGCATTGCCCAAAAAACGTGTGCGTTTTCTAGGCATTGCGGTGTGGCTCAGGTGCGAATTCAGGTCCATTATCTCCTATGGGCACGCATCTGATTCGCAGATGTGTTCAGTTCTCATCAGGATTTCTCTCCTTCACCTCACTACACTTCCCCCCTCCCCCTCCTCTCTCCCAGGTCACCAAATTCGCAGCTAAAACAGAGATGATCTGCTGAACAGTTCTCTGGAATTCGCACCGCACAAGTGTGAACCCAGCCTTAAGGTTTAGATGTGCTTTCAAAACAAACACAAGCCATACATGTCTATTTTGCATGCAGGCTGTGTTTAAGTAGAGCACACTTAGCACAATAGACAAGCCTTTCTTCTTCAATCTTAGTGAAATTATATAGATAGTTTACACTGTAGATGATCATTGAAAGCAGTAGGATGTCACTTGAGAAAGGTTTTTTAGCTCAGCGGCATGGTTTTTAACAGTGGATTATGCTGCTTGTATTGTATTCTCACAATGTCCACTGAGAAATCATGCTAATTAAAGGATTATGTTACAAAACAAAACAAAACATAAAATTAATATATACTGAAAAAAAAAAAACAACATAAAATTTTCCATTTCGTTATATTGATCACTAATTTGGCCATAAAGCAATATTAAACCCCAAAACTGCAGTAGATAATGTTAAAGTGTATATAACCCCAATAACTAAAATGTAATATATTGCAGCTTACCAATCTTTAGATGTGATGGCTGTACTCTATTAGTTTCCTTTTTGTTGGGCTTTTTTTCCCGTTAATTTCATCTAGTGGTCAGGCAAGTAACACATTGTCTGTCTTAAGCCGACCATACATGGATTGAAATTCGACCAGTTCAGCAAGGACTGCCTGAGATTTGATTCATGCATGGGCATGCTGATTGTTCTCAAGTCGATCCATCAATCGACTTGGATACAACCAGCCTGTTGGACTTTTTACATGCGATTACTGCCAGTGGCTATAGCTGCTAGCTTGTTCGCACTAAAATTCATTTTAGTTAATTTTTTCCTGAAAATATGCATTTGATAAATAACTGCGCAAATATCGTGCAACATAAAAAATTGCAAATACCACCATTTTATTCTTCAGGGTCTCCACTTTCAGAAAATATATACTTTCTCTGTGTGTGTGTGTGTGGGGGGGGGGGGGGGTTTACAGTAATTTCTAGCAAGAAATGCAGATTTTAACTGTAGTGGTCCTCCCCCAGCTTCTCCCCTCTCTTTTTGGCTGGTTTTACTCGTCTAAGGGTATCTGGGAGAAGGGGGAAAGATGCACACCACCAGCTCGGCTCTCTGATGTAGGATGCAGAGATATGAGCTAAACCGTTTACCTTCGGGTCTGCGTTTTAGGCCGGAGCCTCAGCTTCTCCTATGGAGGATGATTGTCACTGTCACAGACAGGGACACTTAGCTTCCAGTAACACGAGTTCCACACCAATAAAAGTCCAACTCTGTTTTATTGCTTTGATCAATAGGTAGACTGGTTGACTTTTTTAAAAGAACAGACAGGGTGTGGGAAATAGTAGGTCCAGGCACAACACAATGAATAGAGTTTCTCCTGTTCCGTTTAGTGCAAACAGGCTTGGCGCACAGTCGCTGCCACCGACCGTGAATTTGGTCACTGCCACTGACCTGGATGACAGTTGAGGCCTCTACCACAGGCCTTGGATGAGGCCTGCCACTGACCTGAGGAAGATGGGTCCCTGCCACAGACCATGAGAACATGAATTACCTCCTTTAGAAAAAACGACCCCTGTCAGAGGAAGACATCCATCCGGACGGTCACCAGAGGCCTCCACCATCACCAGCAAATGCTGCGCTGGCTCTTCGGGGAGGTCACGTCTCCGGTCCCTTACGCCCTGGATTCAGGCACCCAATACCGGGGGCACCTTAGGAATGCTTCGCCCTCGCGGGACCCAGTCAAAGGTACTGGGCCCCAGGCCTCCTGGTAAAGTACCTCACCCCAGGCTGAAGGTGCCTGGGATGGAACTCGAATCCACGCGCCCAGGCCGAGGGCGCCTGGGCACAGACGAACCGCAGCAGCCCCCAGGCCGAAGGTGCCTGGGGAATGGACCTCGTGCGCAAGATGTCCGCCCCCTTTTATATCCTCTCCCAGCAGGCACAGCGGGTTCCCCGCCCCACCGTACTACTGCTGCGAGAGGACAAAAAGGGCACGGCTCTAGAATGGCAGTTCAACCCCGGTCCCAGGTGACAGCGCCACCTAGGGACCGCAGGGAACATGACACCATTCATACCTCCCACACTCCAAAGTGTCCATAAATCCCTAAAAATCAATGTATCTGGGCCATCTATAGCCCAGATACACCCCACTAAATTTGACACCCGCTACATAACATTTGTGCAAAAGCTTGCCCCAGAAGCCAAGAGGTCTTGGATTGGTAAGCTAAAACATACAAATTTTTTATTTTTTTTGTGCATTAAGGCATGCATGAAACAAATATGATCAAAATACTTGAATGTGAACTGTCATATCTGCCAAAAGATTTCCAGTTAGATCAGCTGTTCTTTTAATACAGGCATCCTTACCAGCCAGATCCTGGACCTCTGCGGCAGTCCTGGACTGTTACTTGGTCCACAGGGCATCCCCAGGCTTCTGATTGGACTGTGAAGGAGCAGAAGTGCTCTCATGAGTCATTACTCTGCTTTCTTCTCCTGTAAACATGCTTACAGTGTTGGACAGCATTGTGCATATTGGTACAGTCTTATTTGGTATTGGACCCCCTCTCCCAGGCTGTGTATGGGATTAGAGCAAGCTGATATAAAGTGAAATGCATGTGTTCATTGCATCCAGTCATGTTTTTGTTTCTGTATAATTGCATTCATCAAAATTCAGCTTCACAGAGGTACAATTTTTTTTTGCAATCTTCCCTGTTCAAGAATGTTCTAGCAATTAACTGTCTGAAACAATAGTACACTAAGATATGTGGATATAATGAGCTTGATGATCCCAATCAGTAGCACAGTGGGTAGTAATCATGACTGTGCTATAGAGGTCAGGTTCCACCAACTAAACCAATGATGTGCTATTGATCGGAGCCAATTCTATAAATGAATCTGTCTGTATTATTCAGCATCTGCTCTCATTACATTCCTCCTACATGACACACACACCTGACTGTATTACACATATCTGTGACTTGCATTTAAAGCTTACCTGTTTAAAAGTCGAATTGTACAGCACGCACGTTACTGGTTTCTCATGGCTTGTCACACTTTTGCTAGCCTCACTCTTCATTTCTAGAACTGCCAACTGATTGTTGAATGACAAAAAGAGACGTCCGTGGGGCTCAAAGAAATAGAAGGTTAATTGAAATTCCAAAGTTTTGGGGAAGATCCCAGCTAAACGTTGTATGCACACTTGGTGATGAACATCCCATATCCTCAACACCTGCAAAAGGATTCACATCACAATACAGCTGGTAATATTGCATTTTCAAGGCTATTACTGTATCTTATGTATCCTTTATAGTAAATGTGCTGCAAAAATAAAAGGATTAATTTATACCCAATGATAATAAAGCAAGAATTAAGTTGTGACATAATAGTTTTCTTCCATTTATGTTTATTGAAACAGTTATCATACTGAAGAATGATAAAAGAAAGGACAGTATGACACAGTTTTTTGTAATATTTTTGACAGGTTAAATTACAGATAATGATGAATTGGAATTACCAATAGGGATGAGCTTCGAGTTTGAGTCGAACTCATGTTCGACTCGAACATCGTCTGTTCGGCCGTTCGCCGAATTTCGAACATTATGGGCCGTTCGCACCAAGTTCGAGTGGCGCGTCACGGCCCATAATTCACTGCAGCATCGCAGTGCATTGCTGGCTGATGATTGGCCAAGCATGCACTATGACCCACATGCTTTGGCCAATCACAGCACGGTAAGAATGGAGAGCCATAATTGCCCAAAGCCAGGGTGGCTTTGGCCAATTATGTCTCAGGGGGTTTAGTACACGCCCCACACTATATAAGGCCGCCTGTGTGGCAGCCTTGTGTAGTGTGTTGTGGCGGTGGAGAAAGATAGGCACAGAGAGAGAAAGACAGTGTCATTACATTTGAGTTAGATAGAGCAGGCAGGTGAGTCAGTTAGCTGCAGTTACAGTGTGTGGAGGATATATATGCATCCTAGGTGTTGTATATGTAGCACTACCCCCGTGGGAGCTGCTGGTTTAAATTTGGGCCTTGCACGTTACCTCTAAGTTCGTTGTCAGGGGAGAAAGTCTGCAGTAACTCCAATGTCCACACAAGATGTAAAACTTTCAACTGTGGTTTTATTTTTGCTGCAGTAAAACTTGTAGAGAAAGTAGCAGGTAGAAGGTAGGAACGATAAGGGGAGGATTCAGGAACGCGGTACAGAGTCTAAAGCCCCAATCAGTCTTTCACCACTCTCAACGATCGAGTGGGTATTGATCACCCGGATAGTCCCTTCTCACTTGGCCTAGCAGCCGGGATGATACACGAACCTGTGTCAGTACAGTCTCTGCCACAGACCATTTAAATGAACATGTAAATGGATAGTCCTGGAATCCTCTGCCACAGGATTTAAAAGTCCCAAACTTCCAGCCAAACAGCGAACAAACCTTTAGGCCGACTCAGCGAGCTGTGAGGCGAGTAGAGTTATGGATCCCTCTTCAATGAAGCCACCAGGCCTAACCTGAGACACAAGCACTTTGCCGGTCTCCTCCAGGGCAGGTCCTCCCCTGGTCTCCTTCGTGAAGCAGCCTCCTCCACTTGGACGGACAGCTGGGAATCCCTTGTCTTTCTTCCTTTCTTTGCAGGCCCCAGCCAGCATAGCTGGGCCTACTAAAAAGAGATGCAGCCTCGGGCCAACGTGGCCCCGAGACCGAAATCACACACACATACCTCGCGCCAGGAGGGCCACGAGGCGAAAAAGAACCTCACGATGGCGTCCGCCCCTTAAGTATCCCTCCCCAGCATGCACAGCGGGGCACCACTCCCACTAAACCGCTGCCAAGAAGGGACACCCAATACACCATGGTCTGCCTGCGTTCCAACATGGACCTGAGGTGGTACCGCCGCCTTCAGGCAACAAGGGAAAAATATTATCAGGCCCCACCATAGCCAGGACAGAGGCAATTTGTATATAATTACACAAGTTCTGAGCCCAACTATTGGCTCAGACACCCCCTAAATTTACAATAGCGCCCCGATCAATGGGGGCAGGGCGCTACATATATATATATATATATATATATGTATTAATACACACACTGTATTCAGTTTAGCTAGATCCGTTCCTGTTATTCTCTTCCTAATATACTGACAGGCAGGCAGGTGATTGTGGTAGCTGCAGTATTTTCAGTTAGTGTACTGTGTCCTTTGCACAGTGTGCACCTAAAGCTACCTGAAGATAATTGCTGCTGTTCTCATAGTAATAATACCACAGGCAGGGAGCTGCAGTATTTTCAGTTAGTGTACTGTGTCCTTTGAACAGTGTGCACCTAAAGCTACCTGAAGACAATTGCTGGTGTTCTCATACTAACAATACCACAGGCAGGGAGCTGCAGTATTTTCAGTTAGTGTACTGTGTCCTTTGCACAGTGTGCACCTAAAGCTACCTGAAGACAATTGCTGGTGTTCTCATAATAATAATACCACAGGCAGGGAGCTGCAGTATTTTCAGTTAGTGTACTGTGTTCTTTGCACAGTGTGCACTGTGCACCTAAAGCTACCTGAAGACAATTGCTGGTGTTCTCATAATACCACAGGCAGGGAGCTGCAGTATTTTCAGTTAGTGTACTGTGTCCTTTGCACAGTGTGCACCTAAAGCTACCTGAAGACAACTGCTGGTGTTCTCATAATAATACCACAGGCAGGGAGTTGCAGTATTTTCAGTTAGTGTACTGTGTTCTTTGCACAGTGTGCACCTAAAGCTACCTGAAGACAATTGCTGGTGTTCTCATAATAATAATACCACAGGCAGGGAGCTGCAGTATTTTCAGTTAGTGTACTGTGTCCTTTGCACAGTGTGCACCTAAAGCTACCTGAAGACAATTGCTGGTGTTCTCATAATAATACCACAGACAGGGAGCTGCAGTATTTTCAGTTAGTGTACTGTGTCCTTTGTACAGTGTGCACCTAAAGCTACCTGAAGACAATTGCTGGTGTTCTCATAATAATACCACAGGCAGGGAGCTGCAGTATTTTCAGTTACTGTACTGTGTCCTTTGCACAGTGTGCACCTAAAGCTACCTGAAGACAATTGCCGGTGTTCTCATAATAATACCACAGGCAGGAAGCTGCAGTATTTTCAGTTAGTGTACTGTGTCCTTTGCACAGTGTGCACCTAAAGCTACCTGAAGACAATTGCTGGTGTTCTCATAATAATAATACCACAGGCAGGGAGCTGCAGTATTTTCAGTTAGTGTACTGTGTCCTTTGCACAGTGTGCACCTAAAGCTACCTGAAGACAATTGCTGGTGTTCTCATAATAATACCACAGGCAGGGAGCTGCAGTATTTTCAGTTAGTGTACTGTGTTCTTTGCACAGTGTGCACCTAAAGCTACCTGAAGACAATTGCTGGTGTTCTCATAATAATAATACCACAGGCAGGGAGCTGCAGTATTTTCAGTTAGTGTACTGTGTCCTTTGCACAGTGTGCACCTAAAGCTACCTGAAGACAATTGCTGGTGTTCTCATAATAATACCACAGACAGGGAGCTGCAGTATTTTCAGTTAGTGTACTGTGTTCTTTGCACAGTGTGCACCTAAAGCTACCTGAAGACAATTGCTGGTGTTCTCATAATAATAATACCATAGGCAGGGAGCTGCAGTATTTTCAGTTAGTGTACTGTGTCCTTTGCACAGTGTGCACCTAAAGCTACCTGAAGACAATTGCTGGTGTTCTCATAATAATACCACAGACAGGGAGCTGCAGTATTTTCAGTTAGTGTACTGTGTGCTTTGCACAGTGTGCACCTAAAGCTACCTGAAGACAATTGCTGGTGTTCTCATAATAATAATACCACAGGCAGGGAGCTGCAGTATTTTCAGTTAGTGTACTGTGTCCTTTGCACAGTGTGCACCTAAAGCTACCTGAAGACAATTGCTGGTGTTCTCATAATAATACCACAGGCAGGGAGCTGCAGTATTTTCAGTTAGTGTACTGTGTCCTTTGCACAGTGTGCATCTAAAGCTACCTGAAGACAATTGCTGGTGTTCTCATAATAATACCACAGGCAGGGTGCTGCAGTATTTTCAGTTAGTGTACTGTGTCCTTTGCACAGTGTGCATCTAAAGCTACCTGAAGACAATTGCCGGTGTTCTCATAATAATACCACAGGCATGGAGCTGCAGTATTTTCAGTTAGTGTACTGTGTCCTTTGCACAGTGTGCACCTAAAGCTACCTGAAGACAATTGCTGGTGTTCTCATACTAATAATACTACAGGCAGGCAGTTGATTCTGCTAGCTGAAGTATAATCAGTATATATATACATCCCAGCTTTGTGCAGCTACATCTCACTGCAGGCCATTAGTATGTCTGGAAGGACAACAAGGAGAGGCAGACAGTCATGAGCCAATAAAAGAGGGCAAGCAGGCTCTGTGTCTAGAGGCAACAGTGCTGGTCGTGGACACGGTGCATCCTCATCAGCACGTGGCCGTGGGACACGCTTGTCCTTTTTTTCGGCAGCTGGCCGTGTTGAGCCGCAACATGCCGAAGACTTGGTAAAGTGGATGACCAAGCCGTCCACATCCTCCTCATCCTCTCTCACCCAGGCTCAGGGTACTTTGTCTGGCAAAGCAGCTGCCAAAGCGGCCTCTTCCCTCGGCTCAATGGCATCAGTCACTCCTTCCCTAGCCCAACCATGTCCTCCTGAGGAGTCCCCCGAACTGTTTGACCACAGTGTTGGGTACATGTTGCAGGAGGATGCGCAGCGTTTTGAAGGCTCCGATGATGGTACCCAGCTAGAGGAAGGCAGTAACGTGAGCTCAGAGAGAGGGGGTGCCCAAGAAGGACAGCAATCTGGCAGTCATGTTCCCCCAGCTGCAGCATACTGCCAGGTTTGCTGCAGTGATGAGGAGGGAGGGGATGATGAGGTCACAGACTCTATGTGGGTGCCTGATAGGAGAGAGGAGGAGGAGGAGGAAGAAGAGGAGGCACAGGCACATCTCCAATGAGGCAGGATGCCCTCCAGGGGCCAGCTTAAGGGCAGCACAATGACTGCATCACACCGCAGAGCTCCGTATGTGCAGGGTGCTGCTGTCTGCGCGTTATTCCAAAAGTTCTTTGGTGTGGGCCTTTTTTGAGATGAGTGCACCAGATCGTAGCGCTGCTATTTGCAACATATGTCTCAAGCGTATATCGCGTGGCCAAAACATCACCCGCTTGGGCACCACATGCTTGACCAGACATATGTCGACCTGCCATGCAGTTCGTTGGCAAGCATACCTAAAAGACCCACACCAAAGAACAAAGTGGACCTCTTCTTGCTCCTCATCAGCTGGGATCTCCAACCCCACTATACCTTCAGTCCTCTCTGAAACCTTCACTGAGAGGAATGAAGGTGTAGAATTAGGTGTGTCACAGCCAAGTACTTGCGGGCAATCTGCTATCGGTACACCAACGCCAGATTGTACCAGACAAATTTACCTGTAGAAGTTCGCTCCCAGCCATCCACATGCCCAACGGTTGAATTCTAGCTTGGCTAAATTGCTAGCACTTCAACTGCTGCCTTTTCAGTTGGTAGACTGTGTCCCCTTCTGTGAGTTTGTGGAATGTGCGGTTCCTCAGTGGCAGGTTCCCAAACGCCACTTTTTCTCACGGAAGGCGATTCCGGCTCTCTACAGGCATGTGGAAGGCAATGTCTTGGCCTCACTGGACAGGAAGGTCAGCGGTAAGGTGCATATTACCGCTGACTCATGATCCATCAGTCATGGACAGGGATGTTACCTATCTTTCACGGCGCATTGGGTGACTCTGCTGGCAGCTGGGAGGGATGCAGGACAAGGTGCAGTAGTGTTGAAGGTTGTTTCCGCCAACATGCCTCCAAAATGCTACTACTGGTGATTCTGACACACCTCTCTCCTCCACCCCGTCCTCTTCTTTTTCCTCCATGGCCTCTTCCTGTGCTTTGTCCTCGGAACCAGCGGTGCTCCGTAGGCGTTCAAGGGGCTACGCAAGTACGCAGGCAAAAAGATGCCATGCAGTGCTTGAGCTGGTGTGCTTGGGGGACAGGAGCCACACTGGGGCAGAGATTCTGTCAGCTCTGCAGGGGCAGGCTCAGAGGTGGTTGACGTCACGCCAGCTTAAGCCAGGAATGGTGGTTTGCGACAATGGCACCAACCTCCTCTCCGCCCTCTGACAGGGACAACTGACCCATGTGTCCTGTTTGGCTCACGTCCTTAACTTAGTGGTGCAGCGGTTCTTGGCCAGGTACCTGGGCTTACAGGAGGTCCTTAAGCAGGCTAGGAAACGCTGTGTGCATTTCCACAGGTCATATAATGCCAGTGCTCGGCTGGCTGACCTCCAAAAGAAATACAACCTGCCCAAGAACCGCCTAATCTGTGACATGCCCACCAGGTGGAACTCAACGTCGGCCATGCTGCAGTGGCTGCACACGCAGCAGAGGGCCATCAAAAAGTATCTGTGCCAATATGGCACCAGGACAGGGTCAGGGGAGCTTGTTTTTTTTTTGCCATGCCAGTGGGTCATGATCAGGGATGCATGCACTGTCCTGTCATCATTTGAGGAGGCCACGAGGATGGTGAGCAGCGACAGTGCATGCATCAGTGACACTGTCCCTCTTGTCCACCTGTTGGAGCACACGCTGCGTGTAATAATAAACAGGGCACTTGAGGCAGAACAGAGGGAGGAAGAGGAGGACTTCCTTACCTCTCAAGGCCCCCTTTACCCAGACAGTGTTCCTGCTGGCCCATCTATCACACTGGAAGAGGACTAGGAGGAGGAGGAGGAGGAGGATTGTGTTAGCATGGAGGTGGAGCCTAGCACTCAGCATCAGAAGCAGTCTTCAAGGGATCAATTACAGTCCCAAGAAACCCATGGACTTGTACGTGGCTGGGAGGAGGTGGCTGCGGATCATGTCATCCTGAGTGACCCAGAGGACTCCGGACCAAAAGCCTCAGCAAACCTACGCTGCATGGCCTCCCTGATCCTGCAAAGCCTGCGGAAGGATCCTCGTATTCGTGGTATCAAGGAGAGGGATCATTACTGGCTGGCAACCCTCCTTGATCCACGTTACAAGGGTAAGGTTGCGGACCTTATCTTGCCGTCGCAGAGGGAGCAGAGGATGAAACATCTTCGGGAGGCCTTGCAGAAAGGTCTGTGCAAAGCGTTCCCAGAGACTGGGAGGTTACAAAATCCTGGTCCTGGACAACGTGTTGCTGAGGCTCCGGTCAGTCAAAGAAGGAGCGGTGGAGAAGGTGGCCGTCTGACCGATGAGTTCAGACAATTTTTTAGTCCGCAGACCCAAGGTATGATCGGTTCCAGCAACCATCGCCAGCGTCTGTTCTACATGGTGTAGGAATACCTAGGGGCAAGATCAGACTTGGACACCTTTCCCACCGAATATCCTCTGGGTTACTGGGTCTTGAGGATGGATCACTGGCCAGAGTTTGCACAGTATGCAATTAAGCTACTGGCCATTCCTGCATCCAGCGTTCTTTTGGAACGCACATTCAGTGCTGCTGGAGGCTTTGTAACCGATCACAGGGTGCACCTGTCCACCGAATCGGTCGATCGGCTGACCTTCATAAAAATGAATCAGTCTTGGATCACCAGCTACCAAGCACCTAATGCTGATGTAACCAAATAATTTTTTTTGAATGGGAGATCCCTTTAAGACTGCCTATGCTGATGCTGAGTGACTATCCTGTTATGCTGAGTGACTATCCTCTTCCTCCTCAATGTTCATGCTGATAGATTGTAAGAACATTTTTGGTTCTGGGCACCGCCACCAGTGCCTAAGGCCCAATTTTTCTGCCCCTGTTTAACAAGGGCGTGTAATTACAATTTTTGATGCAATAATTTGCAGCAGGGCTCATTCATGCGCTCCAACTAGAGTTTCTGTGAGGGGTTGCAGGTTTGTACTGCAGGGCCCGTTCCTGCGCCCACCAAGAGTAACTGTGAGGCCTTAGTGTTGTGGCAACACCAACACCTAAGGCCCAAATTTCTGCAGAGTATATAGGGCAGGCCCCTACTTTCAAACATCCAACTTACAAACGATTCCTACTTGCAAACGGAGGGAGACAACAGGAAGTGAGAGGAAATCTACCCCTAGGAAGGGGAATTCTCTCCTGTAAGAGTTTATATGGGAAAAACGTGTCTCCTCTCTACTTATGCTTTATCACCAATCCTTGTTTCACTAAAAACCGCAAATTTTCAAAAGCCAATTGTCATTGGGACATAAAGAGAGGTGAAATCTTCTGAAGCGGTGCACAGACAGCAAAACAAATGTTACAGGGGTGATAACCCTTCCCTATGTTTTCAAAAAAGCTTAAAAATAGATTTCTTGGCTGGAGCTACACTTTAAAAATGTACCAGTTCTAAATTACAAACATATTCTACTTAAGAACAAACCTACAGTCCCTGTCTTGTTTGCACCGCCTGTATGCTGCTGTACAGAGTATATAGGGCCTGGGGGCCCCACGCCTTTCCTTTTTTTAATTTGGGTGCCGGGTTCCCCTTAATATCCATACTGACCCAACTCATACTGACCTGACCCAACCCAGACCCAAATGGACTGGGGGGGTACCCATACCGATTTTCTCAATGATTTTCATTGCCTGGACCACACATTACATTAAAGCCACAAGCAGTTTTAAATGACTTTTTTTCCTTTAGAAATGTCATTTTGTGCAGGGACAGTTCTAAACACGGGAAACATGTGCCATTTCACAGGCATACTATAGACACCCCCCAGGTACGATATTTAAAGGAATATTTCACTTTTTTTTCACTTTAAGCATCATTAAAATCACTGCGAAAAAACGGCCATTTTTAAAACTTATTTTTGCATTGATACATGTCCCCTGGGGCAGGACCCGGGTCCCCAAACCCTTTTTAGGACAATAACTTGCATATTACCGTTTAAAATTAGCACTTTTAATTCCGAACGTTCGAGTCCCATAGACTTTAACGGGGTTCGATAGTTCACACGCACTTTCGGTCCGTTCACATGTTCTGGTGCGAACCGAACCGGGGGGTGTTCGGCTCATCTATAATTACCCATTTAAAAATGATGGAAAGAAAGGAGTGAAATAAAAATTCTAAGCAATAAGGGGAGAAAGAAAAGTAAAATAAAAAATATATTTGGATGTACACTAGATAAACGTTTTATATATGAAACGTTTGGGAAATAAGTAATGACAATGTTGTAGAGGTATGCAATATAGTTCTGAGAATAGGATACAGTGGAAACATTATAGAATTATCAGAAAATCATTGGGGACATGGGTTGGGCAGGGATCCTCTGAACTTGTGTTGTGTTTTGGAAGACTAATAGTAGAGAATAAAACTCAGAAGCAGGCATAGTTTTCTGAAGGCAAGGGAGTCAAGTGTGGTGCCCATATTTAAAAAAGAATCAAAGTCTTTGCCAAGTAACTATAGACCTGTTAGTTTAACTTCTATAGTTGGGAAGATACTGGAGAGTTTAAAGCGGAGCTCCGCCGTAAAAAAAATATTAAAAGCCAGCAGCTACAAATACTGCAGCTGCTGACTTTTAATAAATGGACACTTACCTGTCCTGGAGTCCAGCGACGTCGGCAGCAGAAGACGAGCAATCGCTAGTCTCTCGGCTGCCCCCACCACCATCACTGGTGAGGGAATCAGGAAGTGAAGCGTTGCTGCGCTGTCCTCACTGTTCCCCGCTGTGTTCTGGGAGCCTTGTGTTTCCCAGAACACAATGGGGGGGAGGATGGGAAGTGGCGTAATTCCCGCAGTTTCCCGCAGAGTATATGCCCGGAAGTGGGTGCAAATACCTGTCTAAGACAGGTATCTGCACCCCCTTCCCCCCTGAAAGGTGCCAATTGTGGCACCAGAGGGGGGGAGGAATCCGATGAGCGGAAGTTCCACTTTAGGGTGGGAAAAAATATTTTAAGCAACAGACAGCATGGATTCATGAAAGACAGAAGTTGTCGAACAAACCTTTTTATGAGGAGGTAAGTAAAACCTTGGACAGAGGGGTGGCTGTGGACGTGGTAAACTTGGATTTTGCAAAAGCGTTTGACACAGTGCCCCACACACAGCTCATGTGTAAGGTAAAGTCTACAGGCTTGCAAAGCTCAATTTGTAAATGGACAGAAAACTGGCTAAAAGACAGAATTCAGAGAGTAGTGGGTAATGACCCTTACTCGGAATGGTCTAAGGCAGGGGTCTCCAAACTTTCTAAACAAAGGGCCAGTTTACGGTCCTTCAGACTTTAGGGGGCCAGACTAGGGCCATTGAGAGTAGAAAGTGTCCAGTGGGAGTAAATAATACCATATCTTTGGTGACAGTGGGAGGACTAGTGCCCCATCGTTGGTGTCAATGGAAAGAATTGATGGTGTCAGTAGGAGGAATAGTGCCCCATTGGTGTCAGCAACAAGAATTATGCTCCATTGGAGTTGGATGGAATAGTGCCCCAAGGGTCGCATTAAGGCAAGCAAAGGGCCGCATCCGGCCCCGGGGCCGCAGTTTGGAGACCACCGGTCTAAGGCTATCAGTGGTGTACCCCAAGGTTCAGTGCTGGGACCCTTACTTTTTAATATCTTTATAAATGATATAGGGTCTGGGATTAAAATTACCATTTCTGTCTTTGCAGATGACACTAAGCTATGCAGTGGAATAACGTCCGTACAGGATGTCACCAATTTACAAGCCGACCTCAATGCTCTGTCTAATTGGGCAACTAAGTGGCAAGTGAGGTTTAATGTTTATAAATGTAAAGTTATGCACTTGGGGGCTAAGAATATGCATGCATCATACATACCAGGGGGAGTAAAATTGGGGGAATCAATGGTGGAGAAGGATCTGGGGATTTTGGTAAATCATAAGCTCAAAAATAGCATGCAATGCCAAGCTGCGGTTTCCAAAGCGAGCAAAGTCCAGAGAGATTGAGAGATATCATTTTGCCCCTGTACAAATCATTAGTAAGACCTCATCTGGAATATGCAGTTCAGTTTTGGGCACCAGTTCTCAAAAAGGATATTGGGGAACTGGAGAAAGTGCAAAGAAGGGCAACCAAACTAATAAGAGGCATGGAGGAGCTCAGCTATGAGGAAAGATTAGAGGAACTGAATTTATTACCTCTTGAGAAGAGGAGATTAAGGGGGGATATGAACAACATGTACAAATACATAAGTGGTCCATATAGTGAACTTGGTGTTGAGTTATTCACTTTAAGGTCATCACAGAGGACAAGGGGGCACTCTTTATGTCTAGAGGAAAAAAGATTTCATCTCCATATACGGAAAGGTTTCTTCACAGTAAGAGCTGTGAAAATGTGGAATAGACTCCCTCCAGAGGTGGTTCTGGCAAGCTCAGTAGATTGTTTTTAAAAAGGACTGGATTCTTTCCTAAATGTATATAATATAACTGGGTACCGACATTTATATGTAAAGTTGATCCAGGGAAAATCCGATTGCCTCTCGGGGGATCAGGAAAGAATTTTTTCCCCTGCTATAGCAAATTGGATCATGCTTTGCTGAGCTTTTTGCCTTCCTCTGGATCAACTGTGGGTATAGGATTGTGTATATGGGATTGTATATTTTTTTTTTTTGGTTGAACTAGATGGACTTATGTCTTTTTTCAACCTGACTTAACCTTTGTCCGTTTTTTTTTGGCCATCTGTGTCCCATTGGGGAGATTTCCCTTCACTTCCTGTGCCATAGCCAAAACAGGAAGTGAAAGGAAATCCCTCCAAATTAAGAGTCTCCCTGGTTGTCTCCAGGGTCACCAGAACTAGTGTGCCCATTGGAAGATTTCCCATCTACTACTGTTCTGGGGATTTTTATCTTCACTTTTAATGATAACAGTAAACAGGACAAATAGAGAGGGAGGATATGCCTAATGGGGACACAGACAGCAATAAAAATCTAACAGGTGTTCCAATCCCTTTCTTCTTTGTTCAAATGTAATTGATTAACATACGCTTAGGTAGAGTTTGTTGGACACCACCAATGGTACACCTGAGAGACTATAACTAGTTTCTAAGAATACATTTTGTTTCTGACAGGATGCAGAAATGTTCAGATTTGATCAATTCCATTGTGTCAAATTAGTACAAAGACTTGCTAGTATTTGAAAAATTGTCAAGGTTGACTTTGGCATTCTGTGGATACCAGTAATATGAGTTATATACAGAGTGACCTCACACCAAAAAATAATAATTACAGGGTAAGACCATAAAAGATGGCAAAGGCGAGTTTTAAATTGTTGATATTTGGGATAATCAATCCAGCATTAAGTTTCCAAATTTAATGTTGAAAGCAAAGTACCGGTAGTTTAATATTTATAATATTTTAAAGTACATTTTCAGCCAGGGTTCATTTATTATTGCCTTTCTGATGTGTGCCCTGCTTTTTTCTAACATCTTCTGAAGATTTGTCAAGGAAAGAGGACCATTTATTTATATAGGGAAACTTAAGAGCATCTTAAGAGATTTTGAAAAAAAAAATCTAACTATGGAATACAATAGTTCATTCGTTTGGGGCTAAGGAATGTGAAAGAGTTTTACTGAAAAGTAACAATTTTATTTAGGACAGCAGCAGGTGAAATATTAGGATGGGATAGCATATTTAAAACCATATTTTAAAACAAAATATCTATTCATTGGACTTTGTTATGTTTTGAAGAAGTCAATCCATATAAAGTTAGATAGATAGATAGATAGATTGATAGATAGATAGATAGATAGATAGATAGATAGATAGATAGATAGATAGATAGATAGATAGATAGATAGATAGATAGATAGATAGATATTTTAGAGAACTACATTCATAATTAAACGCTTTTTTTATGATGAATTTGGGCATTTATATAAAAAAAAAAAAAAAAAAGTGATTCTAGCTGACCAAAGCAAAAATAAGATCCTCTTCCATGTATTTAGTGCATTTTGGGAAAATGAAAGAAAAGTTATGATTTATGGTCAAAGAAGAAAAGAACAGTTCATCCTCCTTAATAGACTGTGCTAGCAAATTATAAAAACATTCTAAAGGAGACTGCTACTATTATCGGAAAAGATGTGTATATCACTCATTAGTGCCTGATTTTATGCCATTAGCATATCTCTCTACTCCTATTTGGCAGTCATTGGTTTGACATCCTGCATATTTTGCTAGGAGGAAATAAAATTTACAATATGACACAGATTAAAGGGAAAATCCACAGATGGCTTTGCTCCGTGTGGATGGAAGGGGCACAGAGGACAGCAATGAGCTATTTTAGGCCGGGTTTACACCTATGCGAATTGGTTGCGGCTTACACTGCATCCAATTCGCATAACATTAAAAAATACATTCTTTTCAATGAGGCTGGTTCACATATGTGCGATGCATTCGCACTGCGCATTACCAAAAAACCGCGTGCGTCTTCTAGACATTGCGGTGCGGCTCAGGTGCGAATTCAGGTCCATTATCTTCTATGGGCACGCACCTGATTCGCAGATGTCTTCCGTTCTGAACAGGACTTTTTTCAATTCTCACTACACTCCCCCCCCCCCTCTCCCGGGTCAACAAGTTTGCATGTTCCACCGCACACAAAACGCTGAACAGCTCTCCTATCTCCTTGCAGAGATAACAGAGCTGGAATTCGCACAAGTGTGAACCCAGCCTTAAGGTCAAAATACATAAATCCATTCTGTGTTTAGAGCTCAATCACAGTATGTTTAGCAATCTGCATGATATGCTAAAGAAAAAAAGTTGCTTAAAGTTTCTGTTCATCCAGATGTAGTGCTCAGCCCTGAAGGGGGGCGCTGGAAATAACCCAGGTCTCCCTTGCCTGTTCAGAAGCTATCAGGCCCAGGTATTAATTCCAGAGCACACCAACAAAACTCAAGCTCAGTCTAGGGGTGTCTTTTTGAGGATTTATTGCAGTACTTGAACTCTGGTGGTTAGAGGAATGAGGGGGCAGGATAGTCCAAAACACACTGGTTCATAGAGGACAGATTCCCAAGCAAAGTTCTGTTTCAGCAGTATTTAGTCCTTCAATAGCAATGTTAAATATTGCTGGAGGTAGAGGGAACAGCCAGCTAATCTGAGACTGTAAGAGCAGTCACAGTCCTTGTAGCAATTGCTGGCATCTACCTCTCAAAGCACAGGCACACCTAGAGCTCTAGGCAAAATGTCCTATTCACAATGTCCAGAAACAACTTCCCAACCAGCTTCCCTAGGACACTCTTCAGTGAAAGGGTCCTTTTCTAGACCAGCTTCCTAGGGTAGTCTCCTTCAGCAAATTTTAAATAACCTAGGCTCCTTCAGGTCCTCAGCCAAGCATATGCTGAGGCCTAACAGCCACAGATCTTCAATAACAGAGGCTGCCACATAGGGGCAAAAGCCACCCCAGAGAACAGGCCCTACCAAACATTTATATTCTCCCCAGTCACACCTTCTGGGCAGACAGAAGCAATCAAACCCCAGGTTTAGGGAGACCTGACCAGACCTGAACAATAACTTGCTGCTCAGATAGGTACAACAGAGTCAAAAACTAAATATATCCAGCCTAGGGCAGAGCGCTACACAGAGATCCCATATACTCCTCATTACCTTCAGGCATCTAATGAACCTATTATCAATACAAATTGTTAAAATTGTGCTTTAGGCCCGACACAACCCCTTTAAGAATCTTTCAGAACTGTTGCCCAGGGCATTGGGTCTGCAGAGTAGTTAACCACTTAACGACCGCCCACCGCCGATTTACGTCGGCAGAATGGCACGGACAGGCAGAATCACGTAGATCTACGTGATCGCCTTTGTGCAGTTGGGGGGTCCATCCGGACCCCCCTTCACTGCAGTGAGTGGCCGTTAAGTGTTCGGGAGCGATCAGGCATGAGGGGGGGCCGCTCGATTCCGCCCCCCCCTCGCGATCGCTCCCGGCCAATGAAAATGCTTCCTCCGCCATGTGATGTAAACAAGGCTGGAGGAAGTGATGTCATCTCCCTCGCCACGGTCTTTTCGTTCCCGGCGCCGAGCAGAGAAGAAGCAGGTTAGTGCACCAACAGTCCACTGACACGTAGGTACACATAGGCACACAAATCACCCCCCAGTCACCCCCAGATCACCCCCCAGGTCACCCCAAAGCCCCCAATCACAGTGTCACTGATTGCAGTGATCATTTATTTTACTGATCACTGCATTTAGTGTCATCTGTGATTGTAAAAAGTTGCAGGGCAGTTAGGATTAGGCCCCTTTAGGTCCAGGGTAGCCCCCTAACCCCCCCTAATAAAGGTTTAACCCCTTGATCACCCCCCAGGTAACCCTTTCACCCCCTAACTTCAGCGTCACTAAGAGATTGTTTTTCCGATCGCTGTATTCGTGTCGCTGGTGTTTTAGATAGGCAGTTATTTTTGTTTAGGTTCGCCGCAGGTTTTTATTAGTGTCAGGTACCCCCATATATTATTTTAACCCCCTGATTGCCCCTAGAGTTAACCCTTTCACCAGTGATCGCCGTATAAGCGTCACTGGTGTCACTGGTTAGCCAGTAAGTTATTTAGTTATTTAGGTTACCCGTCAGGTTTTTATATAGTGTCAAGTACCCCCATATTTGGCATTTTATGGCCTTCAAAACTGTGATAGGTAGTGAGGAGTGAAATCAAAAATTTATGCCCTTAGAAACCTTGAAGGCGGTGCTTGGTTTTTGGGGTCCCGTACGCGGCTAGGCTCCCAAAAAGTCCCACACATGTGGTATCCCCGTACTCAGGAGAAGCAGCAGAATGTATTTTGGGGTGTAATTTCACATATGCCCATGGCATGTGTGAGCAATATATCATTTAGTGACAACTTTGTGCAAAAAAAAAAAAGTTTGTCATATTCCCGCAACATGTGGCAAAATATAAAATATTCCATGGACTGAACATGCCTCTCAGTAAATAGCTTGGGGTGTCTACTTTCCAAAATGGGGTCATTTGGGGGGTTTTGTGCTATTTTGGCATTTTATGGCCTTCGAAACTGTGATAGGTAGTGAGGAGTGAAATCAAAAATTTGCGCCCTTAGAAATCCTGAAGGCGGTGCTTGGTTTCCGGGGTCCCGTACGTGGCTAGGCTCCTAAAAAGTCCCACACATGTGGTATCCCCGTACTCAGGAGAAGCAGCAGAATGTATTTTGGGGTGCAATTCCACATATAACCATGGCATGTGTGAGCAATATATCATTTAGTGACAACTTTTTGTAATTTTTTTTTTTTTTTTGTCATTATTCAATCACTTGGGACAAAAAAAAAATATTCAATGGGCTCAACATGCCTCTCAGCAATTTCCTTGGGGTGTCTACTTTCCAAAATGGGGTCATTTGGTGGGGTTTTGTACTGCCCTGCCATTTTAGCACCTCAAGAAATGAGATAGGCAGTCATAAATTTAAAGCTGTGTAAATTTCAGAAAATGTACCCTAGTTTGTAAACGCTATAACTTTTGCGCAAACCAATAAATATACGCTTATTGACATTTTTTTTACTAAAGACATGTGGCTGAATACATTTTGGCCTAAATGTATGACTAAAATTGAGTTTATTCGATTTTTCTTATAACAAAAAGTAGAAAATATCATTTTTTTTCAAAATTTTCGGTCTTTTTCTGTTTATATCGCAAAAAAAAAAAATCGCAGAGGCAATCAAATACCATTAAAAGAAAGCTCTATTTGTGGGAAGAAAAGGACGCAAATTTCATTTGGGTACAACATTGCATGTCCGCACAATTTACAGTTAAAGCAGCGCAGTGCCGAATCCCAAAAACAGGCCTGGTCCTAATGGCCCGAAATGGTCCGGGGCTTAAGTGGTTAAAAGAGTGAAAACCGACACGCAAATTCTATTAGTCTAAGGATAAACATACCTTATCTTTAGAAAAACTGAAAAGCTGCTTGCGACTAGAGATGAATTTGACGGTCATCACACTGGCCATATTACCTTGTAGAATCCCATTGGGTTTGGAGATGACATACGGATTCCACAAACAAATCTTATTATCAATTCCAGCAGTTGCTGACAGGAAAAACAAAAAGTATAATAAAATTGAGAACAACAACATTTTTTACCATTCATTGAAGTGATATGTATATTTAGTCATTTTGCTTTTAATTGAATTAATTTAGTGAATATCATGTCACTGATAACTATGGTATTATTGGTGGTATTATGCTAGCTCATGGTCTTATTTACTAGGGCAGAAAAGTAAAGAAATAGCACCATCAAAACACATTAAATGTTCTCTGAGTTTTTTATATCTTGCCTGGCTACTGGGAGATGGCATGTGTTTGCAGTTTACATGCTGTCTTAATTCTTGTTTGAATTTTCTGTTTTGCTCCCAGAATCCAAAGACATACTGATTATTTAATTGTCTGTATTGCATCCAGTAGGGACATTCGCTTGAGAGCCTCATGGCTGACTTGATGATCAAATGATTGGAAATCACTCTGATTGGTTTCCAGTTATCAGTGGAGACCCCAGTTGCCTGTCATGGCTGAGACTGGGGGCATATTTATTTTATTATATTATCCCCAGCTTGGGATCTTTAATAAACAGACGGTGGGTAGGAAGAAGTTAATGTACATAAAAAGTGGGGACTGCGTTTTTTTCGATTGAAAACAACATGTTAAGTGTTTCCTTTAAGGCACAATACAGATTCTGCAGGCATTTTTCACAGCATTTGTCTAACTATAACCATGAACTTGGCACAAAGTGCTGTAACTGGACGATAACATTCCCATGAATTTTAATAGAAAATAAAATGTGGCCAAACTGCTTCTGTGGAAATAGTCTCTGGGACTTCAATAATATGTGAACACAGCTTTTTGTAATGTACTGTATAGTATGCTCATGTCTCTAAGGCAAAATAAAAGACCTTTAACTTTCCACAGAAAGAAAATAACATTGTTATATAATACAGTCATGTATTGGAGCGAGTGACCACATACTGTTCAACAAATTATTTGTTTAGTAGTAGCGGTTCACGGTCAATTTAACTTAGAAACTCAACACAGATATAGTAGATTTCATATGTGCCAATTTCAGCTTCATCCTCAGAATAAATTGTCAAACTGTGGTACTTAAAGTGAACCTTTACTCTAATGTGAAAAAAATTAAATGTTTTACGGTGTTGCCAAAGTGGATAAAAAAATAATGATTAAGTATAATGGAAGTACTTCTCTGGCACTTGAGTGAAATCCAATGTAAGCTGTCATCTGATCTGTAGGCAAGGACCACTCAATGTGATCTCTTATTGTCCTATTCACCAGTGCTCACATGACTAAGTGCCTAGGCTTTTTGACATGTAACCAAGTACTGAAAGAAGCCTGATTCAGAACTTTCTGGAGGAAAGGCAGTTAGTAGCCACTGGAACCAGAGCCCTCCCATTCCCTTGTTCAAGCTGCCTGATCACATTAGTGGAACGAGGAGAATTTATCCCTTCTCTATCTTCCAGATGTTTCTTTACCTCCCTCAAGATGCTTCTGTTGTCTGACAACTGATTATGCTTACTGTGCATCTCAAAATAAAGAAGACACTGTAATTTGGTGAAAGATACTTGGCTGTTCTACCAAAAATGTCACACTTAAAATGTGCTTTAAATGTTATAATAGCCTGGCAATGCCATTTTTTTAATAAAGCCTTTATTTTTCATAGATATATAAGAACAAAAATAGGTAAAATTGACATCAAGTAAATACAATTTTCGGTTAATAGGTACAATACATACTTATTCATATCAAAAAAAGGTGCACACAGAAAAGGGGCCCAAGATGCACTTCTCGGTGCCAAAGGAAACACTGTTAAAAGGGGAGTGTATAGAAAATCATACAGATAAATAAATAAATATATATCCAATATCAAATTAATGATAAGATAAATAAAAGCAGCAGCTGTTTATGAATAAATGAAAAAGATCATCCATAAAAACAAACATAAAAAAATGTATCAAATACAAAGAACCATGTAGAAGTCCATTTGATAAAACAGCGCTAATATTGGATGGAGTCCAACTTCATATAATAAAATAAATGAATGATGATATGGTAAAAGCACAGTCCTAAAGTGGTGTATCAAGATCACAGTTCTAAAGTGGAAAGTGGCCCCCATCCGATTGGCCCCCATCCGATTGGAGGAGATAAGGACGGCATTGAAAATGATGCAGGTGGGCAAGACTCCGGGCCCGGATGGGTTTCCGGTAGAGTTCTACAAATCCTATATAGAAGAGCTGGCCCCTAGATTACAATCACTCTTTTCTCATGTATCTCAGTCCGGGTATCTCCCGGACTCGATGAGCGAGTCGGTGATCGTGGTCATCCCCAAACCCGGTAAGTATCCCACTCTTTGTTCGTCGTACCGACCCATATCTCTCCTTAACGTAGATGCCAAGATCCTTGGCTAAGATTCTCGCCAATCGTCTCAACACCGTTATCACGGCCCTGGTCCACCCGGACCAGATGGGCTTCATGCTGGGAAGGGGCACGGACATTAACATTCGACGCTTACATACCCACATGGCGATCGCGGACCCTGATGACCCGGGGGTGGTGGCCTCACTCGACGCCGAGAAGGCCTTTGACTCGGTCGAGTGGGAATACTTATGGTCGGTTCTCTCCCACTTTGGTTTTGGCCCTCGTTTTCTGTCCTGGATACAGATGCTCTACTCTCAACCTAGGGCTCACATCCGTACCAACGGGACCCTGTCTGCCTCTTTTTCCTTGGAGAGGGGGACCAGACAGGGTTGTCCGCTTTCGCCGGCCCTGTTTGCTTTGGCCTTGGAGCCGCTAGCTGCCCACATTCGGGGGGGATCCCGGGGTTAGGGGTGTGCAAGTGGGTCCCTTGGAAGAGAAACTCTTGTTGTACGCAGATGATACGCTGCTATATCTCGTGGATGCCGCTGACTCCCTGCGCAATGCGTTGATCCACTTTGACACCTTCAGGCGGTTTTCGGGAATAAGAATCAACTGGGACAAATCGGTCCTGTTCCCGCTCCACCCGTCGCTACCCCGAACGGACTCTAACACACCCCTGTCCTGGGTAGAAGAATTCACTTATCTTGGGGTGCGCGTTGGTCTCGAGTTAAAGGGCTACCTGGCAAAGAATGTCCTCCCGCTACTGGAACATCTGACCAAAAGATGCGCGGTGTGGCGTGGCCTCCCCCTCTCGCCGGTGGGGCGTGGAAACATTAATAAAATGATATACCTCCCCAAATTATTATACTTCTTTAGACAGACCCCCAGTCCTATCCCTCGGTCCTTTTTTCGGAAGCTTGATAGTATAGCCACGACCTTCATTTGGGCCGGGCGCCCCCCTCGTGTGGCAAGACGCTTCCTCTACCTTCCCCTGTCAAGGGGTGGATTGGCCCTCCCGAATTTCCTTGCTTACTACTGGGCGGCGGTCCTTGTCACGGTTCGGTGGTGGTTCTCCCAACCACGTCAGAATCCGGCGGTTACGCTTGAAGCGGCGGTCCTGGGCTCGTACGCTGCCCTGTCTAACCTGTTTTTTCGGGGAACTAGAGCACACTCCTCGGTCACAAAGCCTATGTCCACCGTCCTCCGAGTCTGGATGTCCTCTAGGGCGAAATATGCTAAACCTGACACCTTTTCCCCATATACCCCCCTGTGGGGGAATCCTCTCCTCCCCCATCTTGATTCACTCCCTGACCCTGTGGTGTGGGCTCGGCGGGGCATCCTTACCCTCCGGCATGTGATGCCGGGGGCAGGATTCAGTCTTTCCAGGACCTGGCCAGGTCATACCGCCTCCCCGCCTCCCTGAGCTTCAGATATTGCCAGCTGCGGCATGCCCTCACGTCCCAATTCCCAAACCCAGTGACCCTCGACTCAGACTCGATCGAGCGACTGCTGATCTCGGGAGTGATGGGGAAGCCCCTCTCATCCCTTTATCTCGCCTCACCGTGGCCTATGACACGGACACGACTGACGTACTGGCAAAATGGAGTGCTGACATTCCCGACCTTGATGAGGAGACCTGGGAGGACTGCGTCTCTTCATACTTACCCTCTATGATCGCCTCTAGAGATAGGTTCATACAGTTGAAATTCCTCCATAGAGCGTATTATACTCTGGTTAGGCTGGCCAGGATTTATCCCTCCAAGAGCCCGTTGTGCACCAGGTGTTTCGTGTCGCCGGGTTCTTTCTTCCATATGGTCTGGACCTGTCCCAAGCTGGGTCCTTACTGGCGAGAGGTGGCGGAGGTGCTTTCGGATCGCTGCGGTGTTGAGATCCCGCTGGATCCGAGGCTGTTCCTCCTCAGCTACCTGGGTGACGTTGAGGGTGACCGGTATGTTAAACTATGTATTACCTTTGCCCTGTTATATGCTAGGAGGGAGGTCCTGCTCCGTTGGAGGAGACCAGAGCTCCCTATTAAATCTTCTTGGCTTGAGGCTGTTGGTAGAGTACTCCCTCTATACCGGTTAACTTATGAGAGTAGGAACTGTCCTGCTAAATTTGAAAAGGACTGGTCGGGCTGGGCCGACACGTCTGGATGAGATCCTTCCATGCTTAAGGGTGGGGACCCCTGTCCGCATGGGTGGGGCTGCCCTGGCCTCCCCCCTTTTCCCCCTCCCCCTTCTCCCTCCCTCCTCCCCCCTCCCCTGCCCCTTTTCCTGCCCCCCTCCTCTCCCCTGCCTACTATCCTCTGGATTTCCCTTGGTCTGTCCTTAGGCCTCTGTTGGGGGGGGGGGGGGTGATCATTTGTATGGATGCTCACTGATATTCTCCCTTGCTTAATTACTCTCTTTCACTGGTTCTGCTTCTATGTATTTTTACCCCCTTGCTGTTATTTCTATGTGCTGTACAGCCTGCTGAGGTGATCTGGTGTTAAGATACAATTGTTACCCTTACTGTAATGTCATTGCGGTGTAGGTGTGTTTGTCTTAAAAATAAAGAAAAACTTTTCTGTTAAAAAGTGGCAAGTGCTTCTAGGGTTGAAGCACAGATTCCTCTTATTTAGACCTCCATCATCACCTCAGAATCAGCAAGGGTTAATCTCCATTCATGGTACATATAAAACACAAAGGCAATCAGCTTCTCCCGGTGACTCAGAGCCGCCGCCTCGATTTTTATATGTACCATGAATAGGGATGAGCTCGGTGTTCGAGTCGAACATAAGTTCGACTCGAACATCGGCTGTTCGCGCATTCGGCGAACAACGAACGATTTGGGCCGTTCGCGCCAAATTCGAGTGACGCGAACGGCCCACAATACACTGCGCCATCGCAGTGTAATCCCGGCGCTGTGATTGGCCAAGCATGCACTGTGACCCTGCATGCTTGGCCAATCACAGCGCCGGCAACGAGGAGAGCAATGATTGGCCACAGGCAGGATGCCTGTGGCCAATTATAGCTGAGGGGGTTTAGTACACGCCCCACACTATAAAAGGCCGCCAGCGCGGCAGCCTCGTGTAGTGTGTTCCGGAGCAGGGAAAGTGAAGGATAGGCAAGGACAGTGTCAAATCTATTATTTGCTAAACCTTGTGTGTAGGGACAGAGAAGGATAGGCAGGGAGAGTGTCAGTGTTATATTCTTTGCTAAACCTTGTGTGTAGGGAGAGAGAAGGATAGGCAGGGAGAGTGTCAGTGTCATATACTTTGATAAACCTTGTGTGCAGGGAGAGAGAAGGATAGGCAGGGGACAGTGTCAGTGTCATATTCTTTGCTAAACCTTGTGTGTAGGGACAAAGAAGGATAGGCAGGGAGAGTGTCAGTGTCATATTCTTTGCTAAACCTTGTGTGTAGGGAGAGAGAAGGATAGTCAGGGAGAGTGTCAGTGTCATATACTTTGATAAACCTTGTGTGCAGGGAGAGAGTGTGCCTCCTGATCATATTACACCTGAAGTTAGCCTGTATTGCTGCTTTTTCCTGGTGTGTTACACCAACAGGCATTTGCAGCACCTACAGCAGGCGTAGTGTGATTCCTGCAAAATATACTCCTGAAGCTAGGCCTTATTGCTGGTTTTCCCATTTCCCTGCAGGCCATTAGAATGTCTGGAAGGCAAACAAGGAGAGGCAGACAGTCAGGAGCCAATAAAAGAGGGCAAGCAGGCTCTGTGTCTACAGACAACAGTGCTGGTCGTGGACGCGGTGCATCGCCATCAGCACGTGGCCATGGGACACGCTTGTCCTTCTTTTCGGCAACTGGACGTGTTGAGCCGCATCATGCCGAAGACATGGTAGAGTGGATAACCAAGCCCTCCTCATCCTCCTTATCCTCTCTCACCCAAGCTCAGGGTACTGGCAAAGCAGCTGCCAAAGCGTCCTCTTCCCTGGTATCAATGTCATCATCAGTCACTCCTTCCCTAGACCAACCATATCCTCCTGAGGAGTCCCCCGAACTGTTTGAGCACAGTGTTGGGTACATGCTCCAGGAGGATGCCCAGCGTTTCGAAGGGTCTGATGATGATACCCAGCTAGAGGAAGGCAGTAGCGTGAGAGCAGAGAGAGGGGATGCTCAAGAAGGACACCAATCTGGCAGTCATGTTCCAGCAGCTGCAGCATACTGCCAGATTGGCTCCAGTGATGAGGAGGGAGGGGATGATGAGGTCACTGACTCCACATGGGTGCCTAATAGGAGAGAGGAGGAGGAGGAGGAGGAGGATGAGGAGGAGGCACATCTCCAACGAGGCAGGATGCCCTCGGGGGGCCAGCGTAAGGGCAGCACACCGACGGAATCACACCGCAGAGCTCCGCCTGTGCAGGGCGCTGCCTCTGCCCGTTATTCAAAAAGTTCTTTGGTGTGGGCCTTTTTTGAGTCGAGTGCATCAGATCGCACAGCTGCTGTTTGCAACATATGTCTCAAGCGTATATCGCGTGGCCAAAACATCACCCGCTTGGGCACCACATGCTTGACCAGACATATGTTGACCTGCCATGCAGCTCGTTGGCAAGCCTACCTTAAAGACCCACACCAAAGAACAAAGCGGACCTCTTCTTGCACCGCATCAGCTGGGATCTCTAACCCCACTGTACCTTCAGTCCTCTCTGAAACCTGCACTGAGAGGAATGAAGGTGTAGAATTAGGTGTGTCACAGCCAAGTACTTGCGGGCACTCTGCTAGCAGTACACCGACGTCCGATTCTAGCAGGCAAGTTTCCCTGCCCCAGCTGCTGGACCGTCGAAAGAAGTTCACTCCCAGCCATCCACATGCCCAGCGGTTGAATGCTAGCTTGGCTAAATTGCTAGCGCTTCAACTGCTGCCTTTTCAGTTGGTAGACTCGGCCCCCTTCCGTGAGTTTGTGCAATGTGCGGTTCCTCAGTGGCAGGTTCCCAAACGCCACTTTTTCTCACGGAAGGCGATTCCGGCTCTCTACCGGCATGTGGAAGGCAATGTCTTGGCCTCGCTGGACAGGGCGGTCAGCGGTAGGGTGCATATTACCGCTGACTCATGGTCCAGCAGGCATGGACAGGGACGTTACCTTTCTTTCACGGCCCATTGGGTCACTCTTTTGGCAGCTGGGAAGGATGCAGGACAAGGTGCAGTAGTGTTGGAGGTTGTTCCACCGCCACACCTCCAAAATGCTACTACTGGTTGTGACACACCTCTGTCCTCCACCCCATCCTCTTCTTCTTCCTTCATGGCCTCTTCCTGTGCTTTGTCCTCGGAACCAGCGGTGCTCCGTAGGCGTTCAAGGGGCTACGCAATTACGCAGGCAAAAAGATGCCATGCCGTGCTTGCGCTGGTGTGTTTGAAGGACAGGAGCCACACTGGGGCAGAGGTTCTGTCTGCTCTGCAGGGGCAGGCCGAGAGGTGGTTGACGCCATGCCAGCTTAAGCCAGGAATGGTAGTTTGCGACAATGGCACCAACCTCCTCTCCGCTCTCCGACAGGGACAACTGACCCATGTGCCCTGTGTGGCTCACGTCCTTAACCTGGTGGTGCAGCGGTTCTTGGGCAGGTACCCGGGCTTACAGGATGTCCTGAGGCAGGCCAGGAAAGTCTGTGTGCATTTCCGCAGATCTTATAATGCCAGTGCTCGCCTGGCTGAGCTGCAAAAGGAGTTGAACCTGCCCAAGAACCGCCTTATATGTGACATGCCCACCAGGTGGAACTCAACGTTGGCCATGCTGCAGCGGCTGCACACGCAGCAGAGGGCCATCAATGAGTATCTGTGCGACTACGGCACCAGGACAGGGTCAAGGGAGCTCGGTTTTTTTTCACCACGCCAGTGGGGCATGTTCAGGGATGCATGCACTGTCCTGGCACCATTTGAGGAGGCCACGAGGATGGTGAGCAGTGACAGTGCATGCATCAGTGACACTGTACCTCTTGTCCACCTGTTGGAACATACGCTGCGTGGAATAATGGACAGGGCACTTGAGGCAGAACAGAGGCAGGAAGAGGAGGACTTCCTTGCCTCTCAAGGCCCCCTTTACCCAGACAGTGTTCCTTCTGTCCCACCCATCACACAGGAAGAAACGGAGGAGGAGGAGGAGGAGGAGGAGGATTGTGTCAGCATGGAGGTGGAGCCTGGCACTCAGCATCATCAGCAGCAGTCTTTTAGGGATGATTTACAGTCCCAAGAAACCAGTGGACTTGTACGTGGCTGGGAGGAGGTGGCTGTGGATCATGTCGTCCTTAGTGACCCAGAGGACTCCGGACCGAATGCCTCAGCTAACATACGCTGCATGGCCTCCCTGATCCTGCAAAGTCTGCGGAAGGATCCTCGTATTCTTCGGATTAAGGAGAGGGACCATTACTGGCTGGCCACTCTCCTTGATCCACGGTACAAGGGTAAGGTTGCGGACCTTATCTTACCGTCGGAGAGGGAGCAGAGGATGAGACAACTCCAGGAGGCCTTGCAGAAAGGTCTGTGCAACGCGTTCCCAGAGACTGGGAGGTTACAAACTCCTGGTCCTGGACAACGAGTTGCTGAGGCTTCGGTCAGTCAAAGAAGGAGCGGTGGGGAGGGTGGCCGTCTGACCGATGCGTTCAGACAATTCTTTAGTCCGCAGCCCCAAGGTATGATCGGTTCCAGCAACCATCGCCAGCGTCTGATATACGTGGTGCAGGAATACCTAGGGGCAAGGTCAGACTTGGACACCTTCCCCACCGAAAATCCTCTGGCTTACTGGGTCTTGAGGATGGATCACTGGCCAGAGCTTGCACAGTATGCAATTGAGCTACTGGCCTGTCCTGCATCCAGCGTTCTTTCAGAACGCACATTCAGTGCTGCTGGAGGATTTGTCATGGATCACAGGGTGCGCCTGTCCACCGACTCTGTTGATCGACTGACCTTCATAAAGATGAACCAGTCTTGGATCACCACCAGCTACCAAACACCTGAAGCTGATATAACAGACTAATTTATTTTCAAATGTCACATCCCTTCAAGACTGATGCTGATGCTGAGAGACTGTCCTGTTATGTTGACTGACTATCCTCCTCCTCCTCAATGATCCGATTGATGATGATAGCTTGGAAGAACATTTTTGTTTCTGGGTGCCGCCACCAGTGGCTAAGGCCCAATTTTTCAGCCCCTGTTTAACAGGGGCATGTAATTACAATTTTTGATGCAATACTTTGCAACAGGGCTCATTGCTGTGCTCCAAGTACAGTATCTGTGAGGGGTTGCAGTGTTGTGGCACCAGTGCCTAAGGCCCAATTTTTCTGCCCGTTTAACAGAGGCATGTAATTACAATTCTTGATCTAATAATTCACAGCAGGGCCCATTCCTGCGCCCACCAAGAGTAACTGTGAGGCCTTACAGTGTTGTGTCAACACCACCACCACCACCACCAAAGGCCCAATTTTTCAGCCCCTGTTCAACAGGGGCATGCAATTACAATTCTTGATCTAATAATTCACAGCAGGGCCCATTCCTGCGCCCACCAAGAGTAACTGTGAGGCCTTACAGTGTTGTGTCAACACCACCACCACCAAAGGCCCAATTTTTCAGCCCCTGTTCAACATGGGCATGCAATTACAATTCTTGATCTAATAATTCACAGCAGGGCCCATTCCTGCACCCACCAAGAGTAACTGTGAGGCCTTACAGTGTTGTGTCAACACCACCACCACCACCACCAAAGGCCCAATTTTTCAGCCCCTGTTCAACAGGGGCATGCAATTACAATTCTTGATCTAATAATTCACAGCAGGGCCCATTCCTGCGCCCACCAAGAGTAACTGTGAGGCCTTACAGTGTTGTGTCAACACCACCACCACCACCACCAAAGGCCCAATTTTTCAGCCCCTGTTCAACAGGGACATGCAATTACAATTCTTGATCTAATAATTCACAGCAGGGCCCATTCATGCGCCCACCAAGAGTAACTGTGAGGGCTCACAGTGTTGTGGCAACACCAACATGTAAGGGGCAAATTTCAGCTGAGTATATACGGTAGGCCCCTACTTTCAAACATCCAACTTACAAACGACTCCTCCTTGCAAACGGAAGGATACAACAGGAAGTGAGAGGAAATCTACCCCATGGAAGGCAAATTCTCTCCTGTAAGAGTTAATATGGGAAAAAGTGTCTCCTCTCCACTGATGCTTTATCACCAATTCTTGTTTCAATAAAAAAAACAAATTTTCAAAAAACATTTGTCATTAGGACGGAAAGTGAGGTGAACTGTTCTGAACAGGTGCACACTGCACAGACAGCAAAACTAATGTTACAGGGGTGATAACCCTTCCCTATGTTTTCCAAAAAGCTTAAAAATAGATTTCTTGGCTGGAGCTACACTTAAACAATGTACCTGTTCAAAATTACAAACAGATTCTACATAAGAACAAACCTACAGTCCCTGTCTTGTATGCACCGCCTGTATACGGCTGTTCAGAGTATATAGGGCCTTTTTTATTTTGTGTGCGGGGTTCCCCTTAATATCCATACAAGACCCAAAGGGGCTGTAATGGGCTGGGGTAGGGGGGGGGGGCGATGTGGTAGCTATGCCATTTTTCTTAAAGATTTTCATCCATATTACCGGGACCAGACATTACATTAAAGCCGCAAGCAGTTTTAAATGGCTTTTTTTCCTTCAGAAATGTAATTTTGTGCAGGGACAGTTCTAAACACAGGAAACACGTGGCACGTCACAGGCATACTTTAGAAACCCCCCAGGTACGATATTTAAAGGAATATTTGACTTTTTTTTTCACTTTATGCATCATTAACCACTTAAGCCCCGGACCATTTGGTAGCTAGAGGACCAGAGGTGAATTCAGAATTTTGCACTGCGCTGCTTTAACTGTAAATTGTGCGGACATGCAATGTTGTACTGAAACGAAACTTGCGTCCTTTTCTTCCCACAAATAGAGCTTTCTTTTAATGGTATTTGATTGCCTCTGCGATTTTTATTTTTTGCGAGATAAACGGAAAAAGACCGAAAATTTTGAAAAAAAATGATATTTTCTACTTTTTGTTATAAGAAAAATCGAATAAACTCAATTGTAGTCATACATTTAGGCCAAAATGTATTCAGCCACATGTCTTTAGTAAAAAAAATGTCAATAAGCGTATATTTATTGGTTTACGCAAAAGTTATAGCGTCTACAAACTAGGGTACATTTTCTGGAATTTACACAGCTTTTAATTTATGACTGCCTATCTCATTTCTTGAGGTGCTAAAATGGCAGGGCAGTACAAAACCCCCCCAAATGACCCCATTTTGGAAAGTAGACACCCCAGGGAAATTGCTGAGAGGCATGTTGAGCCCATTGAATATTTTTTTTTTGTTGTCCCAAGTGATTGAATAATGACAAAAAAAAAAAAAAATTACAAAAAGTTGTCACTAAATGATATATTGCTCACACATGCCATGGTTATATGTGGAATTGCACCCCAAAATACATTCTGCTGCTTCTCCTGAGTACGGGGATACCACATGTGTGGGACTTTTTAGGAGCCTAGCCGCATACGGGCCCCCGAAAACCAAGCACCGCCTTCAGGATTTCTAAGGGCGCAAATTTTTGATTTCACTCCTCACTACCTATCACAGTTTCGAAGGCCATAAAATGCCAAAATAGCACAAAACCCCCCTAAATGACCCCAT
The DNA here is from genome assembly GCA_029206835.1 of Rana muscosa. Taxonomy (NCBI): domain Eukaryota; kingdom Metazoa; phylum Chordata; class Amphibia; order Anura; family Ranidae; genus Rana; species Rana muscosa. The sequence continues at coordinate 575,274,305 of CM055121.1, forward strand.
TTTGGAAAGTAGACACCCCAAGCTATTTACTGAGAGGCATGATTAGTCCATGGAATATTTTATATTTTGCCACAAGTTGCAGGAATATGACAAACTTTATTTTTTTTGCACAAAGTTGTCACTAAATGATATATTGCTCACACAGGCCATGGGCATATGTGAAATTACACCCCAAAATACATTCTGCTGCTTCTCCTGAGTATGGGGATACCACATGTGTGGGACTTTTTGGGAGCCTAGTCGCGTACGGGACCCCAAAAACCAAGCACCGCCTTCAAGGTTTCTAAGGGCATACATTTTTGATTTCACTCCTCACTACCTATCACTACCTATCACAGTTTTGAAGGCCATAAAATGCCAAGATGGCACAAAACCCCCCCAAATGACCCCATTTTGGAAAGTAGACACCCCAAGCTATTTGCTTAGAGGCATGTTGAGTCCATTGAATATTTTTTTTTTTTGTCCCAAATGATTGAATAATGACAAAAAGAAAAAAAAAAGAAAAAATGTACAAAAAGTTGTCACTAAATGATATATTGCTCACACATGCCATGGTTATATGTGGAATTGAACCCCAAAATACATTCTGCTGCTTCTCCTGAGTACAGGGATACCACATGTGTGGGACTTTTTGGGAGCCTAGCCGGGTACGGGGCCCCAAAAACCAAGCACCGCCTTCAGGCTTTCTAAGGACGTAAATTTTTGATTTCACTCCTCACTACCTATCACAGTTTCGAAGGCCATAAAATGCCAAGATAACACAAAACCCCCCAAAATGACCCCATTTTGGAAAGTAGACACCCCAAGGAAATTGCTGAGAGGCATGTTGAGCCCATTGAATATTTTTTTTTTGTCCCAAGTGATTGAATAATGACAAAAAGAAAAAAAAAATGTACAAAAAGTTGTCGCTAAATGATATATTGCTCAAACATGCCATGGTTATATGCAGAATTGCACCCCAAAATACATTTGGTTGCTTCTCCTGAGTACGGGGATACCACATGTGTGGGACTTTTTGAGAGCCTAGCCGCGTACGGGCCCCCGAAAATCAAGCACCGCCTTCAGGATTTCTAAGGGCACAAATTTTTGATTTCACTCCTCACTACCTATCACAGTTTTGAAGGCCATAAAATGCCAAGATAGTCCAAAACCCCCACAAATGACCCCATTTTGGAAAGTAGACACCCCAAGCTATTTGCCGAGAGGCATGGTGAGTATTTTACAGCTCTCATTTGTTTTTGAAAATGAAGAAAGACATATTTTTTTTTTTCTTTTTTCAATTTTTAAAACTTTGTGACAAAAAGCGAGATCTGCAAAATACTCAACATACCTCTCAGCAAATAGCTTGGGGTGTCTACTTTCCAAAATGGGGTCATTTGGGGGGGTTTTGTGCCATCTGGGCATTCCATGGCCTCCGAAACTGTGATAGGCAGTGAGGAGTAAAATCAAAAATTTACACCCATAGAAATCCTGAAGGCGGTGCTTGGTTTTCGGGGTCCTGTACGCGGCTAGGCTCCCAAAATGTCTCACACATGTGGTATCCCCGTACTCAGGAGAAGCAACAGAATGTATTTTGGGGTGCAATTCCACATATAACCATGGCATGTTTGAGCAATATATAATTTAGTGACAACTTTTTGTAAATTTTTTATTTTTTTTTATTTTTGTCATTATTCAATCACTTGGGACAAAAAAAAAAAAAATATTCAATGGGCTCAACATGCCTCTCAGCAAATAGCTTGAGGTGTCTACTTTCCAAAATGGGGTCATTTGGGGGGGTTTTGAACTGTCCTGGCATTTTATGCACAACATTAGGAAGCTTATGTCACACATCATCCACTCTTCTAACCACTTGAAGACAAAGCCCTTTCTGACACTTTTTGTTTACATGAAAACATTTTTTTTTTTGCAAGAAAATTATGTTGAACCCCCAAACATTATATATATTTTTAAAGCAAAGGCCCTACAGATTAAAATAGTGGGTGTTGCATTTTTTTTTCCACACAGTATTTGCGCAGCGATTTTTCAAACGCATTTTTTGGGGGAAAAACACACTTTTTTTATTTTTAATGCACTAAAAAACACTATATTGCCCAAATGTTTGATGAAATAAAAAAGATGATCTTAGGCCGAGTACATGGATACCAAACACGACATGCTTTAAAATTGCGCACAAACGCGCAGCGGCGAGAAACTACATTCATTTTTAAAAGCATTTAAAAGCCTTTACAGGTTACCACGTTGGATTTACAGAGGAGGTCTACTGCTAAAATTACTGCCCTCGATCTGACCTTCGCGGTGATACCTCACATGCATGATGCAATTGCTATTTACATATGACGCTAGACCGGCGCTTGCGTTCGTCTTTGCGTAAGAGCAGGGGGGGACAGCGGTGCTTTTTTTTTTTTTTTTTTATTATTATTTATTTTGCTTTTTTATTTTATTTTTAAATTGTTCCTTCCATATTTTTTTTTTTTAATCATTTTTATTGTTATCTCAGGGAATGTAAATATCCCCTATGATAGCAATAAGTAGTGACAGGTACTCTTTTTTTGAAAAAAAATGGGGGGTTAGACCCTAGATCTTTCCTCTGCCCTCAAAGCATCTGACCACACCAAGATCGGTGTGATAAAATGCTTTCCCAATTTCCCAATGGCGCTGTTTATATCCGGGGGGGGCATTCCCTCCCACTGCTTATAAAAGCAGTCCAGAGGCTAATTAGCCACTAGGATTGCTTTTACATGAAAGCCGGCCGCTGGCTGAAAAGAATGATACCCGCAGGCATCAATCTGGTATAACCATTCAAAGTCCAGCAACATACCAGTACGTTGCTGGTCCTTGTTGGACATGTATTGTAATCTTTTTTTTCATGCAGCCTGTTGGCTGAACGAAAAAAAGAGATTGATCGGTGGGTATGCCCACCATTAGAATACCTCCCTTCATCCACCCACTTCTAATGATGGGCATATATGCCGAAGCATGGGGGCATCCTCCCGCAAAAAAGTTATGCCGCGTACACACGGTCGGACTTTTCCACGGGCAAGCCTTCGTCGGAATTTCGACCGTATGTACGCGGCATAAAAGGTTATGCCGCGTACACACGGTCGAACTTTTCCACGGGCAAGCCTCCGTCGGAATTTCGACCGTATATACGCGGCATTAGGAGCAAAATCGCTCCTCCGCCCCTGCTGCCCCCATGCTTCGGCATATATGCTCTTTTTTTTAACTGTGGTGGTGAAATCACCTCCTACAGCGTTGGAGTCACGGCTTTATGTATCGTGGGAGCAAACGCTGTTGCTGTCAAGATAAATAAATCCGCGATGCAACTGAATGGCGTACCTGCTAAGCAAATGATGGTTAACATTAAAACAAAGTAACATTACAGTACAACAGTAAGACCTTACCATACCATACCTGCAAAGCAAATACCAAAACAAAACCTAGTAAAAAATAAAACATTTTTTTAACGCAACCTGTGCTTAAAATATATATATGCCGAAGCATGGGGGCATCCTCCCGCAAAAAAGTTATGCCGCGTACACACGGTCTGACTTTTCCACGGGCAAGCCTTTGTCGAAATTTCGACCGTATGTACGCGGCATAAAAGGTTATGCCGCGTACACACGGTCGAACTTTTCCACGGGCAAGCCTCCGTCGGAATTTCGACCGTATATACGCGGCATTAGGAGCAAAATCGCTCCTCCGCCCCTGCTGCCCCCATGCTTCGGCATATATGCTCTTTTTTTTAACTGTGGTGGTGAAATCACCTCCTACAGCGTTGGAGTCACGGCTTTATGTATCGTGGGAGCAAACGCTGTTGCTGTCAAGATAAATAAATCCGCGATGCAACTGAATGGCGTACCTGCTAAGCAAATGATGGTTAACATTAAAACAAAGTAACATTACAGTACAACAGTAAGACCTTACCATACCATACCTGCAAAGCAAATACCAAAACAAAACCTAGTAAAAAATAAAACATTTTTTTAACGCAACCTGTGCCTAAAATATATATATGCCGAAGCATGGGGGCATCCTCCCGCAAAAAAGTTATGCCGCGTACACACGGTCGAACTTTTCCACGGGCAAGCCTCCGTCAGAATTTCGACCGTATATACGCGGCATTAGGAGCAAAATCGCTCCTCCGCCCCTGCTGCCCCCATGCTTCGGCATATATGCTCTTTTTTTTTAACTGTGGTGGTGAAATCACCTCCTACAGCACTGGAGTCACGGCTTTATGTATCGTGGGAGCAAACGCTGTTGCTGTCAAGATAAATAATTCCGCGCTGCAGTTGAATGGCGCACCTGAAAACAAAAAATTACATACCTGAAAAGCAAGCATGATAAAACATTGCAGAATGGAATACAGTAAAAAAGAGCAGAACAATAGAGAGAAAATAGAGAGAGAGAGAGAGAGAGAGAGAGAGAGAGAACAATAAAACTACAACTATTTTTGTTTTTTTTATTTTATATTTTTTTTGTGTTTTTGTTTTTTACGTTTTTTTTTTTCTTTTTTACACTTTTTTTTTAAACTTTAACAACTGTAATGGTTCGGGTCTCTCAAAATGTAATGGCATCTTGGGAGACCCTGTGTAAGTGTGTCCTAGTCTGTGAAATGCTGTACCCTACGCTAAAACTTCACTTTTGAGTGGTAGCGTTCAAAACATTCACCAACGCAAAGACCAGGTTTGTCAGGACAGAGTGGACAATAATAACAGGTGTCACGCCTAAATCCGCGCTTGCTACAGACACGACATCTTTTTTGGGGGGTTCGTTGGGTAGGGGTACTCGGGAGGAGATGCGTATAATGCCTCTCATGCAGCCGGCTTACTGCATTTGGTAGGGGATGGTGAGGTGCAGAACCGCCTGGATACAGGAGTTCTGTGACTATCTCATTCTGGAATTTTAGAAGAGATAAAGTCCCGCCTGAAGCTCTGTATAGCACATGAGCGTTCAGCAAAGCCAATTGAAATAAGGATAGAGACACTTTTTTGTACCAGCGTCTCGCCTTACGGTCAATTAGATACGGCGCCATCAACTGGTCGTTGAGGTCCACCCCTCCCATATTTTTGTTATATTCGTGGACACAGAGGGGTTTCTCCACAACACCAGTCGCCGTAGGAATTTGGACTGTCGTGTCTGCATGAAGGGAGGTAAGAAGGAAAACATTCTTATTGTCCCTCCACTTCATAGCGAGCAAGTTATTACACTTTACGCAGGCTCTCTCCCCCAGCCTAAGACGGGCATCTCCAAGCCGCTGGGGAAAGCCCCGGCGATTAGGTCGCACGGTGCCACATGCTCCAATCTGATGATCAAACAAGTGACTAAACAGTGGCACGCTCGTGTAATAATTGTCCACATACAAGTGGTACCCCTTTCCGAATAAGGGTGACACCAAGTTCCACACTATCTTGCCAGCGCTCCCTATGTAATCCGGGCAGTTGACCGGCTCAACCTGACTGCCTTTTCCCTCATAAACCATAAAGCTCCATACATAGCCTGTTGCCCTGTCACAGCACTTATAGAGCTTGACCCCGTATCTGGCACGCTTGCTGGGAAGGTACTGCTTGAAAGCCAAGCGGCCAGAAAATTTAATCAGGGACTCATCAACGCAGACAACTTGATCGGGAATAAACAAGGCTGCAAAACGTTCGTTGAAGTGGTTTATGAGGGGCCGAATTTTATAGAGCCGGTCGTATTCAGGGTCCCCACGTGGACGACAAAGTTCATTGTCGTTGAAGTGCATGAACCGCAAAATCTGCTCGTATCGTTTCCTGGGCATGGAGGCAGAGAACACGGGCATGTGGTCAATTGGGTGCGTGGACCAATAAGCACGCAATGACGGGAATTTATGTGTGCCCATGTTGAGGGAAAGGCCCAGAAAGGTCTTAAATTCGGAAACCGTAATTGGTTTCCAATCTTTGGCAATGGAAGGCAACTGGGGATTAGCGGCGATGAATTGACCAGCATATAAATTACTCTGGTCCACAATAGATCTATAGAGATCTTCCGTGAAAAACAGCGAATAATAATCGATTGGCATAAAATCAGCTGTTTCCACCTGAATACCGGGTTGGGCAGTGAATGGGGGAAGTACGGGTTCTGCAGAAGTGGTGGGGACCCAATCAGGATAGGCGAATTCTGCAGGAAGGGCACTATGGGTACGACGGGCCTGCCTTTGTCTTCTTATTGGTGGCAGCGGGACACTACTTGTGCTTGCCACCTCGCCAGCTTGAACTGCACTTATGGGACTCGCCACGTCACCACGTGATACTGCAGTGCTGGATGTACGCCCAGGCTGTACTAGGCCGCTGGTGCTTGCCAATTCACCAGAAGGAATAGCGGCGCTAGTACTCCTCTGCTCCATGATACGAGAGCCCTGCGGTTCTTGCTCCTCAACAACCTCAGAAGATCGGGATCGGGTACACCTGACCTTAGCAGGGACCTCAACTTCGTCATCAGAGCTATCTGACGTGGGGCCGCTGACGTCACTGTCTTCTACGGGAAGATATTCTGAGCCTGAATCTGACAGATACGTGACCTCCTCTTCACTATCTGTCATGCTCAGAATCTCGTAGGCCTCTTTACTAGTGTACCTTCGACTTGCCATTTTGGGCTCTAAATTTAGGGGTACACTAGTAAGATTCACAGGAAAAAAAGCACCCGACTGTCGTCAGCAAATATATCAAACGCTACAAAAAAAACTGTTAGCGGTCGCAGGGATCAGGACTGTCTCTGCGAACGCTGCAGTTATGTGTTTTGTGTTTGGTAAGTGACAGTGATCGATCGATACTGCACTTGGGTGGGCTGGGCTGGGCTGGGCTGGGCGGAGGGGCTAAACGCAGGTGCTAGCAGGTATCTGGGCTGATCCCGCTAACACTGCGTTTTTGGGAACCCTAAACCGCTGGGGACGCTAGTATAGATCTGATCAGATACTATACCACTAAGGGAGGTGTATGCTTTGCGCGTGGGTGTTAGCGTTACTGGCACTAACCTAACGCTGCCTGGGGCGACGCAGACCCTCTCTGGCGCTAAAACCTAATTGATCTCACCCGCCGGGCGATCAGGGGGTTAAACCTTTATTGGGTTATATACGGCGGGTGCCCTGATGCTATAAAAAGCAAACTAACCAACCAGCGTCACCCGTAACCTTTATATGGTGATCACTGGTGAAAGGGTTAACTAGGGGCAATCAGGGGGTTAAAACCTTTATTAGGTTAAATATGGGGGTACCCGACGCTATATAAAAACCTGACGGGTTACCTAAATAACTAAATAACTTACTGGGTAACTAGTGTCACCAGTGACGCTTATACGGTGATCACTGGTGAAAGGGTTAACTCTAGGGGCAATCAGGGGGTTAAAATAATATATGGGGGTACCTGACGCTAATAAAAACCTGCGGCAAACCTAAAAATAATTAACTGGCTATCTAGGGCACCACCGGCACTAAATACAGCGATCGAAAATACGATCGCTTAGTGACGCTGGCGTTAGGGGGTGAAAGGGTTACCTGGGGGGCGATCAAGGGGTTAAACCTTTATTAGGGGGGGTTAGGGGGCTACCCTGGACCTAAAGGGGCCCAATCCTAACTGCCCTGCAACTTTTTACTATCACAGATGACACTAAAAGCAGTGATCAGTAAAATAAATGATCACTGCAATCAGTGACACTGTGATTGGGGGCTGGGGGGTGACCTGGGGGGTGATCTGGGGGTGACTGGGGGGTGAAATGTGTGCCTATGTGTACCTATGTGTCAGTGGACTGCTGGTGCACTAACCTGCTTCCTCTCTCCTCGGCGCCGGAATCAAAAAGACCGCCGCGAGGGAGATGACATCACTTCCTACTGCCTGTGTTTACATCACATGGCAGAGGAAGCATTTTCATTGGCCGGGAGCGATCGCGAGGGGGTGGCCGAAATCGAATGGTCGCCCCCTCATCTCCGAACGCTCCCCAACGATTAACGGCCGCTCACTGTATAGAAGGGGGGTCCGATCGGACCCCCCAACTGTACAAAGGCGATCACGTATGCTCTACGTGATTGTGCCTGTCGGTGCCATTCTGCCGACGTATATATACAGTGAGCGGTCGTTAAGTGGTTAAAATGACTGCTCCCGAAAAACGGCCGTTTTTAAAACTTTTTTTTGGATTGATATATGTCCCCTGGTGCAGAACCCGGGTTCCCAAACCCTTTTTAGGACAATAACATGCATAATAGTCGTTATAATTAGCACTTTAGATTTGGAACGTTCGCATCCATTGTATTTAATAGGGTTCTAAAGTTTGTGCGAACTTTCGGTCCGTTCGCGGGTTCTGGTGCGAACCGAACCCGGGGGTGTTCGGCTCATCACTAACCATGAATGGAGATTAACCCTTGCTGATTCTGAGGTGATGATGGAGGTCTAAATAAGAGGAATCTGTTTTCAAGGCTCAGTTTATCCAGTGTTCTGGTGAGTGTGAACCCCAGCGGGGGAGTGTGTTTCACTTCTGCGGTGAAGACTAGGAGCTGGTGTAGGGTGCACTGCTGATCCAACCCTAGAAGCACTTGCCACTTTAGGACTGTGATCTTGATACACCACTTTAGGACTGTGCTTTTACCATATCATCATTAATTTATTTTATTATATGAAGTTGGACTCCATCCAATATTAGCGCTGTTTTATCAAATGGACTTCTACATGGTTCTTTGTATTTGATATTTTTTTTTATACTTATTCATATGATTAAACATAAAAATTTTATACAAGGAAATGTGATGGTATTTAAAGCAGAATCACTATTTCAAAAATAGTAGGCAAAGGTTCAATAAGTTGAAAATAAAATAGTTCAATAAGTTTCCAGATCTATATGTTAGGCTAGTCCCGCATAATTAGCAGTAACTAAGAGTAGGACTAAGCACTGTTGAGAGTGTGAAATGCGGCAGTTAATCAATCCTGTTGTGGTTTGTACTTTTGTTATTTTATACCATAAAGGTGTTTTTATTGGAGTGCGGCTGTCCAGATCCTCCTTCTTCTAATTGCTTTCACACTGGGGCGCTGCGCTGGCAGGACGTTAAAAAAAGTCCTGCAAGAAGCATCTTTGGGGCGCTTTAGGAGCCAGTTTTACACCGCTCCTAAAAGCGCCCCTGCCCATTGAACTCAATAAGCAGCCCTGCCGAAGTGTCTGCAAAGCACTGCGGCTGCGGCGCTTTGCAGGCGCTTTTAACCCTTTATTCGGCCAATAGCGGGGGTTAAAAGTCCCCTGCTAGCGGACGAAAAAAGCCCTTAAAAACTATGGTAAAGCGCCGCTAAAACTGATGCCACCGCGCTGTCAGTGTGAAAGTGCCCTTAGAGTGAGTTCCTATACAGTAACCAGGGTGTCCACATTTTAAAATGTTTGTGAGATTTGTTCCTAATAAATGCCGTAAGTTGTTCCATTAATTGAATTTCAGAAACTTTAGCATGCCAATGTGCTAAGTTTGGTGGATCTGTTTTTGTTTCCAGAGAGCAGGTATGCAAGCCTTCGCCACATTCAGGAGGTGTTTGAGAAGTGAGCTTTTATAACATTTGAATGATGTTTGCATATAGTGCAAAACGTAGGCAGCTGGAGTATTCTGAAGAAACCAGCCTGTCAAATGTTTAATGGAAGTCTTGACACCAGACCAGAAGTCGGCTAACACTGGGCAGTCCCAGAAAATATGTAAGAGTGATCCCTCCATTTTGAAGAATCCCAGCATATAGGGGACACCTGGGGATTGATTTTATGTAAATAGTTTCATACCATCTTGCAAGTATTTTATAGCCATTTCTTGATAATTATTATCTAATGACGTTTTTTTTGAAAAAAGAGAATTTTGTCTTTTTGGGTTTGGGAGAATGTTTTGTGTAGATCTTTCTCCCACTTAATTAAGAAACTAAGTTCTTATTGGTGTTCTCCAGAAATTAACATGGAATATGATTGTGATAATGCATGTCTAATAGGGACAGCTTCTTCATAATGTTTCTAAAATGGAACGAGCTCTCAAATAGTTTGATATGTAGGAGGTAGTGATCTTAGGAAAGATCTGAGTCGTGAGCAACGGATACAATCTAGATCAGGATTAAAAGATGCTTTAATTCTTGTGGCACTCATTGGTTTATTCTGATAGAAAAAGTGGCATAGTCGAAATATTCCTTTGGCAGACAAGGTATTAAGTTAAAAGTCTGACGAATAAAGTGGAAATTGGGGTGAGCCAATAATAGGCAGAAGTAGGCTAGGTTGTGTGGAAAGAGAGGTTGTCTTGAAAATTGTTTTAATGACTTTATGGGTGAAAGTGGTATCCAGTCCAAACCCTCAAGGGGTAGGGAAAGTAAAGCTTTTCCTAGGTCTAGCCAGGGTTTACGATCTTTCTTGTACACCAGTCTAAGAGTCTCTTTAGATGAACAGCAGCATGATATTTGACTGGATCAGGAAACTCAATACCACCTTTCTATTTGGGAAGTTAAGATAGATCTATTTGTTCTAGCATTTTTCCTCCCCATAAATAATTTTAAAAAAATGGGTTTGTAGATCTTGCAGATAGTTCTGTGGAAGGTTAGCTGAATTTAAAATAACTAACTGCCATTTTAACAATTTTGCCTGCAGAAATCCCCTTACATTGAGAAATCTACCAAATACCATACAAGGGAGTTCAGTAAAGTGTGTACATGACAATAGTATCACTCACTCCTGACACATTTAACTAGCGTGAAGTTTGATGCTCAGGGTTGTATTGACTAACCTTCACTAAATAGGTAAGTAGAATAGTAAAGAACAAAAATCAGCATATAGGTGACTCAAGGAAACAGAAAGTGTGGCTAAAAGAGAAGTATATAAAAATTTCAGTTTTGGCTATCAGTGCTACCAAAGCACAGAAAGAAGAGGAAATGGCTAAATCAATTAGCAAAGAAGACAAAACCTTTTATAGGTTATGGAAACCAAAAAATACAACAAGATCAGTAAAACAAAAATTAGGCACAACACTTATGTTAAGGGAGACCTGGATGTAGCAAACCATTTGAACAATCATTTCTGTTCACTCTTCACAGAAAAATGACAAGCTGCGGAATCATATTGGTTCTAGTAATGGTGGTTCATTTTCAGGATTTCTAGAGACACAGGTAGCAAAGATACTGGCTCAGTTAACAAAAAAGACGTATGGCCAAATCTCTTTTGGCCATACTTCTCATGTGGGTCACAGGAGTGCACTCACTTGTTCTCTCCTGTGTCCCAGAATCAGCTGACAGCAGGTTACAGCACACTGTTGGCTGACATCACAGAGCTGCTCCAGACCTTTTTCCTGGAAGCTGCTGCTATGTTTATGTATGAATTGTTCAGAACCTAGTACTTACTAACTTATTATTTCTGCAAAGTTCCCCTGAGCACTTTATTTGTGTTTTATGACTGTTGTTACTCCGCTGTCCTGTATTAAGCAATCAGTGGTCATGTGTTCTCGAGCTAAGAGGTGGTGGGGACAGTTTGCAGCATCAGATCGATGCCGCAGCAAATAGGTAAGTATGCATGTTTATTTTTTTATATTCCCTTTTAAGGCTTAATAAAGCAATGGACCCTGATGGTATACACCACAGAATGTGATGAATAGAGAAATTCTAAATATAGTTGTTTGACCATTAACTGATCTTTTTAATCAATCTCTTTTAACAGGAAAAGTTCCCCATTGGCAGACAGCTAAAACAAAATCCTATCCATAAGAAAGTTTGCAAGGTAGCAGCTGGAAATTACAGGCCAGTGAGTTTAACATCTGTTGTAGTCAAGTTAATGGAATCACTCCTAAAAAGAAGGATCATTGATCACTTATAAACACACAATTACGGCCTGGGCAACATATGTCTCAGACCCAGGCTACGTGTCCTCGAGTCTGGACTTGGCACTGCTGGAACTGGCGGACCCTTCCCTTAAACAAAGACCTTAGGCCCCCTGATTTGACACAGAACCCTCAGCTAAACTGTCCTGACCTACTTAAGCAACTAGTGGGGGGCGTGAGGTGCTGTGACTTTTCCTTTTCAGCCACTTACAATACAGCGATTTGATGGAGGTATATGGCGTGGGGGCGGAGCTGGATGTGTGCTTCCAGGTATGTTCCAACTGATTCTATTCTTTTTCTCTCTTCCTAAGATCTTCACTTTTTCTTTCATTTTTTTCTCTGGTTTTCTCTGCCTCTTTCTCTTGGTCATCTGACCACAAATGACCAAGTTGACGACACACCAGGTGAGGAATGGGCCTTGGGAGCGCCGGCCAGTCTGACGGACACAGGACTCAGTCGTCAGGGGGCAGCCTGGCCCCCGCAGGGGACAGGCACTTCTTTTTGCCACCTTGGTGCGGATATCTCTTTTTACATGGGGTCCGCCGGTGCCGTTGTGTGAGGGGAGGTATGCTGGAGGTGTATAGTGGCCCCCTCCCCTCATGCCCATCCATACGACTTACCCCCTAATTTGCACACTTTCTGGTACTTTACTTGCTGTCCGGACAGCTGGCTGGCGTGACTCAGGGTCCTCACTCCTTTTCAGAGGACACCCACATTTGCTTGTAGGAGAGCGGTCAGGAGTGAATCCCCCCCCCCTTTCTGGTTTGCCTAGGTGATTCTTATTTTCTAAGCACCTCCGGCTCGCTACCTGGTTTCTGAATCTAAACTATACCCATAAGGACGTGACTCACAATGTTATTGTCTGTATTGTCTGTTTTAAATGTTCTCATTGTTTTTATATTATTTTAAAACGGATTGGCATACAGTTTGCTGAAAATGCCTATGACAACGTGTGTTGTGATGTACCACTTTGCCGTTCACAAATAAAGATTATACAAAAAAAAAAACACACAATTAGCTGGACCTAACGCAGCATGGCTTTACTGAAGGCAGATCATGTCACACTAATCTGAGTGAATTTTTTTAATATATCACTTATGTTTTGGACTTGGGTGGTGCTGTGGACATGGTCTTATCTTGATTTCAGCAAGGAATTTGACATGGTTCCACATAATTATTAAAATCGTGTACAAGCTAGGACTTAACCCTTGGGTGGTTCAGTGGATATTCAGGTGGCTAAAGGATTGATTGCGGTTGGTTGCTTGAAGTAGTGTGGTTGTAATTGGGATTCATTTGGAACAGAGAGCAGTCACTAGTGGGGTACCACAATGCTCTGTGCTAAGTCTTGTTCTATTTAATCAATTTGTAAGTGATATAACTAAAGGTTTGGTGGGCAAGTATATATTTTTGCTGATGACACAAAGTTATACAATAGGGTTGAGGGTTGACATCCCCTGAGGTGTCTGTAACATAGAACATGATTTGACATTGCTGGAAGATTGGTCAAAGTAGGGGAAACATCAGTTCAATGTTAATAAAATGTAAAGTAATGCACCTAGGGAAAAACAATCCCTTGATAGAGTACAGGATTGGGGGTACCGTGTTGTCCAGCACTACAGAGGAAAAAGATTTGGAGGTAATTATTTTACATGACTGCAAAGTGAGCAAACAGTGTGGCCATGCAGTGGGGAAAGTGAATATAATTATAGAATGCATCACTATAGGGATCACCGGAAGGAGGTCCTGATTCCCCTATATAGATCTTTAGTTAGACCTAATTTAGAATACTATGTCCAGTTCAGCAGACCTCACTTACAATAAGATGAGATGGAATGAGTCCAGAAAAGGGCAACAAAATATATCAAGCCTTCAGGAACTTATTATGTACATTCTGGAGGAAAGAAGGGAAAGGGAAGGCAGTATTTTCAATATGAAGCCAAGGTCAAGAACACAGGGACATGATCTCAAACTAGCAGTTGAAAAGTTCAACACCAAACCTAAAAAGTATTATTTTACCGATAGAACGGTTGATGCTTGGAATAGACTTGTGGCAGATATAGCGAGTCCGTCAACAGTAAGTAGATTTAAACCTGCTTAGGACAAACATAGATCTATGCTCTAATAAAAAAAAAAAAAAGATAAATAAAATAAATAAATAAATGGGATAGCCTCGATGGACCACTTGGTCTTTTTTTTCTGCCATCACATTTCTATAAACTGTTCATCAACTTAAATCTAATTTTAAAATAAAAAATATTTTTTTTTAATAACATAATGTTTGAATTTCATTACAAATGTAATTACAGGAAAACGTGAGATATATCAGTATATTTTTCCAACTGTCTGCTGTGTTTCAGACTTCTGTCATCCCCCTTTATTTCTTCCTGTGCTACGTATGTGGTCATTAGTCTTATCAACTGCCTGTCTGCATAATGCTTTTACCAAAATCGTACCTAAACTGTGCTGTGGTGTATGTATATAGCTGAATAGAAATGTCAAGCACACCTTGTACAAGCTAATCATAATAGTTACATCTAAGCTAAAGGCACATCACAGAGTTGCCTGGGGTAGAAAGTATATGATGTGTTAGAAAAAAGATGTTGTTGCTATGGCAACAATCGGAGAACGGTGTCATAGCTCATACAATTTGTTCTTCTAACAAATTTCATTAAGTTATTGTAGACTTCATACATCTAGAAGACAGTTCTCATTAAAGTCTGCTCGGAGTATTTTGTGTAAAGAGGAATGAATCCAGGTGGTGGCACCAATAAAGAAGGATGTAAGACGCCATTTTAAAATATTCAGAATTTTCCCTCAATGCAACCTGTCTTACAGCAAAATACCTGCCTAAGAAGATTCAGAAGAAAGTTCTTAGTCTCTGACTCCTGGGCACTGACTTTAAAACTCTTCAGCTTCATGGAGAAAACCAAAAAGATCCCTTAAAGGGTAACCCCCTACCAAGAGCAGAAAATAGTCTTGTAGTCTTACCTACACTACCCCAATGCTCTGTTCAGCAGCCAGGAGCATGTGGAAAGGGGAGGGGGGCACAGGACTTTCTCCTTTCCTTTCACGTGACAGCACTGGTGTTAAGTGATTAGCTGCTTAGGCAGTCAGTGTTATCACATAGAGAAGGCAAGAGTCCTCCTCATAGTGTTAGCCCCAAGTTGTGACTAATGCCATGTACACACACACGATAGGAATTTCCTATGGGCTAAAATCTGATCTCATAGTGTTAGCTCCAAGTTGCGACTAATGCCCTGTACACACGATAGGAATTTCCTATGGGCTAAAATCTGATGGAATTTTCTGTCAGAATTCCGTTCAAGCTGTCTTCCATCAGTCTTGCATACACACTGTCAGACTAAATTCCGACCACCCAAAGCGCGGTGACGTAAAACACTATGATGAGCCGAGAAAAATTAAGTTCAATGCTTCCGAGCATGCGTCGACTTGATTCTGAGCATGCGTGGGTTTTTTCTCCGACGGAGTTCCATACAGACGATCGGAATTTCCCATAGAATTTTTTTCCATCAGAAAAAATTAAAACATGTTCTATTTCTAAAATCCTTTGGAAAAAGTCTGATGGGCCCACACACGATAGGAATTTCTGATGAAAAAATTCCATCAGACTTTTTCATCAGAAATTCCTATCGTGTGTACAAGGCATAAGAGCTTACACAGCTCATCTTTGTCCCCATTGATGAAAGTGTTATGCCGCGTACACACGGCCGTTTTTCTCGTCGAGAAAAACTACATTTTTCCCATTCGACGAGAAAAACGATAGTCTGTGGGCTTTCTGTCGTTTTTTTCGACGAGAAAAACGGCATTAAAAACGACGAGAAAAATTAGAACATGTTCTAATTTTTCTCGTCGTTTTTTTCGACATGTTTTCCGCGGCAGTGTTTCCCATAGGGAAACACTGCCGTGGAGCCCACAGACGGTAGTTTTTCTCGACAAGAGAAAAAACGACGTGAAAAACGACCGTGTGTGGGGAACAAGCTGTTCCCTCGTTTTTAATTACATTATTCACGGCGGTTTTTTAACCGCCGTGAATAATGATCGTGTGTACGCGGCATTAGAATAAGGTAAGTATGTGCAGCTTTAGGGTTGACATTAAAGTGAATCCTTGTTTTCCCTTCATAAACAAATGCAAGTTCACTTTAAATTCTATCTCAAAATTTGGAATTTTCTGTCATGCTATTTGACATTTTAGCTTGCATGCAGCAATTATTTTTATCTAGTAGCTCAACCATTTTTGTGTTTGTTCAGACATGCTAGAGAAATCATCACAAATAAGCACAATAATTCAAATTATTCTGTGTGTTTTTTCTGACAGTGGCATGTGGCCATCATAAACAGTGAATTACCTTCTATTTTTTCAATGATAATGTGGGTATATTGTTTAGCGAATTTACATACTATTGGAATTCTCCTTTAAATGATAAGTTCACCTTTCGTAATATGTTACATGTTACAACCATATTCAGGGTGTAACATGTAATATGTTACTTTTGCAGCAGTCCCCAACCCCCTGATCCCCCTTTGTGATGGTGTGCCCCACACTCACTGTCACAATTTAAAAATTATGCGGCTGTTTGGGGCTCAGCCCACCTGGCAGCGTCATTCATTCACAGAGTTCTGTGAATGTGAGAACTACAAGTACCATCAGCCTTTGCGGCTGTCGGCTTTCAGTTCTCAATGAACTACCATGGCAATATTGAGCACTCTAGGTAGTTCATGAATGTTTCCTGTCAATGTATAACTGCCTGCTTGTACAAGGTATGAGATGTGATCTCTGTCACCTTTCTCTGATCTCTGTCACTAGAGGGCAGAGGAGTGTGGACAGAGACCGTGCAGGGGAGATGCTGAGAGAGCGAGAGCGTAAACGTGGTGTGGGAGCAGACTGCTGTGTCTGTGGTGCGAGACTGGGACCGTGATCACCCCTGGCAGGTGACCGAGAGAGGCAGTGGGAGAGGCGGCAGGTGTGGGCTGTAGACTGGAACAGGGACACCCCACTGTGACCAGGAAAGGAGGCAGGTGCGAAGCCGGCAGGCCCGGGCAGGGTGACTGGAGAGGTGGCGGGAGCCGAGAAGTGACTGCTCTGGGAGAGCTAAGCAGGAGGAGCGGAGCGGCCGCATAACAAGCAGAAAAGGCAGGCTGACTGTGGGACTGACAGGTTGACTGTGGGTAGAGAGGATGCTGTCTGAGGAGTAAGTACTGTGAGTATTGGGAGTACTGGGCATATTGTGAGTAACCGGTGACTATTGGGAGTACTGTGAGTAGCTGGTGAGTATTGTGACTAACTGGTTAGTATTGTGAGAAACTGGTGAGTATTGGGAGTAACTGGTAAGTATTGGGAGTATCTGGTGAGTATTGTGAGTACTGGGAGTATTGTAACTGGAGAGTATTGTGAGTAACTGGAGAGTATTGTGAGTAACTGGAGAGTATTGTGAGTAACTGAAGATTATTGTGAGTAACTGGAGAGTATTGGGAGTAACTAGTGAGTATTGTGGGTAACTGGTGAGTAATGTGAGCATTGTGAGTAACTAGTGAGTACTGTGTGTAACTGGTGAGTATGGTGAATAGTGTGAGGTCTGGTGAGTTGTGAGAAATTGGTGAGGATTTGTAAGTGTAGCGGGTATGTACTTTTCTTTTTGAATCTGGTGGGGAAACTGTGATGTATGGTTCCCTGGGGCCCACCGGGTGGCTCTGTCACTTTGGGCCCGGGGTTGAGCCATCATTGCAGTGTCGTACCTCTTTTGGCCTCTCTCAGTGGTTGTATGGTGGGGTGGGGAGCCCGCCGTGCTTGCTGGGAGAGGGTATAAAGGGGGCGGCCATTTTTGGTGGCGGGAGTCGTGTCCCGGGCACCTTCAGCCCGAGGGCGGTGGTTCGTGTTGGAGGTCCTAGACGGTCTAGGCCTAAAGGACATTCGGAGGTCGTGTTCCATTCCAGGCACCTTCAGCCTGGGGTGAGGTACTTGGATGGAGATCCGGGACTGAGGGTCCCGGACTAAGGCTCCGCGAGGGAGGAACTTACTAGGGGACCCCGGGAGTGGGTACCCGAATCCAATGGCGTAAGGGACCGGAGGGGGCACTTACCTGAAGACCTGGTGCAGCAAATTGCCGGTGAGCCTCCGGAGACCGCCGGGAGGGATGTCTTCCTCGATCGGGAGCAGAAACCTACTTCTGGGAAGGAAGTAGGAGAGTTCATTGTGCCTGGGCCTACTCGCATCCACACCCCTCCTGTCTGTTCTGTTCTTGGAGGGAGTCCGACTGATTGTGTTCACTTTTGCATGGAGAAGAATAAAGGAGTGTTGGACTTTAATGGTGTGGGGCTCATTTTCTGGCAGACATTGCTCAAGAAACCACCAGGAGGAGGCTCCAGATGCAGAACACCGACCCGAAGGTAAAAGAGGATTGTCTCTCACTGCACATACATCTGCAGAGGGAACTTGGCGTGGTGACCCTGCACTCTCTCCTTCCGAGTACCCCTAGACAAAAGCCAGAGCCAGAAGAATTGATGCATAGAGGGAGAGAGTGGAGGCCGCTACATAAGTAACTGAGTACTGTGAGGTTAACTGGGCAGAAGGAACTGCGCATTCGTCTAAGGCTCGCCATTGACTTGCAGGACAATTTCCTGGGTCAGATGGTGAATGCACCAACAAGAAACAATGCGTTACTAGACCTACTGATTACTAACAATACAGACGTAATTGCGGATGAAGAAATACAGGGCAATTTAGGAAACAGCGACTACAGGTCAATTGGTTTCAGTATAAATCTCAGATATAGGAAACACAAGGGTAATACAAAGACATTGAATTTCAAAAGAGCCAACTTCCCTAAACTGCACTCTTTGCTAGATGATAATAAATGGGATAAAATCCTAGGAACAAAGAACATGGAGGAAAAATGGGAGTGCTTTAAAAGCATACTAGCATTCCAGCGGGAAATAAGTTTAAAAGAGCTAAAAAAAAATCCTGGGTGGCTAAACTCCAACGTAAAAATGCATATAAATGCAAAAGAAAAGGCCTTCAAAAAATACAAGGCTGAGGGGTGTTTTTTTTTTCACAAAGAAGGCAATAAGAAATGTAAGAGTGCAATCGGGGCAGCTAAGATAGAACACGAAAGGCACATAGCGGAGGAGAGTAAAAAAAAAAAAAAAAACAAGACATTCTTTAAGTATATAAACAGTAAGAAATTGAGGCTAGAACATATTGGCCCCATTAAAAAAATGGTGAAGGGAAATGACTACACAGGACAGAGAGAAGGCAAAGGTTTTGAATAAATTCTTCTCCTCGGTCTTCACAAAGGAAACAGGGGGATACAGTTACCAAGATGGTAATTTTAATTTTAATAACAGGTCATAGAAAGCACCCTCATAGCTAACAGAAGAAAGAAATAGAATTAACATAACTTAACATAAATAGGTCACCGGGACCAGATGGCTTACACCCGAGGGTCCCTAAGGAACTCAGTCAAGTGATAGCCAGACCATTGATCCTAATTTTTATGGACTGTTTACTGACTGGAATGGTACCAGCTGATTGGAGAAAAGCCAACCTGGCACCAATATTTAAAAAAGGGCCAAGATATATCCCTGGGAACTAAAGGCCAGTTAGCCTAACATCAGTAGTCTGAACGCTAATTGAGGGAATGATAAGGGACTATATACAAGATTTAAGTAATAAAAACAATATCATTATCAGTAATCAGCATGGATTCATGTAGAATTGTTCTCTCCAGACCAATCTATTAACCTTCTACAAAGAAGTGAGCTGCCATCTAGATAAAGGAAAGCCTGTGGATGTGGTGTATCTGGATTTTGCAAAGGCATTCAATACAGTTCCCTACAAACGTTTAATGTACAAACTAAGGTATGTAGGCATGGACCATAGGGTGAGTACTTGGATTAAAAACTGGCTACAGGAGTCCAAAGGGTGGTGATAAATGCAGAGTGCTCGAAATGGTCTGGTGTGGAAAGTGGGGTCCCCCAGGGATCTGTCCTTGGACCAATCCTGTTTAATTTATTCATAAACAATCTAGAGGATGGGATACACAGCCCAATCTCAGTATTTGTAGATGATACAAAGTTATGCAGGGTAATAACTTCTATGCAGGATGTGGAAACCTTGCAAGAAGACCTAAACAAATGTAGCCATGCCCCTATAGGGGTTGCTGAATGTTGTGGTTCACCCATCACCCTGCCCAGCATGTGCCTCTCTCCCAGGACCTCTTCTCTCCTCCTGGATGCACCCAAGCCCCGGCCCAAGGTCACCCCCCCCAGACTGGGGAGCTCCCTGTGGCCTCCACACTCTCTCACTCCAGCTCTTCCACCCAACAACTCCTTCCCAGCTGGGTTGATCCTAGGTATTTAAGGAGGCCTGCACCCTGCCAATCCAAGTTGGGGATTGGTCAAGGCTCCTCAATATAACCCAGGAATCCCCACCTCTCCTCTCATCCTCTCTCTCTAGCACCTTCTAGAAAAAAGAGGGAGGTGACAGGGAATGGAGGACCTTAGCTATGGGGAAAGACTACAAGCATTGAATTTATTCTCTCTGGAGAGGAGACGCTTGGGAGGGGATATGATATCAATGTACAAATACCATACTGGTGACCCTAGCATAGGGAAAAAAACATTCAGTGAAAGGGAATTTAAAAAGACACGCGGCCATTCACTAAAACTGGAAGAGAAGCGGTTTAACTTTAAACTGAGTAGAGGGCTCTTTACTGTCAGAGCGGTAAGGATGTGGAATTCTCTTCCAGAAGCTGTGGTATCAGCAGGGAGCGTTGATAGTTTAAAAAAAAAACTGTTAGATGGGCACCTTAACAACCACAACATATAGGGATTTACAATGTACTGTTGACATAAACACATACACACACACACATCATAGGTTGAACTGGATGACTGGTGTATTTTTTTCAACCTCACCAACTATATGTAATCAGAGACTATATGTGCACCACTTTTTTTTTTTTTTTACAAAGGTGAACTTTAATATAAACCTGTCATGAGATAAATGGAGTGGCTGTCTTTTACTAATGCTATTGACCAGTTCCATATTGGCTTCAAAGAGTCGCTGATCCACAAAATGCATGCAGCAACAGAGGTCAGAACTTCTTCACTTGTTCAATGTTAGTAGCTAAGAAAGTACTGAAGCTAGAAAACTATGTAAACACTCTGCCCCAAGCAGGATGTTTTGCAGGGCTGCATCAGCCTGAGATCAATTGATAGGTCAGCTTTGTTCAGGTTCTCCCTAAGATCTGGGTATTGTTTGCTTCTGCTTGATGCTGGGGAGTGTCGCTGGCAATAGTGTGTGAGGATGCAATCATTTTAGATATGAATATTTAAATCTCCCTGGACACCCATTAGGAGGTTTATTGTCGATGGTGCATGCTGGGCGAAGATATAAATAATCAGGGGAATCCTCTGGAAAATGTTGCCTTCCAGGTGTGGGGGTGTTGCTGCTGAGGTTCTTGTCCTCCCAGATCTGATGCCTGGGGAGGGTGTGTTTAGTTACAGAGAGGTCCAAGCCTGAAGCTTCCTTCTGTCCTGCTGGAGGGTATATCCAGGGAAAGTGGAACAGGAAGGTGATGACCAAGAATGTAGTACCAGGTATGAAACTTCATCTACTGAAGAATGTTCAAGGAAGTTGGTACTACAACTGCTTACAGCCAGTGTTCCAAAGAAAACAGAATTGCTAATCTGGCTGAAAGTCCCTCTTTTTGTATGTAAGGGTAGGGTTGTTTGTTTTTGAAATCTGCATGTTTGTTCTGTTGGTATGCTGTGCCCTAACCCTCTCTCCCTGGAGATTATTGGCCTTCAAAAAATCCTAATAAACTGTCTTATAGTAATTGGCGCCCATCTCTTCACAAGACCACTATAAGTCTAGGACTAAATCCTAAGGAGAAATGTTAGCCTACCTTACCCCTGGGGGTCATTATTAGCCTCCAGAGGGTAAGACTGTATAGGCAGGTTAATATATATAAAGCCGCGCTACCCAAGAGCAAAAGTGAAATAACTCAAATACGTGTCACTAAATGGTTAAGCGTGAAGCACAACCAAAAATGAATCATACGTGATAAATAAATGACAGTGAACATTAAAATAAATCCTGTGAAAAAAATGAACACATAAATGCATGAAACAAAATTGTTAAGCTGTCCAATGCAAAGTCCATATGTGAAGAGATCTTAGGTCGAATTAAACATATTCCACCCGTGCAAACTGTTCGTGGTCTATCCAACAATCTTCAAATTGGTGAGAAAGTGTGTACAATAAAATCCACCACCACTGGTAAGAATCACTGCTTACCGGAACTCCGTGACCCCCCGTAACAGAGGATCAAAGAAGGCATATACACATCACATCTGATTCACACAGACACCTCCAGCTTGCTTCACCACTGATCCGATCCAACCATAGATGTTCAGACTCAAGTGCGGATGCGAGGTATGTAAGAAATGTATAAAAGCCCCGATAGTGTAAAACCTTCAGATTTATTGGTTTAAAAGTATTAAAAGGTACACTTACAAAAAAGCTAGATATGGAAAGCCTTAAGTCCTATGCACCGGCCGGCAAGCAATCGGACAAGCCCGTCCGTTTGGGTTAGCGAGCAGCAAAACAGAAAGTGACGTCAGCACGTCGCACCGCTCCGCCCTACGCGTTTCGTAAGAGAATTACATCTCCCAGGGGCACTATATATGTATATGTATAGGCAGGTTTCCTTTAAAGAGACCTAGGTGTTGATTTGCTAAAGGCTGTTAACCTTTGGTTAGTATATAATTGGTTGTTTGAAATTAACTTACATTACTAAGCTTATGAGCATCTTATTTACTAAGCTTAGCGAAAATGTACTTTGCAAAGTGAATGGTCTTTATTTATTTAGTAATCCGCTCTAGGAAAAAAATAACAGCGCAAATTCATAGATGTGCCTGCACAATATCTGCAGCAGGTTCAAAAACCTTTAGATATGGCCGAGGTTATAAGCGCTCACAAGTTTTATTCGCAGTTGCTGATATTGCTATAGCTTGCTGATTATTGGTCTATAACTATGATGGGTTGCCCCATTGGACAATAGTAATGTGCAGAAGGCAAGAAAAGGCAGAGAAGCTATACCTGCAGTCGTTTTACTGCCCAATTTAAAACAGGCAAAGTATCAGGCAATACAAGCTCTTTAGTAGAAACAAAAAAAAAAAGAGACACATACCGTATTATTATCTGACATAGACAAGTAACCTCAGCCACAGAAGGACTTTTACTGCCCCGATACATACCAATTATATTTAATCCGGAATCATAGTCAAAGCCATTAATTCCTTTCGTAATGTTCAGCGATGTTGTCCTCAGATGGGTTTTGCCTTTCTCTCTCCAGGCCAGAATCACTGTGTTATTGTCACTTGTACTACACGACAGAAATGCTTCCAAATGAGAGCTGTAACTAACTGCGGGTGAACACAGAAATATCCTCATTAGTTTTGCGCAAGATGCTATTTGAAGTTACATCTGCAGCCTCGAAAAATGTCAAGCAAATCCGAAAATGATCTTTATTACCATGACAGATTGAAAATGTTACAAGAGTACTACAGTTCTATTAAGGTCAATTAAGAAGCTGTCATATTTTTAATCAAACCTTTTCTACTGAAGCAAAACATTTCTTGAAACTATCTGTGAAAATGGGCAGCTGCGTTGTGTGACTTCATTACACCATAATGCACAGAACATGCTTTTTCTAAATGTACTGGAAATAGGAATATCAATCAAAGGGTTTTAGGTCAAACTAGACAGGAGATTGCAGGTATGCTTCTTTGTGCAATTAGATTACAATATTTCTGCAATGTTAACAGGGAAGTATTATCATCTTCTGAGCAGAAAAATGTTGCCTGAAGTATCTGAAGCAAAACCAAAGCATATCTTTAGCAGTAACCTTCCAACTGCTAAATGTGATGTGATATTATTCAGGAGAAAATACTGTAACATTAACACGGCTGAAAGAATTGAAGCGTTCGCTCAGATTTTCATTTAAATGCGCCGTCCTGTTGGAAAAGTTCAGCCCCGCAGTAGACAGCTGGAGTGACTTTGTCTGCTTATTACATAAGGTATACATCATCCTTAGTCACTCAGCAGATGATAGGATTTATAATTCATCACATACAATTGTTCTCTATTTTGTACCTAAATGTCAATTACCTTTTTTAAAACTTCTATCAATCACGTTTAAACATTTGTAAGAGTTTGTTTCTTTTTAATTAAAGTAGGACTAAGGACAAAACTTTATTCCCCCTTTTTGATAAAGTAAGGGAGGATTATAACCTTTGTCATTTTTTTTTTGCCATCTGTGTTCCATTGGGGAGATTTCTCTTCACTTCCTGTCCCATTGCAAAAACAGGAAGTGAGAGGAAAGCCCTTCAAAGTAAAGCTGGCTACACACTATACAATTTTTATACAATTTTCTTTCCTTTAGATTTATCAAAGTCATATAATATGAGGTCAAACATGAACACTTTAAAATTGTATGCAATCAGGTAGGCCCTTACACTACATATCTGAAGGTAAATCTAAAGGAAATTAACCAAACAAAACTTGTATACTTTGTATCCAGCTTAACCACTTCAGCCCCGGAAGAATTTACCTCATTTCTTACCAGAGCACTTTTTGTGATTCGGCACTGCGTCGCTTTAACTGACAATTACGCAGTCGTGTGACGTGGCTCCCAGAGAAAATCAACGTCTTTTTTTTCCCACAAATAGAGCTTTCTTTTGGTGGTATTTGATCACCTCTGCGGTTTTTATTTTTTGCGCTGTGATTAAGCTAGAGTGAGGAAATGGGGGAAGGCCTGTGGATACGTCTGATAGACAGGGGCCAGAGATGAATAGTGGGTAGTAAATAAATGACACAGGTGAATGATCAGTGCTTGAAGTGGATGTGATTTTCACAACCAATGAACGGGCATAATACTCAATACACAAAGGGGAGGGAGAAGGGGAAGGAAGGAAATACCTTAATATTCAATATAAATACAAACTTATATAAAATCATTATTTGACAAAGTGTAACATAAAAAATATAAACTCCAGAAAATCGTAGACCCATATAAGGACTACTACCAATATATCTCAATAATATCCATGAATTGAATCCAAAGTGAACGTGATGGTGTAGAAAAGTTATGATATAGTCCAGTATTTGTAATAAGTCCCGTCACCATCAATTGCTAAAGTGTTACACATACGACTCTTCAGTGCAAAGCCACCACTGTGCTCGCAAGCAGCTTACCTCCCAACTAGAATAAACCAGCATGTAGTGTACTCCTGGGGCAGTGGACAATCCTTTCTGGGGAGGCCTATTCTTACTTCAACAGGATGTATATAAGGATACAAACGGAGAGAAGAAAAGACATATATATATAGTATAACTCTGTGGGTATTCCAACTGAAGTGACTGAAATTAGATGTTCTCACACTCACTTTGTATTAAGCAAGCATGGACACCAATCCACGAGCACGGAACTCGTTTATGCACTGTGGGTTACAGTAACGGGATTACAGTAACGGGAATCCTCTAATTGGGGATAGCTGTAAAGTGCCTCTGAGCCGCAATGCATGGAAAAAACAACAAGAAAACAAACAAGAATATATAGCGTAACTCTGTGGATAAATGGAAATGGAATCGCTATAGTGGATGTTCACTCACTCACTTGGAATAGGTGAGCGTGGGCATCAATCCATGAGCACCGCACTCGTATGTTTGCGCTACAGCCTTTAATATGCGAATCCCTCCGATAAATTTCAATATTTTTTACTTTTTGCTATAATAAATTTCCCCAAAAAATCTATAAAAAAACAAAATTTTTCCACAGTTTAGGCCGATACGTATTCATCTACATATTTTTGGTTAAAAAAATCGCAATAAGCGTATATTGATTGGTTTGCGCAAAAGTTATAGCGTCTACAAAATAGGGGATAGATTTATTGCACTTTTTTTTTTACTAGTAATGGCGGCGATCTGCGATTTTTATTGTGACCGTGACATTGCAACGGACATATCGGACACTTTTGACACATTTTTGGGACCATTCACAGTTATACAGCGATTAGTGCTATAAAACTGCACTGATTACTGTATAAATGTGACTGGCAGGGAAGGGGTTAACACTAGGGGGCGCTGAAGGGGTTAAATATGTTCCCTAGTGAGTGATTCTAACTGTAGGGGGAGGGGACCCACAAGGGGAGGAGACCGATCTGTGTTCCTCTGTACTGGGAACACACATCGGTCTCCTCACCTGACAGGACATGGATCTGTGTGTTTACACACACACAGATCCACGGTCCTGCCATGATTGTGGGCAATCGCGCGTGCCCGGCGGACATCGCGGCCGCCGGGCATGCGCACCGGGTCCCGAGCAATGCCACATGCGCGCACCCCCTAGACGGCGGGGAAGCCCAGGACGTCATATGACGTCCACCCAGGATGGGTGACGTCATTTGACTATGGACGGGACCTGAAGTGGTTAAAGGGGGTTGTAAAGGTTCGTGTTTTTTCACCTTAATGCATCCTGAGCCCGTTCAACTGCTCTGCGCGTCCCCTGGTGTCCTCTTCTCCACGGAGTCTCGACGTTGATTGGATAGATTGATAGCAGCGCAGCCATTGGTTCCCGATGCTGTCAATCAAATACAATAACGTGGCCGCCGGGGGGCGGGGCCGAGTCATACACTCTGCGGCAATGGACGTCGACTGTATGACACAGGAGCGCGTCCGCAAGGTAACCCCCTCAGGAGAGAGCTTCCCAGAGTGGGTTTGATATTTCGGGGAGGAGCCGCGAGAGCCGCCGTGGGACCCCAGAACAGCAGGATCGGGGCCACTCTGTGAAAAACGAACTGCACAGTGGAGGTAAGTATGAGAAAAAAATGAACCTATACAACCACTTTAAGATAATCTCCTCCTGTCACCAGAACTAGTGTCCGATGGAGGATTTGTCATCTTTTCCTGATCTGGTGACAACCCAACATTTGGGATATTCTTTCACTTTCACTCTCAATTGTAGCGGTAAACAGGACAAATAGAAAACAAAACAAACAAGTGATAAGACAGCAATAACAAGGTTTATCATTAAAAAAAAAATAGCTTTTAGTAATACTTTAATTAAATACAAGTACAAAGTGCCAATGTATTCTTGGTGACTGATATCTAGGGTAAACATACATGTCATGCAGGCAGCTACCTTTAAATTATCCTATCATAAACTTAGGATACTCAATCTCCTCTCAAATGTTGCAATCTGTGGTCCTTAACATGATAAAATTCTATGTATTACAATTTATTTATGATTATTTTTCTGTAAATCTACAGATTTGTTTTCTCCCCATCGTCCTGAAGAAGTGGGTTATATCCTGCGAAATGCGTTAAGGATGTAGGATCCCTATGACAATTTTGATGCACATATGAGCAATCCATTGCCTTATTAGGTCTTAAATTGTAAAACCATCTCCTAGCCAGTTGTCACTGGAACAAGTGCCTCCATTGAAAGATTTCCCATCATATCATTTTTGATTTCCCATTACATTTTATTCCTGGAGACAATGGTCAATAGAACAAACGGGGTGAATCTCCCTAGCAGGAACACATACAGCATTAAATACAAGTCAGAGGTGGAGAGATTAAAAATAATTATATATATAGCAGTTCATTTATGTATATTCTTGATAAAAATACCTGCATTTCACTGTTTGGTGTTACAACACATTTGAACCGAAAATGTAAAAAAGTAAGTACACCCCTCACATTTTTGTAAATATTTTATTATATCTCTTCATGTGGCAACACTGAAGAAATTACACTTTGCTACATTGAGTTACGGCTAATGACTGGGTGCGCTGTGGTATCTTGGATCGTGTGGTACTGGACAGAGGAAGCATTTACAGTGGGCAGACTCATCTTGAGTAAGGGGGTCCATCACAGTCTCCAACATCCAGAAGCTCTGTGATGTCGTCATGGAGGAGTGGAACAGGACTCCAGTGGCAACCTGTGAAGCTCTGGTGAACTCCATGCCCAAGAGGGTTAAGGCAGTGCTGGAAAATAATGTCAGCCACACAAAATATTGACACTTTGGGCCCAATTTGGACATTCTCACTTAGGGGTGTACTCACTTTTTTTGCCAGCGGTTTAGGCATTAATGGCTGTGTGTGAAGTTATTTGGAGGGGACAGCAAATTTACACTGTTATACAATCTGTACACTCACTATTTTACATTGCAGCAAGTGTCATTTCTTCAGTGTTGTCACATGAAAAGATATAATAAAATATTTACAAACATGTAAGGGATGTACTTACTTTTGTGAGATACTGTATATACTTTATATAGAGGTATACTTTGAACCAAAGTAAAATATAAAACGTTGTCAAAAAAGACAGATCTCCGCAAGTACCGTAATCTGTTCTTCACACTGGCCAGGGAAAGAACTGACACTGGTCCAAGACTGGTGTAAATTGTATTTTATTTATAATAGAGTGAATTGTATTTAATTTGTATTGGCATAAATTGTATTTTATTTATAATGGCATACACTGTATTTTATTTGTAATGGCATAAATTGTATTTGATGTATAATGGTCTCAATTGTATTTTATTTATTACAGTATGTCACAAATTGTATTTTATTTTTTCTGCTATGCATGCTTTAAAAGAGCTATTTTGTACTTTTTAACTAGAAGTCCTACAGTGTAGGATACTTGTAAAAACTTAGTATTTGCTCTTTTTGCTTATGACAAGGGTGTAACTGTTGTACAGGGTAATATTTGGATGGGGCATGTGATTTATCTTTCACCT
This sequence comes from Rana muscosa, assembly GCA_029206835.1. Lineage (NCBI taxonomy): Eukaryota > Metazoa > Chordata > Amphibia > Anura > Ranidae > Rana > Rana muscosa. Next base: position 575,302,954 of record CM055121.1, read on the forward strand.
AGGTGTAAATAGGTTAATGATATAATAGCTATTTAAGTGGATCTTCACCCTAAAGGCCATGTTGGGCTGCCTGCTCCCTCTCTAAGGCTGCATTCACACCTGAGCGGTTTGTAGCCTGAAGCTACAAAACGCTAGCGGGGGAAAAAAACATTATTCTCTATGGAGATGGTTCACATCTCCACTCCAAAACGCCTGAAGCCGAACGCCTGAAGCTCAAACAAGTTCAGGACCCTTTTTTGTCGTGCGAATCGGGCAGATTTGGGCGTTTTAGGAGTCATAGAATGTAATGGAAACGCTTGATTCAAGCGTTTAGCGCGACAACGAGCGTTTCGACGGGCGCAAATTCGCGCGACAAAACGCCGGTAAAAACGTCGGTAAAAACGCTTGAAGCGCTACGCTCAGGTGTGAATGCAGTCTTACAAATGTTTTTTTTTAAGTGTTTCATTTGCGCAGGACTTCTGCAAGTTTTACCTAGGCAAGAATTTCTCTCCACTCCCTGTGCATGCATAGATGTGCTGCACGGCTTTAATATAGAGAAAGCAATGCAACAGATCTGCACATGTGCAAGGTCTCCCGGGCATCTGTGCACATGCAGGTTTTCCCACACATGTAAAAAGAACGCAACCAGAGAAGAGTGAAAACATCCCTTTGTTTGCGCAGACATGCCGACTGGCTTTGCCAGGAGTCCATGGGTACATCTGCACATGCACCATATTGGTGGCATCTGGGGGGGGGGGGAGCCACCAGGGACGCAGACTTTGCTTTCAGGGAAGTTCCATTTTAAAAATTAGGTTTAAATTGTGAAAATACAGCTAAGCAACCCCATCACCATTTTTCAGCCTTTTGCTAAAAGAGATTTTCTACATTTTGTATAATTTTATAATTACACTTTAATCATAAGTTATAATAGCTGTATTTTGTGTAAGACATTTAGATTGATTTATTGAAGAACTAGAGGCTGTTCGCTTTGCTTAGTAAATAGAGTGAAGTTGTGTTCATTTAAAATTAATCATTCAAAGGGGAAATTTTAAATAAAACAGACTCTTGCTCACACATGATTAGACATTTATGGGGAAGACAGTTTTACTTCATTCTCTAAGCTAAGTTATCATTTACATTACAAAGTGAGCATGCTCTATTCAGTTAGTAAAACAAACTCACTAACACTTAACTATGGCCAGTCTCCATTTTGTGTAAAGGCTAAGAACCCAATTTAGGAACAATCTCTAATCACAATGCATATGTTCTCTTCCACATGTTGTTTGAACTTGGGGGAGCCCTCCATCCACCTCATTTGTGTAACTGAATGAAAAAAAACTAACAGTGTATGGGAAGCTTAAGACTTTGAGAGAGATATAGAAGAGTTTGAAGCCAAGCTTAATGTCTGAGAACCAGTGTATTTGGGGATATTCTGATCTGTACCTCACCCTCCGTCCCATGTGACCACGTGCAATAAACTTGCAATAAACATATTTTCTTTTGTAAAATCGATTAAAGTGACTGACGCCCATTTTTTCTGAACATCCAGAGAAGGGAAGCACATCTGAGATAAATGTTTCTGGGACTTTACCGTAATTAAATGAATTTAGAGCATTCTTAAGTTGTTTTCATATACAATAAAAATATAATCTGCTTATACTAGGGCACTCTCAGGTTTAAAAGTACAGCATTCAGGTTTATTGCAGAATGTACAGCCATAGCATAGGTGTAAAAAATCTAGATATAGAGCAGAAATACATTACCTTGGCGCACCCAGTTGCCTTCATGTAGTTTGTGTTTTAAGACACTACAGCATTTGTGGAAGCCAGAAACTAACTCCTTCCAAGCAATGTAGAGAGTTGTCTGTTGGTCTTCTGCAGAGTTAGCAGGGCGTTCAAACAAAGATATCAAAGCTATTGTGAAACAAATAGCCTGGACCTGCAACAACAGAAAATCATATTAAGTCAAAGATAATGAGTTTGATATTAATTTTTTCTACTCAGGTTGGCAAAAAACTGCTAAAAATAATTATTCTTACAGAACTGCTACAATCTATAAAGGGAAAAGATGTACCGTATATACTCAAGTATAAGCCAACCCAAATATAAGCCGAGGCACCTAATTTTACCACAAAAAAATGGGAAAACTTACTGACTCGAGTATAAGCCTAGGGTGTCCATCTGCATGCCTCACTGTGCCTCACTTTGCCTCATTGTGTCCATGTGCATGCCTCACTGTGCCTCACTGTGTCCATGCCTCACTGTGCCTTACTGTGCCCATGCCTCACTGTCACTGTGCCCATGCCTCACTGTGCCCAATCTCCCTACCTGATCTCTGGCGCTGTGTGACTAGACGGACGTTTAACATGGGAGCCTATGGAAGGGGTGCCCAGGTTTGAAAAATCACTGCTCCATGGCCGTAGGTCCCCTGGACAACAAACTCTGCACACATGTAGAGGAAGAGTGGGGCTACATGTGTGCCAAGTTTGTGGTCCAGAGGACGTACAGCTGGCCTGGAACAGGTGCACAAAGTTGACGATGGACACAGACTCGAGTATAGGGGCTACATGTGTGGCAAGTATGGGGTCCATGGGACCTAGGGCCGGCCGGTACCGGGTCCTCAAAATCACCAGAGAAATTACCATTTAATTACCGTTTAACATGGGAGTCTATGGAAGGGGTGCCCAGCTTTGAAAAATCGGTGCTCCCCAGCCGTAGATCCCACGGACAACAAACTTTGCACACATGTAGAGGAAGAGTGGGGCTACATGTGGCTGGGAACAGGCACGCAAAGTTGAAGATGGACACAGACTCGAGTATAAGCCGAGGGGGGGCATTTTCAGCACAAAAAAATGTGCTGAAAAACTCGGCTTATACTCGAGTATACAGTCATGCTCGAAATTGTTGGCACCCCAGAAATTTTTCCAGAAAATCAAGTATTTCTCACAGAAAAGTATTGCAGTAACACATGTTTTGCTATACACATGTTTATTCCCTTTGTGTGTATTGGAACAAATCAAAAAAAGGGAGGAAAAAAAGCAAATTGGACATAATGTCACACAAAACTTCAAAAATGGGCTGCTCAAAATTCTTGGCACCCTTAACTTAATATTTGGTTGCACACCCTTTGGAAAAAATAACTGAAATCAGTCGCTTCCTATAACCATCAATAAGCTTCTTACACCTCTCACCCGGAATTTTGGACCACTCTTCCTTTGCAAACTGTTCCAGGTCTCTCTTATTGGAAGGGCGCCTTTTCCCAACAGCAATTTTAAGATCTCTCCACAGGTGTTCAATGGGATTTAGATCTGGACTCATTGCTGGCCACTTTAGAGCTCTCCATCGCTTTGTTGCCATCCATTTCTGGGTGCTTTCTGACATATGTTTGGGGTCATTTTCCTGCTGGAAGACCCAAGATCTCAGACGCAAACCCAGCTTTCTGACACTGGGCTCTAAAGTGCGACCCAAAATCCTTTATTAATCCTCAGATTTCATGATGCCTTGCACACATTCAAGGCACCCAGTGCCAGAGTCAGCAAAACAACCCCAAAACTTCAATGAACCTCCACCATATTTCTCAGTAGGTACTGTGTTCTTTTCTTTGTAGGCCTCATTCCGTTTTCGGTAAACAGTAGAATGATGTGCTTTACCAAAAAGCTCTATCTTGGTCTCATATGTCCACAAGACGTTTTCTCAGAAGGATTTTGGCTTACTCAAGTACATTTTGGCAAACTGTAGTCTTGCTTTTGTATGTCTCTGTGTCAGTAGTGGGGTCCTCCTGGATATCCTGCCATAGCGTTTCATTTCATTTAAATGTTGGATAGTTGGCGCTGACACTGATGCTCCCTGAGCCTGCAGGACAGCTTGAACTTCTTTGGAACTTCTTTGGGGCTGCTTATCCACCATCCGGACTATCCTGCGTTGCAACCTATCATCAATTTTTTCTCTTCCGTCCAAGCCCAGAGAGATTAGCTACAGTGCCATGGGGTGCAAACTTCTTGATAATGTTGGGCACTGTGGACAAAGGCAAATCTAGATCTCTGGAGATGGACTTGTAAGTTTGAGATTGTTGAAATTTTTTCACAATTTTGGTTCTCAAGTCCTCAGACAGTTCTCTTTTTCTCTTTCTGTTGTCCATGCTTAGTGTGGCACACACAGACACACAATGCAAAGACTAAGTGAACTTCTCTCCTTTTTATCTGCTTTCAGGTGTTTTTTTTATATTGCCCACACCTGTTACTTGCCCCAGGTGAGTTTAAAGGAGCATCACATGCTTGAAACAATCTTATTTATCCACAATTTTTAAAGGGTGCCAAGAATTTTGAGCAGCCCATTTTTGAAGTTTTGTGTGACATTATGTCCAATTTGCTTTTTTTCCTCCCTTTTTTTGATTTATTCCAATACACACACAGGGAATAAACATGTGTATAGCAAAACATGTGTTACTGCAATACTTTTCTGTAAGAAATACTTGATTTTCTGAAAAAATTTCTGGGGTGCCAACAATTTCGAGCATGACTGTGTATGGTATGTGGTTTTGCACTGCATAACAAGCACATTAGAGCCAAAAAAAAACTCTACAGAAGGTTGTTGATCATACACCTAGAGACTGTCAATTGCCTATATTCAATCAGCTGTTACCCTTTGCTATATTGCTTCATCTTCATTGCAAGGTATAATAGATGTACATTTGGAATAAAGGAAGGAATACCTAGGGATATTATTTTTAATTTCCAAATAGTATACAGACAGTCTTTTTTACAAACAAGCAAGTTTACATTGGACAAACTTCCATTTTGGGCCATTGGATCAGGCACTTGCTTGTTTTGGAGAAAATAATAGTTGGTAATGATTAGGATTGTGGAGAGGCCTACACACATACAAATGTTCCCTGATCAAACTGCTAATGACCAGATCACACAACAATTCTCTTTAGTCTAAGGAATGTAGGGGTGGATAGGGTATGGTTGGTATAATATAACAATAACGTGCACCTCCCTGATAAAAAGTTTAAGTGAAGCTAAAGAAAAAGACTATTATTATAGTTATTAATATAGCGCTGGCTATTTATGCAGCACTTTACATACTGTACATTTATAAAAGTCCCTGCCCTTAAGGAGCTTAGAAATTCAAGGTTTCTACCTCACACGCTTACATACACACATACCATGGTCAATTTAGACAGGAGCTCAGACAATTAACCTACCAGCATGTTATTGGAGTGTGAGGGCGAAGTAAAGGAAACCCACAAAAACACATAGAGAACATGCAAACAGTGTCCTGATCGGGGTTTGAATTGAGGACTCCAGTGTTGCAAGACATAAGTGCTCACCACCAAACCACTGTGGTTAGCACAGCAGAGTCCTAGACAATTAACCAATCAGCATGTCTTTGGAGTGTGGGAGAAAACCAGAGTACCTATAGGAAATCCTAACAAGCACAGGGAGAACATACAAACTGTGTCCTGGCTAGGTTTTGAAATTAGGACACAGTGCTATAAGGCAGAAGTGATAAGCTCTAAGCCTCTGTGGTTAGCACAGAAAAGGGACTGGTGGGCAGGCATCCTGGTACCTCGCCAAACATAGCTTCTCTGTAACAGCTGCAGCTCTGTGTTAACTTGCAAACCTAATTTTTGTAGAACGTTACCTGTCCATTAACATCTCCAATTGTCAGAATGGCATTGTTACCATCTTCATTGTCATGCCAGTAATCCATAGATATTGGTGTACCAGGAAGTCCTTGAAGTTTATACTGACAAAATATGTCCTGCTTGGAGTTCAGATCATAGAAGCATATCTCCTTACTGGTAAAGGCAACTGCAATCTACAAGGTGTAAACAAAAGAGAGGTAAGCTTACAGAAACTGAGACTATAGTGTATTGAGCATAAATGATTGTTATTAAATATGTTGTCTTTCTCTCAGAAGGATGCAGTGTTTTTAATAAATCAGCCAACATTAAAGGGGTTGTAAAGGTTTGTTTTTTATTTTCTAAATAGGTTCCTTTAACTACTTGCTTACTGGGCACTTAAACCCCCTTCCTGCCCAGGCCAATTTTCAGCTTTCAGCGCGGTCACGATTTGAATGACAATTGACAATTGGGAGTGATTACTACTGTGTGGGGGAGGGGACTGACTGGTGGAGGTGACCGATCTGTGTCCCTATGTACAAGGGACACAGCATCGGTCTCCTCTCCCTGACAGGACGTGGATCTCTGTGTTTACACACAGAGATCCACGTCCCTTCTCTGTGTACCGGCCGATCGCGGGTACGTGGCGGACATCGCGGCCGCCAGGCACGCGCATCGGCATCTCAGTGATGCGCCGGGCGCGCGCGCGTGCCGCTGGCGGCGCTCGCGCGCCCCCCCAGTGGCCGAAATAGCCGAGGACGTCTATTGACGTCCTCCCGGATTTTTAGATCCACATTGAGGCCGTCAATAGTCTATGGCCCGGATCTCAAGAGGTTAACCAGTTGTCAACCGCCCACCGTCATATGACGGTGAGAAGAAGACTCTCTTGTTCTGGGCAGACGTCATATGACGTGATCGCCTTCCCAAGTCACTAGGGATGTGATGGCCGCCGAGCACCCGTGATTGCCCAGTAACTGAGCAGGACCGTGGATCTCTGTGTGTAAACACACAGATCCACGTCCTGTCAGGGAGAGGAGACCGATGGTGTGTCCCTTGTACATAGGGACAACCATCAGTTACCTCCCCCAGTCAGTCCCCTCCCCCCACAGTAAGAATCACTCCCAGGGAACACATTTAACCCCTTGATTGCCCCCTAGTGTTAACCCCTTCCCTGACAGTCATATTTATACAGCAATCAATGCATTATTATAGCAGCGATCGCTGTATAAATGTGAATGGTCCCAAAAATGTGTCAAAAGTGTCTGATGTGTCCGCCACAATATTGCTGTCACGATAAAAATCGCTGATCGCCGCCATTACTAGTAAAAATAAATAAATAATAAAAATGCTATAAATCTATCCCCTATTTTGTAGCTGCTATAACTTTTGCGCAAACCAATCAATATACGCTTATTGCGATTTTTTTTTACCAAAAATATGTAGAAGAATACGTATCGACCTAAACTGAGGAAAAAATTTGTTTAAAAAAAAAAAAAAATGGATATTTATTATAGCAAAAAGTAAAAAATATTGTGTTTTTTCAAACTTGTCCCTCTTCTTTTGTTTATAGCGTAAAAAATAAAAACCGCAGAGGTGATCAAATACCACCAAAATAAAGGTCTATTTGTGGGGAAAAAATTATAAAAATTTCATTTGGGTACAGTGTTGCATGACCGCACAGTTGTCATTCAAAGTGTGACAGCGCTGAAAGCTGATAAATGGCTTGGGCAGGAAGGGGGTGAAAGTGCCCTGTATTGAAGTGGTTAAGCTAGTGCATTGTTGGTTCACTTACCTTTTCCTTCGATTTCCCTTTTTTTTTTCTTGGTCTGAATTTTTCACTTCCTGTTCCTCCTCAGTAAGCTTGCCCCCATCATCCGAGCCGTTCTGGCTGGGGGTTAGTCAGCGTGCTCATCCCCTCCCTTGGAACTACATCCCTGCAGGGAGACGCTGGGTTCACAGTGTCTCCCCACAGGGATGTAGTCCCAAGGGAGGGGGCAAGCACGCTGACTAACCCCCAGCCAGAATGGCTTGGATGCTGGGGGCAAGCTTACTGAGGAGGAACAGAAAGTGAGAAATTCAGACAAAGAAAAAAAAACATTTAGAAGGGAAATCGAAGGAAAAAGTAAGTGAACCAACAATGCACTAGCTTAAAGGAACCTATTTAGAAAATAAAAAATGAACCTTTACAACCCCTTTAATATGTACTCTGAAAGAGCAATAAAGTGAAATCATTGTGTAGCACTGCGAAGCAAGGGACTGATTCTATGTTGGTAATGGGAAACTCAGGCTATAATAAATTTACAAATAACACATAGAAATAACGTTTTTTGGAACATTTAACACTTTTTTTTATAAAATTGTTCACAGAAAGCCTCAATTATCTAGGCTCTTGGTCTGATGATGTCTACTGAAGGCAAGGATCATAGTTTAGATTGGCTGTTCTTTGTTTCAGTGGACCCTTAAATGATAAAATTCCTAGGCATTTGGGGAAGTGAAAAACTGTTAAGGCATGCTATAGTAAAAAAAAAATCCAGGCCAAAATGTTTAAGGCTTCCTCTTTAGTGTATGTAATGTACAGTATTTATGAAAGGGAAGGGGGTAGGAAGGGATTTATACTAATGATAGGTTTGGCTCAGAAATGTACAGTGTAATAATCTGGCGCTAATAAAGGATCTGCACATAGAGTTCGTTTTAGCCTCTCTCCTTTAAGTCTAAATAAGTACAAACATAATACGCCTTCCTATGTATACAGCACGCAATGGGGGAGATTTACTAAAACTGGTGCACACAGAATCTGGTGCAGCTGTGCACAATACCAGCTGCAAACTTCTGCTTGTTCAGTTAAGCTTTGACAATAAAACTTGGAAGCTCTTTGGCTACTATGCACAACTGCACCAGATTCTGTGTGCACCAATTTTAGTAAATCCCCCCCCCCCCCCCCACTGTCAGTGATATCTTGGAAACAATAATTAAAAAAAATACAACATTATAGACAGTTTTTTTCTTCATGGTCACTCAAACATGGGTGTCTGCTAAAGTCTGACAATCAGTGTGACAGGAGGGTCACGTTGGACACAGGGTGAGCCAGGAAACCATGGACATTAAGAATATGGCTTGGATTGCTTGAAATTTAAATAGTAATATTAGTCCACAATATTGTCTTATTCTGAACTTAACAGGTTAATTGAGAGATACTGAGATGTTCAGCCTCAATCACCTGTTTGCCTAGTGTAATGCTAATGAATTCCAGCTTCTAGAAGACCTGTTCATTGTGTGTGGTGATGTGGATTGGGGAAATTAAGTCTGTCCTTGTGTGTATTGTAAAGTACCAGACAGTCTGGTGAATATAAAGGTCATGCAGAGTTATTTAAACATAAAGGGGATTAGAACCTGTTGACTCCTAGCAGACGTCAAAATAATGTGTATTGGCTCTTGTTATGTTGTGGGTGGAGCTGGACCATTGTTCATTTTAGGTTAATGCAGTATTGGATGGGTATAAAAGTTTCAATGTTTTTCTCAATAAAGTGATTCGATCCTAGGAAGATACAGAGTGCGTCTCGTTCTTCCAGAAGGATTAATTCCTATGGGAAGGGGTCGTCTGACTGTGGAGGATCGACAGTGAATTTGTGTCCAGGAGAGGGAAGATATCTAAACCGCGTTACCCCCTTTCGTATTTGGGGTGTCGTTACATTGGTTGGCAGCTGTGGGATTTTCCCTCCAGTTCCTGGGACACTCCAAACCACCACAGTGAATGACCAGCTATGCAGCCTGCAGGAAAGTCACGCTGAAAGACCTACTTGAGAGCAGAGATGGACCAGAAGGAGGGTGATGCAGGACCCCGGTCAGTTGAAGATTTGTTTCAGCAACGAGTTTGACAGCGCTTGACATTATATGGTGCTAACCCATCAGAGACCGCCATACAGGAAGCCATTAGAGGCATCCAGCTGCAGGATGCGTGACAAAAGAGAGAACTAAAGCGTCAAGAGAGAGAACGAGAGCGTCAAGAGAAAGGACTAGAGCGACAAAAGAGAGAACTAGAGTGACAAGAGAGAGAACGAGAGCAACAAAAGAGAGAACGAGAGCGACAAAAGAGAGAACTAGAGCGGCAACATGAGCGGAGAACTGCGGAGATACGGCAATCGGAGATCGCCTACAGACAGCTGCTAGAATCTGCTCAGCAGCAGGGTGGGGCTACCTTTGCCTGGGACTATCAGGAAATACCAGTTGACAACTATGAAATCCTGGCTGAAGAATCAGCAGTGGAAAATCTGAAGATTGCCATCCCTAAAACCGAAGTGAATGATACGGAGTTCCAGGGAGCTAGCCTGGCTGAAGAATCGGCAGTGGAAAATCTGAAGATTGCCATCCCTAAAGCCGAAGTGGATGATATGGAGTTCCAGGGAGCTAGCCTGGCTGAAGAATCGGCAGTGGAAAATCTGAAGATTGCCATCCCTAAAGCCGAAGTGGATGATATGGAGTTCCAGGAAGCTAGCCTGGCTGAAGAATCGGCAGTGGAAATTCTGAAGATTGCCACCCCTAAAGCCGAAGTGGATGATATGGAGTTCCAGGGAGCTAGCCTGGCTGAAGAATCGGCAGTGGAAAATCTGAAGATTGCCATCACTAAAGCCGAAGTGGATGATATGGAGTTCCAGGGAGCTAGGGCAGTTGGCTCATCTCCCCAGCCACAGATTACAGAAGGTATGGACTTAAGGGACTGTTCAGAGGATGTTATGGATTATGCATCGCCTGCTCAAGTACTGGCAGCAGGAAAAAGTACTACAGACCCCTGCTCTACACCCGTGCCAGTTTTGGAGGCCCGAGGTGAGAAGGTGATGGTTCCTCTTTCCCAGGGGATTTCAGAGATGCAGGGAGGAGAAGCAGCCCTTTTCCCTCCCCAACAGTTAGCCAGAGCAGATGGTGTGGAGTCCCCAGCAGAAGTGCTGGCAACAGGGCAGAGTGCTAGCAACCTCTGCCCAGCACCGGAAACAACTGTGGAGTTTCAGGGAGCCGGGGCAGTTGGCCCCCCTCTCCAGCAACAAGCTGAGGTGGTAAAGCTTTTACCCCCAGCTGAATCACTGGCAGCAGGGCAGAATGCTACTGGCGTCTGCACACAACGGCAACTGGAGCTGATATCGGTGGATGAGACTGCGGTCTCCACTCACAGCAACCCAGCACAAGAGCTGGCAACAGAGCAGAGTGCCACGGGCCTCTGCTCTCAAGAAGAGGGAGTTCCTGTGGTACCGGATGGGACTTCGGTCCTCACTGACACAACCCCAGAAAATGGTGTGACACTGGGACAGGAGGATGTCAGCCTTGCTTTGCAAGCACTGGGGGATTTTCACCTACCACAAGTGGATGGGACTTCAGTCTCCACTTGTATACCCCAGGGATGCTGGGCAGTCGGCCCAGATCCCCAACAGCATGACGGACTGAGCCCAGTCACCCTGTCTTCTCCCCAGCGGCGGGTATGTTCTCTGAGAGAGGCAGAGGTTGGCTGGGTAAGTAATGCTCTGTTTGGAGCAATGTATTTGGGGTACTGTGTGAATACCGGCATTAGAAGAATGGACCTATGGACTAACTTTGGAGTCAACCCGTCTGGGGTCACCTCCTGTGTTAGTCTCCTGCCGAAAGGGGAGATGTGTGACAGGAGGGTCACGTTGGACACAGGGTGAGCCAGGAAACCATGGACATTAAGAATATGGCTTGGATTGCTTGAAATTTAAATAGTAATATTAGTCCACAATATTGTCTTATTCTGAACTTAACAGGTTAATTGAGAGATACTGAGGTGTTCAGCCTCAATCACCTGTTTGCCTAGTGTAATGCTAATGAATTCCAGCTTCTAGAAGACCTGTTCATTGTGTGTGGTGATGTGGATTGGGGAAATTAAGTCTGTCCTTGTGTGTATTGTAAAGTACCAGACAGTCTGGTGAATATAAAGGTCATGCATAGTTATTTAAACATAAAGGGGATTAGAACCTGTTGTCTCCTAGCAGACGTCAAAATAATGTGTATTGGCTCTTGTTATGTTGTGGGTGGAGCTGGACCATTGTTCATTTTAGGTTAATGCAGTATTGGATGGGTATAAAAGTTCCAATGTTTTTCTCAATAAAGTGATTCGATCCTAGGAAGATACAGAGTGCGCCTCGTTCTTCCAGAAGGATTAATTCCTATGGGAAGGGGTCATCTGACTGTGGAGGATCGACAGTGAATTTGTGTCCAGGAGAGGGAAGATATCTAAACGGCGTTACCCCCTTTCGTATTTGGGGTGCCGTTACAATCAGTAAAGCCATCTGACTCATTAAATGTTCCTCCTGCCCTTAGCAAGATTTAGTGATGTTTACCTATTGTTTTAGGGGTAGCTTAAATCTAATTGGTGGTATTAGACCCCTTTCACACGGGCGGATAGAATTCAGCTTTTAGCTGCGGATAGATCAAGTTATCTACCGCACCTAAACTCAGACAATGCTTTCCTATGGCTCCATTCACACACTGCATTTAGCAACGGTTTCGTTACATGGGGTTTGGTGCGGTTAGAAAAAATAAATCTGACTGCGACCAGGACTAATTTTTTGCAGCTATCTGCACATAACTGCAGGTAATCACAGTGTACTTTTTCACCTGCAGATAGCAGTGTCAACAAGGAAAGAAAAACAACAGGAAGCACATCAGAAATGGCAAGAATGTTCCAACGCAGCTAAACGCAGCCGCATGTAAATGCACGTAAACGCAGCTAATCGCAATGTACAACTGCTAGTAATCTCTCTGCCTGGAGTCTTGAAATGTCAAAATAACAAAACATGCTTTCAACAGCGACAGAACAGCTGCCCGTGTGAAAGGGGCCTTAGACAACCCCATGTTTTCATTATTTCTGTTATTATAAATGAATTTGTTCAGAAAAAGAGTTAACCACTTAAGGACCGACGCACGACGATGTAAATCAACAGAATGGCACGGACAGGCACAAGGGCGTACAGGTACGAACCTGTCCGTGGGTCGTGCGCGCACCCCCGGCGGGGCGCCCGCGACCCGGTCCGAAGCTCCATGACCGGGCCCGTGGGGCCTGCGGACCTGATCGCCGCCGGTGTCCCATGTTCGGGTCACAGAGCTGAAGAACGGGGAGAGGTAAGTGTAAACAAACTTTTCCCCGTTCTTCCTAGTGGCATGTCAGTGATCGTCTGTTCCCTGTCATAGGGAACGACGATCAGTGACGTCACACGCCAAGCCATGCCCCCCTACAGTAAGAATCACTCATTAGGTCACACTTAACCCCTACAACGCCACCTAGAGGTTAAACCCTTCACTGCCAGTGTCATTTTCACAGTAATCAGTGCATTTTTATAGCACTGATCGCTGTAAAAATGACAATGGTCCCAAAAATGTGTCATGAGTGTCCGATGTGTCTGCCATAATGTCGCAGTCACGATAAAAATCGCTGATCGCCCGGCATTACTAGTAGAAAAAAAATTATTGATAAAAATGCCATTAAACTACCCCCTATTTTGTAGATACTATAACTTTTGCGCAAATCAATCAATAAACGCTTATTGCTATTTTTTTAACCAAAAATATGTAGAAGAATACGTATCGGCCTAAACTGAGGAAAAAAAATGTTTTGTTATATATTTTTTGGGGATATTTATTATAGCAAAAAGTAAAAAATATGTATTTTTTTTCAAAATTATCGCTCTATTTTTGTTTATAGCGCAAAAAATTAAAACCGCAGAGGTGGTGAAATGCCACCAAAAGAAAGCTATTTTTGTGGGAAAAAAGGGACGTCAATTTTGTTTGGGAGCCACGTCGCACAACCGTGCAATTGTCAGTTAAAGCGATGCAGTGCCGAATCGCAAAAAGGGGCCTGGTCTTTAACCAACCAAAATGGTCCGGGGCTGAAGTGGTTAAGCTACACATGGGCCGAAAATCGTTGGTTTGGCATTTACCGGCCGACTTTCAGCCCATATGTACAGCTCCTCACCCAATCGGCTTCTGTCGAATGAGCATGCTGGAAAACCAGCATCTGATCAGTGCTTAAAGCCATTGGCGATCAAGGAAGGGAGGTGGCAGAGTAGCAGGCCGGAGTAGCAGCTGAAGATCGCAGTTAATGGGAAATCAAATTTTGGAAACATTTTGTTTTTGCAGAGTTTCTAGCTACTGGTGAGGGCTTGTTAAAGCCCAACTTTAGGAAATCTAAAAACTCTACTTTGTAGTGGGGCCGCACCCGCATTCCTAGGATTAACTGCTCATTTATGTCTAGAGGATAGAAAATCCATTTCACTTACCTGATCCTCTGCTCCCCCAGCAGGGGGCTCACTCCATGCTCCAGTGGTGGACTGTTTATCAGAATCATCATGTCCAATGTCAGATGGTCCATGCATCAATCATGATGATGTTAGAGGAACTTAGGCCACTGAAATATAGGGGAGAAGAGGCTGCAGGGACTAGTCTAGCAGCACAGAGAAGCCTGCAGGGCAGAGGATCTGGTAAGTACTTTACCAAATCCTTTAGACATAAAATAGCAGTCTACCCTTGCAGTGCAAGTGCAGGCCTCATTCCATGCCAGAGACACAGGCAGGGCCCCTGGATCTGCCTGGTCCGAGCCTGCCGAAGAATTTCAGTGTCAGAGCTTCTCAGGCTGCGTCCATGTCCCCAGATAGAGACATATTTTCCTCCCAGTCAGACCTGGACAGAGCACTCTGTGACATTGCAAGCCAGGGGAGCATGGAGGACGGACCATCCTCTTTCCCTAATTCCCAAACCGTGGCACCACCACCTACAGAATACTCGGGGGATCCCATCTTGTTGGCAAGGTTTTCCACCCTGTTAGAACAGAGGCTTGAAAAAGCAAGCAAACGCATAACTTTTGATCTGAAACATGAATTTCAGGAGCTGGGCTTCCGCATAGGAACCATAGAGAACACACTGGAAGATACCATTACCAGAACCACTCAAAACACTGAATGTATTGAGGGCATACACAAGCGATTGGACGATGCACTAAACAAGATTGACGACCTGGAAAATCAGTCTCGCCGCTATAATTTTCGGGTTCGTGGCATCCCTGAATCCTTTCTTGACCCCGAAGCTATCATTAAAGAACTACCATCTCATCCCTGACATACCTCCACATAAGATGGATCTGGATAGAGTTCACAGGGCCCTGACGGCGCCCCGGGATGATGGACTGCCAAGGGACATCATAGTAAAGCCTCATTACTATGCAGTTAAAGAGCAAGTCATGGCCAGAGCTAGAGAAATAGCTAATCTGCAATTGATCATAAAATACAGATCTTCGCTGACATTTCCCCGGCAACTATCCAGAGACGCAGATCTTTGAAACCTTTGCTACAGCCTCTGATAGCCAAACAAAATGTAATACTACTGGGCCTTCCCCTTTCGATTGAATTTCACTTTCCGCAACAAGAAACATTATTTTTTCACGTTTCCAGAAGGTGAAGTTCTGCTGAAAAAACTGGGACTTACAGGTGATACTCGAAAAATTTGAATATCGTGCAAAAGTTAATTTATTTCACTAATGTAACTTAAAAGGTGAAACTAATATATGAGATAGACTTATTACATGCAAAGCAAGATGGTTCAAGCCGTGATTTGTCATAATTGTGATGATTATGGCTTACAGCTCATGAAAACCCCAAATCCACGATCTCAGAAAATTTGAATATTACATGCAATCAATAAAACAAGGATTGTACATAGAACAATATCGGACCTCTGAAAAGTATAAGCATGCATATGTACTCAGTACTTGGTTTGGGCCCTTTCTGCAGCAATTACTGCCTCAATGCGGCGTGGCATGGAAGTTATCAGCCTGTGGCACTGCTGAGGTGTTATGGAAGACCAGGATGCTTCAATAGCGGCCTTCAGCTCTTTTGCATTGTTCAGTCTCATGTCTCTCATCTTTCTCTTGGCAATGCCCCATAGATTCTCTATGGGGTTCAGGTCAGGTGAGTTTGCTGGCCAATCAAGCACAGTAATCCCATGGTCATTGAACCAGGTTTTTGTGCTTTTGGCAGGGTGGGCATGTGCAAAGTCCTGCTGGAAAATGAACTCAGCATCCCCATAGAGCTTGTCTGCGGAAGGAAGCATGAGGTGCTCCAAAATTTCCTGGTAGACGGCTGCGTTGACCCTGGACTTAATGAAGCACAGTGGACCAAACCCAGCAGATGACATGGCTCCCCAAATCAACACAGACTGCAGAAACTTCACACTGGACTTCAAGCATCTTGCAGTGTGTGCCTCTCCATTCTTCCTCCATACTCTGGGTCCTTGGTTTCCAAATGAGATGCAAAATTTGCTCTCATCAGAAAAAAGGACTTTGAACCACTGGGCAATAGACCAGGTCTGTTTTTTCTTTAGCCCAGGTAAGACGCTTCTGACGTTGTTTGTTGTTCAGGAGTAGCTTGACAAGAGGAATATGACATTTGAAGCCCATGTCCAGGATCCGTCTGTGTGTGGTGGCTCTTGATGCACTGACTCCAGCCTCAGTCCACTCCTTGTGAAAGTCCCCAACACTTTTGAATGGTCTTTTCCAGACAATTCTCTCCAGGCTGCGGTCATCCCTGCTGCTTGTGCACCTTTTTCTTCCACACTTCTAACCCTTCCACATAACTTTCTATTAATGTGCTTTGATACAGCACTTTGGGAACATCCAACTTCTTTTGCAATTACCTTTTGAGGCTTTCCCTCCTTATGGAGGGTGTCAGTGATGGTTTTCTGCACAACTGACAGGTCAGCAGTCTTTCCCATGATTGTGAACCAGACTGAGAGACCATTTAAAGGCTCAGGAACCCTTTGCAGGTGTTATGGCTTAATTAGCTGATTAGAGTGGGACACTTTGAGCCTAGAATATTGCACCTTTTCACAATATTCTAATTTTCTGAGATTGTGGATTTGGGGTTTTCATGAGCTGTAAGCCATAATCATCACAATTATGACAAATCGTGGCTTGAACTATACAGTGAGGATCTAAAGTTTGGGCACCCCAGGTAAAAATGTGTATTAATGTGCTTAACGAAGGCAAGGCAAGATGGAAAAAATCTCCAAATGGCATCAAATTACAGATTAGACATTCCTAAAATATGTCAAACAAAGTTAGATTTTATTTCCATCATTTACACTTTCAAAATGACAGAAAACAAAAAAATGGCGTCTGCAAAAGTTTGGGCACCCTGCAGAGTTCATATCTTGTACTGCCCCCTTTGGCAAGTATCACAGCTTGTAAACGCTTTTTGTAGCCAGCCAAGAGTCTTTCAATTCTTGTTTGAGGTATCTTTGCCCATTCTTCCTTCCAAAAGTCTTCCAGTTCTTTGAGATTTATGGGCTGTCTGTCACACAGTGCTCTTTTAAGGTCTATCCATAGATTTTCAATAATGTTGAGGTCAGGAGATTGTGAAGGCCATGGCAAAATCTTCAGTTTACGCCTCTTGATGTAATCCCCCGTGGATTTTGAGGTGTGTTTAGGATCATTATCCATTAGTAGAAGCCATCCTCTCTTTAACTTCAGCTTTTTCACAGATGGCATCAAGTTACCATCCAAAATTTGCTGAAATTTTATTGAATCCATTTTTCCTTCTACTCGTGAAATGTTTCCTGTGCCACTGGCTGCAATACAACCCCAAAGCATGATTGATTCACCCCCATGCTTAACAGTTGGACAGAGGTTCTTTTCATTAAATTCTGTGCCCTTTCTTCTCCAAACATACCTTTGCTCATTCCGGCCAAAAAGTTATATTTTAACCTCATCGGTCCACAGAACTTGTTTCCAAAATGCCTCAGGCTTGTCTATATGTTCATTTGCAAAGTTCAAACGCTGATTTTTGTGGTGAGGACGTAGAAGAGGTTTTCTTCTGATGACTCTTCCATGAAGACCATATTTGTACAAGTATCTCTTTATAGTGGAATAGTGTACCACAACTCCAGTGTCTGCCAGATCTTTCTGGAGGGATCTTGCGGTCAAACGTGG
The DNA here is from genome assembly GCA_029206835.1 of Rana muscosa. NCBI lineage: Eukaryota > Metazoa > Chordata > Amphibia > Anura > Ranidae > Rana > Rana muscosa. The sequence continues at coordinate 575,320,538 of CM055121.1, forward strand.
GTTTTGAATTGCTTTTCTCACAATCCTGCAAGCTGTTCTGACTGATATTTTTCTTGGTCTTCCAGATCTTGCTTTAACTTCCACTGTTCCTGATGACTGCCATTTCCTAATTACATTCCGAACAGAGGATATTGACATCTGAAAACGCTTTGCTATCTTCTTATAGCCTTCTCCAGCTTTGTGAGCGTCAACTATTTTCAGTTTCAGTTTTCTAGACAACTGCTTAGAAGAACCCATGGTGCTGATTGTTGGGGCAAGGTCAGATGAGTCTCGCCATTTAAAACCTTTGAGATTGACATCACCTGGTCTTCCCAGACGATGATTGAGAACAATCCATGACACTGGCAGGTCTCAGCTTTGCAAAGGGGGCAGTGCATGCTATAAATTCTGCAGGGTGCCCAAACTTTTGCAGACGTCATTTTTTTGTTTTCTGTAATTTTGAAAGTGTAAATGATGGAAATAAAATCTAACTTTTTTTGACATATTATAAGAATGTCTAATCTGTAATTTGATGCCATTTGGAGATTTTTCCATCTTTCCTTGGCTTCGTTATGCACATTAATACACATTTTTACCTGGGGTGCCCAAACTTTCGATCCCCACTGTATTGCTTTGCATGTAATGAGTCTATCTCATATATTAGTTTCACCTTTTAAGTTGCATTAGTGAAATAAATTAACTTTTGCACGATATTCAAATTTTTCGAGTAGCACCTGTATATCCATGGATCCGGAGGGATCCCCCTGCACCCCTCAACCCAGATCACCTACCACCAAGGCTGCGCAGAATCCTCCTTCCCCAGTGTGGCGGACCACCAGAAGCCAAGCCAGACTCAAAAGTAGACCCTCATGATAATGAAGAAAAAGGCGATTTTTGGGCTCCATGGAAACTGTGGAGTGAATTTTTTCCTCCGTCTGTTTTCCGAATTTTTCATTGATCCTAGGGCGGGATCACAGATTGAACATTTAGGATGCTTCCTAAAAATTAAATGTTGAAAGTGGGAAAAGGAGACCCTGGGACTTAAGTTTTAGGCATACTGTTATGTTTTTTTTTTCTCGTTTCTCGGGGGTCTCCTATTTCTCACAGTTATAGCTCCTTATGTTAATGTTGATTTTTTTAAGGCAGGTTAAGGCCAGTGGCGGCAGTCATGTGCCCAGTTTGTCTTTGTTTCCCTCCATTAGCGAGGAGACCAAAGCCAAACCAGGTGCTGGGCTTTGCCTAGGGTGAAATTGGTGAACGACCATAGGGATTTTGTTTTCCCTGGCCTAGAGTACATTTGGTTGAAATTACTGTCTAACTATTACATAATATACATTGATTTCTTATTTGCAGGACAGGTCTACCAAAGAACTTATTTTGATTTTTTTTACTTATTTTGTGAGTTTATTCCTTCCTTCTCTTTTTCCTAACCTTTTCCCCCTTTTTTCCCTTTGTTCTGGGTCCCCTCGGAACTAAGCCTTCAGCAGCTGATCGGTACTGAGAACCAGGAAAGGCGACTGTCATTCTAGAGAGGGTTGGTGAGTGATTCTTCCAATTTCTTTGTGCACCATGGCAGACCATACTACGGGGGTCCCCTTCATGTTTCTCACCCATAATGTTAAGGGGCTGAATTCTCCGGTCAAGCGGAGGATGGCCTTCCAACATTACAAATCCCTACGAGCAGATGTTCTCCTCCTTCAGGAGACACATTTTCCACCGACCTACAACCCAAAATTCTTGCACCACTACTACCCCCATTTCTACTTGGCTAATGGCCCAGGGAGGACAGGGGGTGGGGCGATTTGCTTTTCCAAGCTTTTCCACTATATACTGCTGGTGGGGCATCTGGAGGGCTCCCCAGTTTCATTGCTCTCCTATTACGCTCCTAACTCAGGTCAACTTCCTTTCTTTAGAAGCTTACTTCATACTGTGTCCCCTGATCTGAAGGGGATAGTACTTTTAGCAGGGGATTCCAATGTAGTATTCGACGAGATAAGCAAACTAGGTTTGAAAAAGTGTGGAATCCCTGGATCGCTTATCTACAGGCTCCTTGAGGGCGTGGCAGGTTCGTGATAGGGGACCTGGAGTAAAGGGACACTCTGCTCTTTTCTAACCCCCCCCCCCCCCCCACTTTTTTTTTCTCTCTTTCTTTTCTTCTTCTTTCTCCCCTTCTTTATTTTTGAATTGTTTTGCTATCAGCTTTGTAATGTCATGTGGCAAAAAATTTTTGGTAGGATGCTGCCAGGAGATGGTAAAGTCTCCCCAACTACGCTACATTCTTGATTACTATGTTTTAGTGATGTTTACTGGTTAGGGAACACTGATCTTATCGGATGCTGCATCCTTGTTGTAACTATTTCATGACAATTATTTGAACGTGAACGTCTGTATGATGACTTAAACTTGTAATAAAAACCATTGACACAAAAAAAAAAAATTCTATTCCAATATGAAGCTGCTGTAATTTTTCAAAACTGCCAAAAAATGCAATGCAACGTGGCAACCTGGAGGCATTCTGTAAAGTTGGTATATAGACCTTCCCCAGAAATGTCATTCCTGATTGTGTGCTTGGTTCACTGATTTTCTCAGATGTCTGATACAAGTAACATTTTAGGAATTTCATTTACTTTTAAAGGGATGCAGACACTGCAACATTTCTCATTAGAGCACTGCAAGTTTGTCATGTAACTATAATGAAGTCCCTCTCATTCAGGAATCAGTCTTGCAAGAACATAGAGGAACAAATTAGTTCACACCTAGCCATCATGGAAAAAGACAATGTTTTACCATGCAGGCTAGTGCAGTGTCTGCTGTGACAGGGAGCAATGTAATGAGTGTTTCATCACACTGCCTGTTTTTTATTCCTTCTTTTTTTCAAATTTTATTTATGTCACTGCACAACAGCATGGTGCATTGCACTGCCATGCAGGGACATGTGGTGCCATTTAGTTTGGTTCATAAAAACGCAGACATGCTGCATTTTCCACACTGCAATGCACCTCACTGCACCACACACCACACCAGTTGTGGTGTGAACAGGGCACAAAGAAAACTTTTTTCTAAGTTCTCCAGCAGTGACCTTTGTTTAGTCAATGTAGAAAAATGTAGGTAATGGCATATGGTGCGATTAAGCCCAGGGTTTGGTAAAGTCCTTGCAATGTACATTGATCAGGGGGGATTGTTTTACACAAAACTGCAGTTTTTATCTCTGTGTATACCTCTACAATTAACAGCCAATCAACAGCAGCTGACAATGAAAGATACAAGAATCTGATTGGTTCCAATAGGCAACATTTGTACTGTCCTGTTCTAGTTATGATAGTAAAGTATGAATGAGCTGTTGGGATGAATCACTTTTGTACTCTGTTTACTAACCCTATTAGTATTCCTTTCCATATCGCCATATAATGGATGTACCAATTTTATTTATTTTATTAGATTTATGCCTTTCATTACTCATTGACATTGCTCGTTTATTTAGCCTTTGTACAATGACTGGCAATTACATTTTCTGATCCTGAACCTATGCTGTGCCAGCACAGAACACCTCTCGCCATGCTGTAGCGGTATGACAGACAGAATTAATAAGGCAGACAATGGCTCCCCACCTTCTGCATATTGATATATGCATTACTTATATTTACATCCATATTTACCTTGTTTACATTGGCCAGAAACACCAAGCCCGTCGCCCATAAATCTTTCGGCTTGACAGTATCAGTGCAAATCCGCAGGCTTCTTTGTAGTTTTAAATTCTCTCCCCAGACTCCCAGTAATCCATCTTTGCTCAAAGTTACGTAGCGGCAAGAACCTTTCAAATAAACTACTTTTTGGATGTTTTCCTTGTGAATTAATGGGAGGCTGCGAATATCCCTCCACTGGGGAATTACTGATGATTTCACTCGTTCATCTTTCTCGTAAAGCTCAAGCAGCATGAAGGATGTTAATTTGTCCCAATCAATGAAACCTTCGCGACTCACATCTATCTTATCAAATAAATCGCCGTATTCCTCTTTCAGTCCGTGCCCCACGGCCGCGTATGTTCTCTCCATGAATTCCTCTTTGCTCATACATTGTGGCGGCTCTAACTCCGGGCACTGCAGAAGAAACACAGATATGTGACATTGTCTTCAGAGGTGCCACATATAAAAAAAATGATATAATTCCAGAAACAAATAAACGCAATAACGCGATATGATTGAACACACAAAGGACAGGTTAGAGGAGCACTTGGGACAAGCTGTTCACACAAAACCATCTGATCATTTTCTATTAGTTCAAAGGATATTACATTCACATTTTCCAAAATTCACAGGGACAAACTAGATTTAGATTTTGTCTCTTTGGCTATCCTAGGCCCTGTGCATACTGGAGATAGTTGAAAAGTACATCAGTTCTTGGAAAGACGTCAATATATATAAAGTTCATACTAGCCCACACAGTAAAGTGCAGCATTTTAATGTGCAGTCATCTACCAGTGTGAGGTCCAGCAGAGGGCAGTACGATGAACGTTTAAGCGCATTGCAATGTTTACGTTCTCCTTTTTTTTTTTTTTTTTTTTTTACTTTAAATAAAATTTTACAGAGTGAAACTTCATTCATGTCTCCACAGAAGCATGGTGTATTGTTCTGCAGTGCAGTGACATCCAGTGTGTCTGCATTTTTCCACACTGCATCACACCACACATTGCTTTTTATGGGGGGTATTTACTAAAACTGGAGCATACAGAATCTGATGCAGCTGTGCATAGTAACCAATCAGCTTCCAGGGTTTATTGTCAAAGTTTAGTTAAAGGGGTTGTAAAGGTTAGTTTTTTTATTTTCTAAATAGGTTCCTTTAAGCTAGTGCATTGTTGGTTCACTTACCTTTTCCTTTGATTTACCTTCTAAATGTTTTTTTTCTTTGTCTGAATTTCTCACTTCCTGTTTCTCCTCACTAAACTTCACACCATCATCCGAGTGGTGTTTAGTCAGCCAGAACAGCTTACTGAAGAGCGTACTGAGGAGGAACAGGAAGTGAGAAATTCAGACAAAGAAAAAAAAGAAAAAAAATATTTAGAAGGGAAATCGAAGGAAAAGGTATGTGAACCAACAATGCACTAGCTTAAAGGAACCTATTTAGAAAATAAAAAACGAACCTTTACAACCCCTTTAAGGCTAGGTTTACACTGATCATCCTACTTTGCCCTGCTACATCTGTCCTACATCGGCGCTACTTCCATCAGACTTGAATGAACAAGATACGATTTTTCCCCAACTTTGAGATAGTATGACTTGTCCTTTGACCAATCAAAACAATTCCAGAGTGACATAAATTCCTTTGCTGCTGTAATCACAATGTCGGATGTCACAAGTCGGATGGTTAGGACAAGGATCCTATTTTGATCCGACTTCAATGATATTCAATGGGCTGAAGTAGAACCAAGGTCGGACCAGAGTAGTGCAGGGAGCATTTTCAAAGTCAGATCGACATGTGTCGGACCAGTTAAGACGGCTCCCATAGGAAAACATTGATTTTCACACGTCATGCGACATGAGCTCCCAATGTCTGAGCGTTTGTCGTACCAGTGTGAACCCAGCCTGAAGAAGCGAAAGTTAGAAGCTAATTGGTTACCATGCACAGCTACACCAGATTCTGTCTGCTCCAGTTTGAGTAAATCCCCCCCCCCCCCCTAGTGCCCTTGCAGTGACTGGTGTTTATGCAATGCAGAAAAACACCAAAAAGCATATATGTTTACTTCATAGGAAAAATATAATCACAAAAATAGTGTTTAAAGAGAAACTTCAGTCCCCTTTAGCTTGGGCCCCGCCCTGCCCCGCCATCATCTCTGTTAATCTTGTGCGTTCCCAGATGTGCCAAGCGGCATTGCCCTGTCATTGGGTCCTGGAAGAGTCCTGTGGCAGATCTGTGTGCGTGCAGGAGGTTTTCCATGCCAAGGCTTCCATATCAGCTCCATCTTCATGCATGCACGAGAAACTCATGCATGCGCAGATGTGCTGCAAGGCTCTGCCAGGAATTGAAGCTCGGTGGACCATCTGTGCATGTGCAGGGTCCAAGCCAGGGGGGTGAATGTTATTCTCGCCTAGGTGAGAAAGACGCTATGAAGATAAAAAAAATTATAATATTCAAACGTGAGAAAAGAAGGTAGGCGAAGGCAAGGGAAAAATACATTTTTATTTAGAGTGAAGTTCGGCTTTAATGTGTTTTGTTTAGAAGACTAGGGAAATGCATTCTGGTAAAATTGAATCTAGAATCAGATATATTTTTTTCATATTGTGCATACATACATACTGCTAAACCTTTTGGTACATGCAGCCTACCCAGCTTTAGTTTGGAAGGTAAAGCAGCAGAAGAATGATGAAGTCATCCCTATGCTCACTTCGCTCCTGTCAGCATGTTCCTTGGCCGCACATGTGAATGCAGCAAACTGGTTGACACCTAATGCTACCCCTCCTCACCTAGTTCTTCAAGAGGGGGATTACCTGATGTCATTGCTTACATTAGTTGTAATTAAAATACATTTTAAGTGACACTGTCACCACAGGGTCATGTATACACAATGTACTGTACACCCTGTAAATAAGAGGATGATATATAACTCCATTTATCGGTGTTAGTTTACATTCATCTGAAGGATATTGTTTTTTTAAATGAATAATTATTCCACAGAGTGTTCCCCCACCTCCTTTTCTGGAGTCAACTGCCAGCACTCTCTGCTCCTCCTTCTCTGAGTGGGCCCCCCAGCAAGCTGGTAAGAGCACCGATGCAGGCGCGCTCCTGAGCCAGGGTGTGGGCGTCCATTGACACGCAAAGCACATCTCTGCCACTCCCCCCACTCTCTCCTCACAAGATTTGACTGACAGCAGAAGGAGCCAATGGGGAAGCCGTCCCCACCAGGAGAAGACAGAGATTATCGCTAGTAGCTATAGCAGCCGCTTGCGATGATCAGAAGCAAATCCAGCAGACTGGTTGTACCCAAGTTGATCGATCGTTCAACTTGGTACATTCAGCCTGGCCATTAATGGTTAGAATGAATCGGCCGAGATTCGAACCGCGTATGGCTGGCCTTAAGCCTCGTACACACGATCGGATTTCCATCGGACAAATCCATGGAATTTTGTCCGAAGGGCGTTGGCTGTGAACTTGTTCTGCATACAAACGGCAAAACTTTTGTCATTTAACAAACAAGAACTACGTGTTTTTTGTGCTCTTTAGCGCCACCCTTTGGGCAACTTCTGCTAATGTTGTGTTATGGTGAGCATTGCTTCTGAGTATGCGTGTTTTTACTTTTGATTTTTTTCCGATGGACTTGTGTACACACGATCGGATAATCCGACATCACACATTTGTTGTCGGACAGTTTTAAAGCATGCTAAAAAACATTTGTTGTCGGAAAATCCGACAACAATTGTCTGATGGAGCATACAAACGGTCCAATTTTCCGAAAAACCCCTGCCATCACACAATTCCCGTCAGAAAATCCAATCGTGTGTACGAGGCTTTAGTCATCTTCAGACAATGAAAAAGTCTTTGGAAATCTCCTTATGATAAATAGTCAATCATTCCCTTTTATTTCTTTAACCACTTAAGGACCGCCACACGCCGATGTACGTCGGCAGTATGGCACGGCTTGAGCACAAGGGCGTACAGGTACGTCCCCTTTAAGATCCCAGCCGTGGGTCGCGAGCGCGCTGCTGGCGGCGCGCTCGTGACCCGGTCCTCATCTCCGTGACTGTCCCCACGGGAACAGCGGACCCGATCGCCACCGGTGTCCCGTGATCGGGTCACAGAGAGGAAGAACGGGGAGAGGTAAGTGTAAACAAACCTCTCCCCGTGCTTCATAGTGAACCTGTCACTGATCGTCTGTTCCCTGTCATAGGGAATGATGATCAGTGATGTCACACGCTAAGCCACGCCCCCCCCAAGTAAGAAACACACATCAGGGCACACTTAACCCCTACAGCGCCCCTCCTGGTTAACCCCTTCACTGCCAGTGTCATTTTCACCGTAATAAGTGCATTTTTATAGCACTGTTCGCTGTAAAAATGACAATGGTCCCAAAATGGTGTCAAAAGTGTCCGATGTGTCCGTCATAATGTCGCAGTCATGATAAAAATCGCTGATCTCCGCCATTACTAGAAAAAAAAATTATTAATAAAAATGCAATAAAACTATCCCCCTATTTGGTAGACGCTATACATTTTGCGCAAACCAATCAATAAACGCTTATTGCGATTTTTTTTACCAAAAATATGTAGAAGAATACGTATCGGCCTAAACTGAGGAAATTTTTTTTTTTAATATTTTTTGGGGATAAAAATATTGTATTTTTTTCAAAATTGTCGCTCTATTTTTGTTTGTAGCGCAAAAACTAAAAATCGCAGAGGTGATCAAATACCACCAAAAGAAAGCTCTATTTGTGGGAAAAAAGGACGCCAATTTTATTTGGGAGCCACGTCGCACGACCGCGCAATTGTCAGTTAAAAAGACGCAGTGCCGAATCGCAAAAAGTGGCCTGGTCTTTAAGCTGCATAATGGTTCGGTCCTTAAGTGGTTAAGCAAAACCAGGAAGGATTGCAAAGGGTCCCAGCACATTCAGTGACACCAAAAGTCCATCATTGTCAAAGAGTCATCTGCCTGTGTATGAGCATCTTTAGTCTGCTTTTATTTGAAATGTATTAAAAATAAAACAATGCTTAATATTTACTTTTCTCTTAAAAATGTACATGTAATCAGTATGTATGGTGTATGTTTTACATTTGTATGCTTACGGTGCCTTATGGAAATCTTGATATTTGATTTATTCATTGCAAAGATGCACCTTTTGATAAGTATACCTATTTATAGATCGCCTTCACCTATTTATAGATCACCTGCACATCTTCTCTACAAAGATTAATATTTAACATGTCATGGCATGCTTATCTGAAAGACATTTACTCTTCCCATACAAAGCATCCTCCTATGTGTATACTTTGACCCTCAGTTAAATTAGGGTTATTTCTGCTTTTCACCATTTAGGACTGTAAAATAAGCTGTTATGTAACAGTAAAACCACTCAAATGTGAAGCAAACTTTTATTTTCCTATAATTATCTAGTGAAGGCTGACACAGGTAGTCCATTACTGGCAATGAAAGAAATGTTGTGTAATAAAAGCAATATATTTTAACTTCTATCATAATTGGTTATGTTGTTGGCTTGGAAAATCTCACGTACAAGACAGCAAGACTGATTCATTTGAGCCTTACCTCTCCATTTTTTTATAGAATTTTTCATTAGCATACAAAATTAGCCCACGCAGGGGCCAAACCTTTGCCCACGCAGGGGCAGTTCCTCTGATGCGGCAACATACCGCAACAGGGCACAACATTTAACATAAACAAACTAACTTATACTATAACCCCAATGTGGGGAGAGGTTCATTTCAGGAGAATCTGTGCTCAAATTGGTACTGACAGGATAATGCAACATGAGAATAGTTGGGTCAATATACTAACAAACCAGCGATATACAGGTCCTTCTCAAAAAATTAGCATATTGTGATAAAGTTCATTATTTTCTGTAATGTACTGATAAACATTAGACTTTCATATATTTTAGATTCGTTAAACACAACTTGAAGTAGTTCAAGCCTTTTCTTGTTTTAATATTGATGATTTTGGCATACAGCTCATGACAACCCAAAAATCCTATCTCAAAAAATTAGCATATCATGAAAAGGTTCTCTAAACGAGCTATTAACCTAATCATCTGAATCAACTAATTAACTCTAAACACCTGCAAAAGATTCCTGAGGCTTTTAAAAACTCCCAGCCTGGTTCATTACTCAAAACCGCAATCATGGGTAAGACTGCCGACCTGACTGCTGTCCAGAAGGCCATCATTGACACCCTCAAGCAAGAGGGTAAGACACAGAAAGAAATTTCTGAACGAATAGGCTGTTCCCAGAGTGCTGTATCAAGGCACCTCAGTGGGAAGTCTGTGGGAAGGAAAAAGTGTGGCAGAAAACGCTGCACAATGAGAAGAGGTGACCGGACCCTGAAGAAGATTGTGGAGAAGGACCGATTCCAGACCTTGGAGGACCTGCGGAAGCAGTGGACTGAGTCTGGAGTAGAAACATCCAGAGCCACCGTGAACAGGCGTGTGCAGGAAATGGGCTACAGGTGCCGCATTCCCCAGGTCAAGCCACTTTTGAACCAGAAACAGCGGCAGAAGCGCCTGACCTGGGCTACAGAGAAGCAGCACTGGACTGTTGCTCAGTGGTCCAAAGTACATTCGGAAATCAAGGTGCCAGAGTCTGGAGGAAGACTGGGGAGAGGGAAATGCCAAAATGCCTGAAGTCCAGTGTCAAGTACCCACAGTCAGTGATGGTCTGGGGTGCCATGTCAGCTGCTGGTGTTGGTCCACTGTGTTTTATCAAGGGCAGGGTCAATGCAGCTAGCTATCAGGAGATTTTGGAGCACTTCATGCTTCCATCTGCTGAAAAGCTTTATGGAGATGAAGATTTCATTTTTCAGCACGACCTGGCACCTGCTCACAGTGCCAAAACCACTGGTAAATGGTTTACTGACCATGGTATTACTGTGCTCAATTGGCCTGCCAACTCTCCTGACCTGAACCCCATAGAGAATCTGTGGGATATTGGGAAGAGAAAGTTGAGAGACGCAAGAGCCAACACTCTGGATGAGCTTAAGGCCGCTATCGAAGCATCCTGGGCCTCCATAACACCTCAGCAGTACCACAGGCTGGTTGCCTTCATGCCACGCCGCATTGAAGCAGTCATTTCTGCAAAAGGATTCCCGACCAAGTATTGAGTGCATAACTGAACATAATTATTTGAAGGTTGACTTTTTTTGTATTAAAAACACTTTTCTTTTATTGGTCGGATGAAATATGCTAATTTTTTGAGATAGGATTTTTGGGTTTTCATGAGCTGTATGCCAAAATCATCAATATTAAAACAAGAAAAGGCTTGCACTACTTCAGTTGTGTGTAATGAATCTAAAATATATTCAAGTCTAATGTTTATCAGTACATTACAGAAAATAATGAACTTTATCACAATATGCTAATTTTTTGAGAAGGACCTGTATTGTTAATCTAGGAATTGGTTACTGCATCAGTTGCCGTGGTATTATCATTTAGCCAACAGGTCCATACCTTTTCAAATTTTTGTGGACAACCCCTACCCGAGTAGGTGGCTTTATATATGGGGAAACTGGCATTCACTAGGCCCTTCCAGAATCTGACAGAGGGGGGGGGGGGTGATTGTTTCCAGTTCCTCGTAATGGCCTTAGGAGCATAGTACAATAATAGGGATATTAGTATTTTCTTGGCTCTGAGCATTGACATTTGTTCCACCAGCCCCAGCAGACAATATTTAGGATCATAAGGAACACGAGTCTTAGTGATCTTAGCTATCACCAGGAGTACTTCCTTCCAATAATGTTCGATTGCTGGGCAAACCCAAAAAATTTGGAAAAAGTCACCAGGTTGGTAGGAGCAACGCCAGCACGCCGGAGAATGTGCCAGCAACATCTGGTGCAGCCTGTGAGGCGTGTAGTGAGCTCTATGCACAAATTTGTATTGGACCAGTTTATCCCTAGCTGAGACCGGAGGGGAGAAGGTAAAGTCCCAAATCTCTCTCCAGTCATCCTCGTCCAGCTCCGGAATGTCCCCCACCCATTTCCTGCGGAGGGAGGACAACCCGGGGTCGGCAGCAGCCAGCAGGGACCCGTAGAGCTGAGACGTGGGTTTCTCCAAGTCTTTCACCCGAAGAGTATGCCAATTCGACTGGTTGGCCCAAAAACTGACACCTGTAGGCATGAGCGACCTGAAGATATCTAAAATGTGCCCGTGCAGGCACATTACATTTGGTGCATAAAACATGAAAGGGTGCGAGCTCTCTGTTGGTGATAACATGCTCAAGGGTCAGTATTTTGTATTTGGCCCAGGACTGTGGATCCGGGATGGTATTGAACTGTGATAGATTAGGGTTCAGCCACAGGGGGGTGTGAGGAGAACAGGAGTTCGGCTGGGGTGCCCTCAGCGCCTCACCCACCTTCCATGCCCGCATAGTGGTACGCATAGAAGGGGTGAGATTGTGAGGCGTTTTAGGCCCCCTGAATAGCAACCCCTTCAAGGCCTCCAGAGACCCCACTACAGCCGCCTCCAGCACTGTCGCAGAGTTGGTCAGGTCTGGCTGCAACCACCAATGGGTGGTCACAAGCTGAGTGGCCAAGAAATACTTGTGGCAGTCAGAGAGAGCCAGGCCCCCACTATCCACAGGCCTGTCCAAAGTGGTATATTTGAATCTAGGCCGCTTAGGCCCCCAAATAATGGAGAGGAAGAGTTGCTTAAGAGAATTAAAGAAAGTTTTGGTCAGCCATTGTGGGGAGTTCCAAAAAATGTATGTAAATTTAGGGAGGACTTTCATTTTGAGAAGAATGATGCGCCCAATTAGAGAAAGGGGAAGATTGCTCCACGCCTTCAGTTTGGTTTTGACTGCTACCAAAACAGGGTCAAGATTAAGTCGCACAAAATCCCTACTCTCTCTCGAGATGATAATACCTAAATAGGTGAACTGATCAACCCACTGAAGTGGGAGAGAGGAGGGTGAGGAGGACCTGGCCCCCTCATACACTGGAAACAGCTGAGACTTGTGCCAGTTCACTCTCAACCCCGTGAAGGGGGAGAAGGCATCCACGATACCGAGTGCACCCCGCAGAGAGTCACCAGCGCCATTCAAAAAAAGCAACAGATCCACCCTCTCCTCCAGCCAGCCCACCCTAAGACCAGGAACCTCGGCCGAGCTCCTGAGGTCCTCAGCAATACTCTCCATGGCCAGGGCGAACAGAGCCGGGGAGAGAGGGCATCCCTATCTGGTGCCCCTCTGCAGGGGGAAAGGAGGAGACAGGGAGCCATTCAGCTTAATGCATGCCATGGGACTTACGACCTCTTTCCTTTCTTGTAGTTATTCTACATGACCGTGATGGAGATCTTTTAGAAAAACGGGGTAATCTTTAAATGTCTTGATTATCAGTAACGCATTTTCTTATGAATAATTACTTATGCCCACTGAGCAAGTGGTCCTCACTCAGGGTTATGCTTTAGCCCTGGTTCACACTGAATGTGACTTTGAAATCGCGCTATTTCACTTGAAGTAGCATGATTTCAAAGCCGCAGGTCAGTGTGATTTCAGGTGCGACTTGCCTGATATCTGTGCGACTTCATGCACAGATGTCTATGCAAGTTACACCTGAAATTGGCAAAAATAGTGCAGGAACCTTTTTTTCAAATCGGCGCGGCACCGCAAAGTCAGAGTTGCACCAATTTGAACAGTTACATTCCTGGCAATTTGGTGCGACTTATAATGCAATTAGGAACTGTCAAATCGCATGACAAGTTGCTCCGGTGTGAACGGGGGCTTAGAGACTCCATTTTTATATTTGTTATACACATAGGGATGTCCCTTGAAGTCCCTTGAAGTCTTCTTTGCCTTATCTATGCTTTCATAGGAAACATTGAGATAACATTCATAAGGCCAGAAGAGACTTTGGCTGCTAGGCAGTCAATTGACACGTAATCTATCCTTCTCTCTTAGCTGTAGAAAAGTCTTTGTCGAATTGTATTGTACATGTATTGTATTAAAAAAAAAGTTAAAAAAGTAAAAAGTTAAAAAACCTGAGAAATCTTTCAGACTACCACCAAACGTGCGTGTGTGATTTCTCCCTGTGTACACAGTTTTGGCCATTATTTTGATATATTTTATATAATAGTATACAGCAGATAGCTTCTGACTTTAACACCACTTGTCAAATTCATTGAAACATTTAAAGCATTTACAGTGCTGAATGGATTTATGCTGCCCTGATAAAGAGGAATAACAGGATGAAACTCATGAAAACATTCAAGAATGTCCTCAGTAGCACTCAGTGGTTTCTCCTGCCAACCCTTACATCACTAAAGAACACATTAGTAATATAAGTGTCAGAGGGAGAACCCAGTGAACACTGGAAATCGACACTTCCAGAAGTGTCAGTTTTTTTTTTTACAGACTTCATTCAGCAATTCCTCTTGATTGGAGCAGTGTTTGGGGGCACGGGCAGCTGAAGAGGTAGGTATTTACATATATATATATATATATTTACAGGGCATGTTATTTTTTTGTATTTTAGACTTGATGACAGTGTTACTTTAAGTTCCTTGGTTAAAATAGAAATAACATTTAGACCGGAATTATAGTGTTGCATTGCTTGCGTTGCTTTCGGTGCATTGCTGCGCTGCTGTGCCATTTATTCTGAATTTCACCCCACACAGCTGAGCTACAGCGCAATACAATGCCACGCATTGTGGTACACTACTTTAGTACAGCTTTCTTTGTACAATTGGTGCATTAGGCAGCCTATTAAATAAATGTTCCAAAGTGTTATCCAAAAGTTGTGAGGTCTTCAATGCTTGTTTATATAGAGCAGCAACGGTCACTCAGAGAGCGCACTGGCTGTAGTTAGGCGGTTCACGTGCAAACAGGTACAAAAACAGCAAAAGGTGGGTCACACCAAATTCATAAAGGAGTCCAAAACAGCTTTAATGATTCATAAAACAACGGTCAATGCATTTTGGTGGCAAACCAAGCTCCACCTTCATCAGGGTTCAGTAATATTTTCAAATGTTTTAATAGATTCAGAGAAGCAGATGACAGATAAATTTTAGGCTTAGTGCTTGGAAAGAGATCAAACGTGGCAGAATTATGTCAGTAAAATGGCTGACCAATGGTCAATCAAATAAAAGGGCTGCCTTTGTGAAATGAATGTTAATGCACTTCACAGATGTGAATCCAATATTAAAATTTAAATGTGTAGGTAAATATAAAAACATAGTCCAAAAATGTAAAAATAAATAAATAGACAAAATAGTGTATGCCTGTTCACAGATGCAATAAACGTATCATCATTTGATATGTTGGTGCAGAGAGGAAGGAGAAATACTTTATAGAGTAATTTCCTGAGGCTACGCTCACTAGGTGAGAATACCTACAGTACATAAAAAGATAGTGGGAAAACAGGTTACTTTTTCAGATTTTAGGCACTTAAAACAGAAAGATATTGATGTCACAATTCAGACAGAGAAAGCCATAACTTTCCTGTGAAAACGTAAATTTATACACAAAACTGAATTAAAAAACAGAAAAAAACCTACAGCACGTATGTTAAATAAGATCAGATTTTTTCCACGGGGTTTGTTTGGAGCAATTTCAATCCCATCTCCTTTAGAAACCACCATTTAATGTCTTTAATTTCAATAAAAAATGGAATTGGACATTTAGTTACACTATCAAATTGCCACATATATGGTCAGCTTTAGACATACAGTTGGTATGTCTAGTAGGTAAAGACAGACTGTAACAAAGCAAAGGGCACGGTGATAGCTTCCCAGTGCAGCTAGTGATATGGGGATAAAGGATAAAGTTGGCCATAGATGGTGTCATTTTCTATCATGCAATCATGGGTTGCAGTAAAGAAAATCGCTTAATTCCCCAATCAACACAGGCAGCATTGATGGGGGATTTCTCCTGCGGAGCCATTGTGTTCTCCCGGCAGGGGGGGCATCCTTGTCGGGAGGAACACACACACACACTATGATGACAGCCGCTAGCAATAATCGCATGTAAAATCTGTCAGGCTGGTTGTACCCATGTAGATCGATCAATCAACTTGGGTACATTCAGCCTGCCCATACATGGTTTGAATCTCGGCCGGTTCAGCAGGAAAATAAAATTGTACTGTCTATGGCTGGCTTTATCCTATATCTCTATATCACTAGCTGCACTGGTAGGTTACCACCGTGATCTTTGACTGGCTTTAGTCACATGCTACGTTTGCTGGCATCCACTGTCAATGGAACAAGAGGTGAGGGTAAATCTTTCAGTGGGGACACAAGTTTAGTTGCAGCTATCTCAGATAGAGTTTTCTCTAAAGCTGGCTGTACACCAGTAAAATGTAATTTGAATGTTCATTCCTAAATTCAGAAAAATCATTTATATTGAAATCCTTCATACTTTTATTCAATTGCCATGCCAATGTTTTGAATTCTATGTTCGTAGTAAGTACATTTTTTCAGAATGAAAACTGCATTCATAGATAGAATTTCATTTGTTTGAGAAAAGAATGTCCATCCTTTCACTCCAATTTCCCATGTCACTTCAGTTGAAATATACAAAGAAAAAGAGCCGCCGCTCCAGGTACATAATGAGAACCTGAGGTGGAACGTCTCGTAGAGTGCCAGCCCCGGCCCGCCTCCGTGGGAAACTTGTAAGAAAAGAAGTGGCTGCACATCCAGGAATTCTGATTTCCTTTTATTGTTCACATAGCACCAAAGACACCAACACGAGGTCACGTAGACGCGTTTCACACATACATCTTGTGCTTAATCATTACCAATCATTACCATGATTAAGCACAAGATGTATGTGTGAAACGCGTCTACGTGACCTCGTGTTGGTGTCTTTGGTGTTATCACTTTGAACAATAAAAGGCAATCGGAATTCCTGGGTGTGCAGCCATTTCTTTTCTTACACACTTCAGTTGAAAATGATCTTCAATTTGATTGCGATAATGTAAATGGGGTGTACGATACAAAGACACATTTTTCTACTGGTGCATGGTCAGCATTGGAAGAATTAATTTTACATTCTGTTTGGTTTCTGGGACACAAAGTGAAGGAGAATTCCCCAGCAGGACACACACAGGACTGGAAATGCGTATCTCAATGCAGCCATTGGGAAGCACGAGCAGAAGTTTCCATACTTGTACTCTGCACTGCAGTGCAAGCACTTCCATGGCATTTAACAAACTGGCCAGCATTATAATGAGTCCATGTAAAAATATGATGTGTAAAAACGTAGAAAATCTGCGCTAACCCTAATACAAAAGTGAAAAAATGTGCAAAGGCATGAAAAGTATAAAAGGGATATATAAAAATATCTGAATAAAAAATTAGGTAGAAAGTGATAGGTGCTGCAAGTAAAATATGGCTGGAATAAACAGCTACAAATGTATGTGTAAAAATTAAATTAGACGCACAACCTAAAATAAAAGCAATCACAGTGCAAAATATATATATATATATATATATATATATATATATATATAGTGTAAAAGTGCTGAAACAAAATCCAATGCAAAAAGCTCAATCACTGGAATGAAAGAGATAAACAACAATAGTCCATATCAAAGTAGCCACATCAGATGTTATTCATATGTTCCAAACACCTGGGATAAGTATAAGTATAAATTCCGCTCAAATCTTGTTCAGGAAGGGATAAATGAATAAGCCTCTTACCGAATTTGGTGGATCTCTATCACAGAGATCTTTAGGGGCTCAGTATCCTACGAAGATCACTCGGCAAAAAGCAACAAAACAACAGATTCTACTGGGAAAGGAGGCTCCTTTCCTAGTAGACGCCTCATACGGAGAAATGCAGCATTGGGCAGAGCTGAAGATCCTGACGTCACCACGCTCCAGCTGACTGGATAGTACCGCAGCTGTGTCTATTTTGTTTGTAAAGCTTGTTGCTTCTATTAACTTTTTAAAGATGTCAGTTACCCAGGATTATCAATAAAGGGTATTCCTTTTAAAGAAACGACTGCACTATGAAGATTTCCTTTCCTCTCTTTCACCCGCTGCCTTATCCCGCTCTGTGAGTGATCTCACATACGCTGATACCAGGAAGGAGATCGTTCTCTGAATCCCCAGAAGGTTGGTGGATGATTGGGAACACCAGCTGGATCTGTCGTTTTGTTGCTGTTTGCCCGAATGTTCTTCGTAGGATACTGAGCCCCTAAAGATCTCCGTGATAGAGATCCACCAGATTCGGTAAGCGGCCTATTCATTTATCCCTTCCTGAGCAAGATTTGAGCGGAATTTATACTTATACTTATCCCAGGTGTTTGGAACATATGAATAACATCTGATGTGGCTACTTTGATATGGACTATTGTTGTTTATCTCTTTCATTCCAGTGATTGAGCTTTTTGCATTGGACTTTGTTTCAGCACTTTTACACTATATATATATATATATATATATATATATATATATATATATATATATTTATTTATTTATTTATTTTTTTGCACTGTGAATGCTTTTATTTTAGGTTGCGCATCTATTTTCATTTTTACACATAAAAATATGATGTACCTGGAAGGCATTTCTCCTCTCAAAAGAACAAAATCTTTCTATTTGTGTACATGTAGTTTAACTCACCTTGAACAGATTTTGAATTGCGGTGAAATCCTTTATACTGAGCCTGTTTTCAATCGATTCCCCTAGATGTCTGCCTCCTTCAGACCCTTCCTCGCTTAGCGGGATGGCGGCAGGCACACTGGGTTGTCTTTCATTAGGGTGAAGGATCTGGTTGTTCATCTTTGCTTTCTAATCAAAACCTTTGTGCTTTGCATTGAAAACATGTCAGAGGTACATTACAATCAGGGATTTATTTTCATTGGAACATACAGATACAGTGTGAAATATTTAAAGTTTGGTAATAAAAAGTACAGGGAAGTTTTGTTACATACCTCTGTAAACATGAAGTTTGAACTTCTTTTTCACATTTGCAGAGCTGTCTTCTGCCCAAAGATTTGCTGGGTGTGAGAAATTGCATTGACAGGAATGGAGGAATGTTTATGTCTTTACTTCAAGGCTTCTCAGTGACTGGTTACTTGGCAACTCTATACAAAGCTGAGCAACACACACCCCTACCCGTCCCAACCAAGTACTTTTCATATGACCTGCTGCTAGCCAGGGCTCCTTCAATGACTCAAATGCAAAGTTCACATGTATTAATCAGACATCACACTGACAACTGACTTTATTTCACAAAAAGCAATGTAGTGCACACCAAATCCACCCTTCTCACAAAGTGAAAAGCAATAAAGATCCTAAGTGCATTAAATTATGAGATGAATTCATATATCCTTATGCCCGGTACACACGATGAGATTATCGGACAAACGATTTTTTTATGCAAATCTCAGATCGAATCTGATGAGTTTACTAAAGTGTCGAAAATTCTCCTACGACAATACGAATAAAAATTCAGAAGTGATGTCATGTGTTGTATTTTCGAACGACAGCTGTACTGATTAAACAAAAATCGTATGATCTGGTATCGTACAATTTTTTTTTACGTGCATGTCGATCAAATAATAATATCGAAAGAACTGTCTTGATCGGCTCTCGAAAGCTCTGGACTAACAATCCGATTATCGTACGATCGCTTCGGAAGCGGTATTTTTCGTACGATTTTCTGATCGTGTGTACCGGGCATTTATACCAGCCAACAAAAAATGCTGTGTTCATTATGCCAAAATTAGTAATTGAGATCACAGGCCCCTTTCACATCGTCATCGACATCAACAGATGAGGGAATATAGATAGAAATTGAGAAGGGTACATCAGATAGCACATCTGTCTTCTGTTCAGTTTGGATTTCACCCATTTACGATGTATACCTGTTCAGTTTTACCATGTCCATATTGTTTAACCACTTCAGCCCCGGAAGGATTTACCCCCTTAATGACCAGTTCATTTTTTGCGATACGACAATTGCGCAGTCGTGCGACGTTGTACCCAAAAAAAATGTATGTCTTTTTTTCCCCACAAATAAAGATTTCTTTTGGTGCTATTTGATCACCTCTGCTGTTTTTATTTTTTGCGCTATAAACAAAAGAAGACAGACAATTTTGAATAAAAAACAATATTTTTGAATTTTTGCTATAATAAATATAAAAGAAAAGAAAAACAAATTTCTTCATCAGTTAAGGTCAATAAGTATTCTTCTACATATTTTTGGTAAAGAAAAATGCAATAAGCGTATATTGATTGGTTTGCGCAAAAGTTATAGCGTCTACAAAATAGGGGATATATTTATGGCATTTTTATTTTAAAAAATTTTTTTTACTAGTGTAGCGGGTATGTACTTTCCCGGGTGTAAATTTGAACTTGGCACCTTTAGCCTGTGGTGAGGTACTCGGATGGAGGTCTGGAGCTCAGTGCCCAACACTGAGTTCCGCGAGGGAAGGAGATCCTAGGGTACCCAGGGATTGGGTACCCGAAACCGGAAGGCGTAATGGACCGGGGGGAGCTCCCCACTCGAAGACCTGGTGCAGCATATTGCCAGTGACGGGTGAGCCTCTCGTCAGAGACCGCCTGGAAGGAAATCCCCCCCGCTCGGAGACCGCAACTCACTTTCAGGGAGGAAAGTGGAGAACACATTGTGTCTGGGCCTACTCGCACCCACACCTCCTTTTCTGTTCTGTTTCTACAAGGGAGTTCAACTGATTGTGTTCATTCGAGAGGAATAAAGGAGTGTTGAACTTTAATGGTGTGGGGCTCATTTCCTGACAGACATTGTTCAAGGTAACTCTTGGTGGAGGCTCCCGGTGCACAACACTGACCCGAAGGTAAAAGAACTTTGCTTACACCACACTGACACCTGTGGTGAAGGCCAGGCGTTGTGTCCCCGCTCCCTTCCCCTCTGAAGGTACCCCTAGACAAGAGACAGACGAGCTGAAGAAAAAGAGGGGAGTGAGGAGGGCACTACACTAGTAATGCCGGTGATCAGCGATTTTTAGCGGGACAGCGTCATTGCGGCAGACAGATCGGACACTTATGACACTTTTTTGGAACTATTGACATTTATACAGCGATCAGAGCTAAAAATAGACACTGATTGCTGTATAAATGTCACTGGCAGGGAAGGGGCTAACACTAAAGCCCTGTACACACGATCGGATTTTAAACCGATGGATTTTTCCATCGGTAATCCGATGAAGCTGACTTCCATCAGTCTTGCCTACACACCATCAGTCAAAAATCCGACCATCCCAAACACCGTGACGTAAAACACTCCGACAAGCCGAGAAAAATTAAGTTCAATGCTTCTGAGCATGTATCGACTTGATTCTGAGCATGCGTGGGTTTTTTGTCCGATGGAGTTCCACACAGACAATCGGAATTTGCTATCGTGTGTACACGGCTTAAGGGTTGATCAAGGGGTTAAGTGTTCCCTGGGAGGTGTTTCTAACTGTGGTGAGTGGACTGACTGGAAGTAGCGAGAGATCTCTGTTCCTGATCACTAGGAACAGCAGATCCCTCTCTACTTCCCTGACAGAACGGGGATCTGTTTGTTTACATTGAAAGATCCCCGTTCTGGCTCTCTGAGGAGCGATCGCGGGTCGCTGGCGGACATCGTGGCTGTCAGCCACGTGCATCGGCTTCGGCATCGCACCTCAGGCACGCGTGCCCCCCTATAGCTCTTAAAGCGGCTGACGTACACCTACGGCAGTTTGCGCAGCTGTGCCAACCTGCCGCAGTATAATGACGGCGGCTGGTCGGCAAGCGGTTAAATAATAAGTTCACCTTTACAAAAAACATGATAAATGCAATTTTTTTTCAGGTAAAAAATTAGCATTCATTATTTTCTTTTTAGGAGCCTGTAAAGCATTACACTCCCGATCAGCAGATCACAGGTGTAATTCCAGGCTCCTGCAGACTGTCTGTGTAGCTGTCTGCCCGTACCTCCGATACGGGCAGGCAGCTAGTAATAAAGTATGTTGAGATATAACTCAGAATGTGGCACCACATCCAAATATAGATAGCAAAAAGAGATTGTGGAAAGATACTGGACTTTAAATTGGTAACCACTTGTAGACCCAAATTAAAAAGAGAGAGTACTCATAGTTACAATGTTACATAGTTACATAGTAGGTGAGGTTGAAAAAAGACACAAGTCCATCAAGTCCAACCTGTGTATACTCAGTATAGTAAAATACAAAATTTATTATGGCAACATTAAAAAAACACTTTAAAATCATGGAAAGAATTCAAAATAGAATAGTACACATTGTATACATATGGTATCGTCCCATGTGGGTTGATCCTATGTATGTGCAAAATGACCTGTAGGTATGCCCATGGATATGGTGAGCTTGAGACTTGAATTATGGTTGATCTTCTATATCAGGGTCCCACAGAGAGTGAAAAGTGCCAAGGGATTACTTGGTAATTTTTAACCCACATGGGACGATACCATATGTATACAATGTGTACTATTCTATTTTGAATGAATTCCATGATTTTTAAGTACATATTTTTTTTTTATTGTTGTCATAATAAACATTTTTTGTTTCACAATATAATACATTTTGTATTTTACTATACTGAGTACTCTCTCTTTTTCATTTGGGTCTACAAGTGGCTACCAATTTAAAGTCCAGTATCTTTCCACAATCTCTTTTTACAGGCCGACAGGTACTGAATGACAGGAAGCTCAATGAACTTCCTAGAGTGCTCACCAGCACCCTTGAGAACTACAAGCCAACAGCTGTTGGCAGGTCTGCTGTTAGAAATCACGGTACCCCATACAGCCCCTCCTTCCCAGCCAAAGGCGATGGAGGACATAGATTTATCAGTCCCTTTCTTTTCAGCCTCAACAGCACAAATGAATGAATAGGAAACACTCTGAGGCTTCCTGCTCATTAACAAACTGAAGCATTGGTGTTCCAGACCAACGTTCCTTCTGACCCCTTATGTTGCTTGTTAGGAATACTGGAGGGGGAGATCCCGGAGGAAGTGACTCGAATGGCATTTACTAGGGCATTGTTCCAGGCGAGAAAAACTATTCTACTACTGTGGAAGTCTGAGGAGCCGCCCACGGTCAAACTGTGGATACAACAGATGGGTAAAATGCTTTTGATGGAGAAATACATATACCAGCACAGGGGCAATGCAGGAAAGTTTGATAGGCTCTGGGATGCATGGCTTGCTGTACCGGGTTTAAGCCCCATGGAATTGGTGAGGATGAGGCTGTTGGAAGGTGTGTAGCATGCTCCCACCGGCAACAGGTGGGCGGGAGGGAGGGGGGATGGACTGATGGGTTGTGTACAGTTCACCTTATGCTATTTGAAATTCTGAGCGGATTGTTTAATGTATGTGATTTTTGTTGTGACCAAGGAATGTCAAAGACTTATCTTGCTACTTGTACAGGATATAACATGCTACATGTTTTTGTACCTTGTATTTTTTGTGAGCAATAAAAACCTTTTAATAAAAAAAAAAAAACTGAAGCATAGTAAATATAGTTTACTATGCTTCTGTGATGAATGGACAAATGAGTGATTGGTACAGATCGCTAACTGTGTTCATTCAGGAAAGGAAGAGGACAGTCAATTACATATTTACCGGTCCCTTCCCCCACTCTCTATCCTGAAGATAGAGAGGAAAAGGATAAAAAGGAAAAGAAAGGTGCCTCTAAGTGCAGTATGCAAAATTTAATAAAGTGCACAAAGGGTTAAAAGCACTTACAAGTTCCTTGAGTGTTAAAAAAACATGATAAAATCAGGAGTCCTCATCTGTGGCATGTGCCATCCTCGGCACGGTGGTAGAGAGCAGTGTAGAGCCGTCCAGCAGCTGTAAAGTGTTCTTGTACGTGCTGGAGGGAGGAGGCAGCAGGGAAGCTTGTGTTCCGGGTTCACTGCGGGACACACGAGGCGGATGGCATCAGTGAGAAGAAAGGGGCGGTAACGCGTTTTGGAGCATGTGCGGCTCCTATGTCTATCGTGAAACATCTCCCTTTGTGCCCACATTAGCTGCCGGAAGGAGAGGAGGGAAGCCGGAAGCGCTGCGGGGGAAAGGGGCACACAGGGAGGCCCAGACAGCAGATGGAACGGGCGCATGTGCTAGGACCAATCCCCTTGCAGTGCAGCTGGAGGAAGAAGGGGGAAGAGAAGCTAGCAGTACTGCAGGGGAAGGCAGGAGAGGATCGGTGGCTACAATAAGACAGTACAGCCGGACCTCCTGCTCAGCAGGTGCCCGGGCCCAGTACAGGAGGGCTGGCTGTACTGCCTTATCAGCGGTCCTGGCTGTTGGTACTTACAGTTCATTGATTCACAGGGATCTGTGAATGAATGACACGGCCACGTGGGCGGAGCCCCATGCAGCCACGCTCTTTTTAATTTATGACAGCGGGTGCAGGAAGAAGATACCAGGCCCCCTGTGACAGGGAGGTGGGGTCGGGGGAAGAGCAGGCAGATGCTGAACATGTTACACCTTAAATATGGGTGTAACATGTTCAGAAAGGTGAACTTATCCTTTATTGTGGTTGTAAACCTCACATGAAATATGAACAAAGCATATCCTTTCTATAGTGTGTACTTGTCTCAATCCAGTGCACTCATTCCTGGCTGCTGCTTCGTTCCTCTGCTATAAGCATGAGTCGCTTCTGACAAGTTTTCCTGACACCAAGAGAAAAGGGGAGGGAGCTCCAGCTGATTGACAGCCTCAGCATTGTTCCTGTGTACTGTGTGAAGGGGGTGTGTCCCTTCCCTCCAATCAGCTCTAAAAGCTCTCCTCACTGAGCTCTTCAGAGTGTGAGTTCAGCTCCCCACCTCCTGTTTTCTAACAGCGCAGACAATCTTTATAAATTCTGGACTTTGAACTGATGTAGCGAAGACTGCAGATTGACAAGTACAACTTATGTAGGAGGATTTGTTTCCTCTCTGTGTATCACCTGAGGCCAGTCACTTCACTGGGTATATGTAAGGATTTACATTCCCTTGAAATTCCCGTAGTTTGCTTGGTTATATATTTCCACTGTATCACTGTACTGTTTGAAGCACAGCCCCAGTCATCATAAAGGAGTTGGATGAGTGTCCACCCCTTGCCATAATGACACCTTTCCACACTTTTCCTAAACACAAGATGGATGCCTCCTGTACATGCCCCACTCTGTCCCCAACATCAAACGAGCCCTCGACCTTTGTGTTCTATTATGATCTGTACTTATGACAACCATTTACTTCACTATGTCTACATAAAAAATAAAAGGATACAAACCTATTATGTCTTCCTATGACTAAGCTCCGGGGACAAAGCAAAACATGTTGGTGGGGGGGGGGGGTGGCCTGGTTGGAGCCCGGGCTGAGGCAATTTTACTTTCCCATGTTGGATCTGTACCGATGTGCAGCTAACAGGACACCTTTTTCCCTGTACATTGATGTTGGAGCTGGGGCAAGCTTTGGTCCTGGCCGGCACTCACTGCGGTTGGCTTAATTATCGGGACCTTTAGAGCCTGAACGGCACCTATCATGTCTGCTTTTATTCTGTTTTTAATTGTGGACCTAAAGAGACTGATGGTTACTAGAATACATCTGCACACCTATTAGAATACATGAAGGCTTGTTCAGATGTGTGGCTAACATAGCTACTCCTCTGAAAAGCGATCTGCGTGGATCACTTTTCAGAGGGCATTTGACAGGTGATACAGTATGTCATCTCCTCACCATGTGTTTTAACCTTAAAAATGCTGCACCACCACCGCACATTGCACGTGGTGGTGTCACGATCCCATTCACTTAAATGAGTTATGTTTGCGTGCAGTACCACTGTCCAAAAGCAGTACATTTTTTGCCATGGCATGCGTATTGCCCTGAGTGGCTGCATGCCCTTGTTTAGACAGTTGGTTGAGGGGCTGTAAAACCGTGACTTAACTGCCTGATTTTACCACCCCACTGGCTGCTTGTGTGACCAAACCCTTACTGCCCATTTCCCTTTGCAAAAAGAGGGAACATTTTAAAAATGGACATATAGAATGCCTGTGTGAAAGGGGCCCAAATGTTTGTATTTTTTTCCAAATTATAACCTCCATGAGCACCATTACATGTGGAAAAAGTAAACTTTATTTTTCTTTGGAGCTGTTTTCAAGAAATGACACCTATGTTCCTGTGTGACAGGCTTAAACTGTACCTAAAGTCAACACTTTTTAATTTTTTTTGATAGAGTAGGGAATGATTAAAACCCCTGTCAGTTTTTTTTTGTGTCCCACTCAAAGATTTCTCTTCACTTCCTGTCCTGTAGACACAACAGGAAGTAAAAGCAAATTACGCCAAATTGAGGTCATTCTCCGCTATCCTATCCTTTTCAGCCAAGGAAGCCCAGACTTGTTCATTCCCCGACTTAGTTGGGGTAGGCGGTACACTTTGGTGGGGGTCAGCCACGCCCAGTGACCTTTGACCTCTGGGGACCCACCCTCTGACCTTTGACCTCTGGGGGAGGTCCCTGTTCAAGAGCCTGGGTCCCAGCCTTGTTCTTAAAGGGAAAACCCTAACCCTAACCTAACCCTATCCCTAACACATCATAGCTTCTGTTTGATCTGCAACTGCCATGATGCCGCACATGTGATCAGTTGATGACTCCAGCCACATGTGATCAGTTGATAGCTCCAGCCACATGTGATCAGTTGATGGCTCCAGCCACATGTGATCAGTTGATGACTCCAGCCACAGGTGATCAGTTGATGACTCCAGCCCCATGTGATCAGTTGATGGCTCCAGCCACATGTGATCAGTTGATGGCTCCAGACACATGTGATCAGTTGATGACTCAAGCCACATGTGATCAGTTGATGACTCCAGCCACATGTGATCAGTTGATGACTCCAGCCACATGTGATCAGTTGATGACTCCAGCCCCATGTGATCAGTTGATGGCTCCAGCCACATGTGATCAGTTGAGGGCTCCAGACACATGTGATCAGTTGATGACTCCAGCCACATGTGATCAGTTGATGGCTCCAGCCACATGTGATCAGTTGATGGCTCCAGCCACATGTGATCAGTTGATGGCTCCAGCCACATGTGATCAGTTGATGACTCCAGCCCCATGTGATCAGTTGATGGCTCCAGCCACATGTGATCAGTTGATGGCTCCAGACACATGTGATCAGTTGATGACTCCAGTCACATGTGATCAGTTGATGACTCCAGCCACATGAGATCAGTTGATGACTCCAGCCACATGTGATCAGTTGATGACTCCAGCCCCATGTGATCAGTTGATGGCTCCAGCCACATGTGATCAGTTGATGGCTCCAGACACATGTGATCAGTTGCTGGCTCCAGACACATGTGATCAGTTGATGACTCCAGCCACATGTGATCAGTTGATGACTCCAGCCATATGTGATCAGTTGATGACTCCAGCCCTATATGATCAGTTGATGGCTCCAGCCCCGTGATCAGTTGATGGCTCCAGCCACATGTGATCAGTTGATGGCTCCTGCCACATGTGATCAGTTGATGGCTCCAGCCACATGTGATCAGTTGATGGCTCCAGCCACATGTGATCAGTTGATGACTCCAGCCACATGTGATCAGTTGATGGTTCCAGCCACATGTGATCAGTTGATGGCTCCAGCCACATGTGATCAGCTGATGGCTCTAGCCGCATGTGATCAGTTGATGACTCCAGCCACATGTGATCAGTTGATGGCTCCAGCCACATGTGATCAGTTGATGACTCCAGCCACATGTGATCAGTTGATGACTCCAGCCCCATGTGATCAGTTGATGGCTCCAGCCACATGTGATCAGTTGAGGGCTCCAGACACATGTGATCAGTTGATGACTCCAGCCACATGTGATCAGTTGATGGCTCCAGCCACATGTGATCAGTTGATGGCTCCAGCCACATGTGATCAGTTGATGGCTCCAGCCACATGTGATCAGTTGATGACTCCAGCCCCATGTGATCAGTTGATGGCTCCAGCCACATGTGATCAGTTGATGGCTCCAGACACATGTGATCAGTTGATGACTCCAGTCACATGTGATCAGTTGATGACTCCAGCCACATGAGATCAGTTGATGACTCCAGCCACATGTGATCAGTTGATGACTCCAGCCCCATGTGATCAGTTGATGGCTCCAGCCACATGTGATCAGTTGATGGCTCCAGACACATGTGATCAGTTGCTGGCTCCAGACACATGTGATCAGTTGATGACTCCAGCCACATGTGATCAGTTGATGACTCCAGCCATATGTGATCAGTTGATGACTCCAGCCCTATATGATCAGTTGATGGCTCCAGCCCCATGATCAGTTGATGGCTCCAGCCACATGTGATCAGTTGATGGCTCCAGCCACATGTGATCAGTTGATGGCTCCAGCCACATGTGATCAGTTGATGGCTCCAGCCACATGTGATCAGTTGATGACTCCAGCCACATGTGATCAGTTGATGGTTCCAGCCACATGTGATCAGTTGATGGCTCCAGCCACATGTGATCAGTTGATGGCTCTAGCCGCATGTGATCAGTTGATGACTCCAGCCCCATGTGATCACATGACTCCAGCCACATGTGATCAGTTGATGACTCCAGCCATATGTGATCAGTTGATGACTCCAGCCACATGTGATCAGTTGATGGCTCCAGCCACATGTGATCAGTTGATGACTCCAGCCACATGTGATCAGTTGATGGCTCCAGTCACATGTGATCAGTTGATGGCTCCAGCCACATGTGATCAGTTGATGGCTCCAGCCACATGTGATCAGTTGATGACTCCAGCCACATGTGATCAGTTGATGGCTCCAGCCACATGTGATCAGTTGATGGCTCCAGCCCCGTGTGATCAGTTGATGGCTCCAGCCACATGTGATCAGTTGATGGCTCCAGCCACGTGATCAGTTGATGGCTCCAGGCCCATGTGATCAGTTGATGGCTCCAGCCACATGTGATCAGTTGCTGGCTCCAGCCACATGTGATCAGTTGATGACTCCAGCCACATGTGATCAGTTGATGGTTCCAGCCACATGTGATCAGTTGATGGCTCCAGCCACATGTGATCAGTTGATGGCTCTAGCCGCATGTGATCAGTTGATGACTCCAGCCACATGTGATCAGTTGATGGCTCCAGCCACATGTGATCAGTTGATGACTCCAGCCACATGTGATCAGTTGATGACTCCAGCCCCATGTGATCAGTTGATGGCTCCAGCCACATGTGATCAGTTGAGGGCTCCAGACACATGTGATCAGTTGATGACTCCAGCCACATGTGATCAGTTGATGGCTCCAGCCACATGTGATCAGTTGATGGCTCCAGCCACATGTGATCAGTTGATGGCTCCAGCCACATGTGATCAGTTGATGACTCCAGCCCCATGTGATCAGTTGATGGCTCCAGCCACATGTGATCAGTTGATGGCTCCAGACACATGTGATCAGTTGATGACTCCAGTCACATGTGATCAGTTGATGACTCCAGCCACATGAGATCAGTTGATGACTCCAGCCACATGTGATCAGTTGATGACTCCAGCCCCATGTGATCAGTTGATGGCTCCAGCCACATGTGATCAGTTGATGGCTCCAGACACATGTGATCAGTTGCTGGCTCCAGACACATGTGATCAGTTGATGACTCCAGCCACATGTGATCAGTTGATGACTCCAGCCATATGTGATCAGTTGATGACTCCAGCCCTATATGATCAGTTGATGGCTCCAGCCCCATGATCAGTTGATGGCTCCAGCCACATGTGATCAGTTGATGGCTCCAGCCACATGTGATCAGTTGATGGCTCCAGCCACATGTGATCAGTTGATGACTCCAGCCACATGTGATCAGTTGATGGTTCCAGCCACATGTGATCAGTTGATGGCTCCAGCCACATGTGATCAGTTGATGGCTCCAGCCGCATGTGATCAGTTGATGGCTCTAGCCGCATGTGATCAGTTGATGACTCCAGCCACATGTGATCAGTTGATGGCTCCAGCCACATGTGATCAGTTGATGGCTCCAGCCACATGTGATCAGTTGATGGCTCCAGCCCCATGTGATCAGTTGATGGCTCCAGCCACATGTGATAAGTTGATGGCTCCAGCCACATGTGATCAGTTGATGGCTCCAGCCACATGTGATCAGTTGATGGCTCCAGCCACATGTGATCAGTTGATGACTCCAGCCACATGTGATCAGTTGATGGCTCCAGCCACATGTGATCAGTTGATGGCTCCAGCCACATGTGATCAGTTGATGACTCCAGCCACATGTGATCAGTTGATGGCTCCAGCCACATGTGATCAGTTGATGGCTCCAGCCACATGTGATCAGTTGATGGCTCCAGCCACATGTGATCAGTTGATGACTCCAGCCACATGTGATAAGTTGATGGCTCCAGCCACATGTGATCAGTTGATGGCTCCAGCCCCGTGTGATCAGTTGATGGCTCCAGCCACATGTGATCAGTTGATGGCTCCAGGCCCATGTGATCAGTTGATGGCTCCAGCCACATGTGATCAGTTGATGGCTCCAGCCACATGTGATCAGTTGATGGCTCCAGCCACATGTGATCAGTTGATGACTCCAGCCACATGTGATCAGTTGATGACTCCAGCCCCATGTGATCAGTTGATAGCTCCAGCCACATGTGATCAGTTGATGGCTCCAGACACATGTGATCAGTTGATGACTCAAGCCACATGTGATCAGTTGATGACTCCAGCCACATGTGATCAGTTGATGACTCCAGCCACATGTGATCAGTTGATGACTCCAGCCCCATGTGATCAGTTGATGGCTCCAGCCACATGTGATCAGTTGATGGCTCCAGACACATGTGATCAGTTGATGACTCCAGCCACATGTGATCAGTTGATGGCTCCAGCCACATGTGATCAGTTGATGGCTCCAGCCACATGTGATCAGTTGATGGCTCCAGCCACATGTGATCAGTTGATGACTCCAGCCCCATGTGATCAGTTGATGGCTCCAGCCACATGTGATCAGTTGATGGCTCCAGACACATGTGATCAGTTGATGACTCCAGCCACATGTGATCAGTTGATGACTCCAGCCACATGTGATCAGTTGATGACTCCAGCCCCATGTGATCAGTTGATGGCTCCAGCCACATGTGATCAGTTGATGGCTCCAGACACATGTGATCAGTTGCTGGCTCCAGACACATGTGATCAGTTGATGACTCCAGCCACATGTGATCAGTTGATGACTCCAGCCACATGTGATCAGTTGATGACTCCAGCCCTATATGATCAGTTGATGGCTCCAGCCCCGTGATCAGTTGATGGCTCCAGCCACATGTGATCAGTTGATGGCTCCTGCCACATGTGATCAGTTGATGGCTCCAGCCACATGTGATCAGTTGATGGCTCCAGCCACATGTGATCAGTTGATGACTCCAGCCACATGTGATCAGTTGATGGTTCCAGCCACATGTGATCAGTTGATGGCTCCAGCCACATGTGATCAGTTGATGGCTCTAGCCGCATGTGATCAGTTGATGACTCCAGCCACATGTGATCAGTTGATGGCTCCAGCCACATGTGATCAGTTGATGACTCCAGCCACATGTGATCAGTTGATGACTCCAGCCCCATGTGATCAGTTGATGGCTCCAGCCACATGTGATCAGTTGAGGGCTCCAGACACATGTGATCAGTTGATGACTCCAGCCACATGTGATCAGTTGATGGCTCCAGCCACATGTGATCAGTTGATGGCTCCAGCCACATGTGATCAGTTGATGGCTCCAGCCACATGTGATCAGTTGATGACTCCAGCCCCATGTGATCAGTTGATGGCTCCAGCCACATGTGATCAGTTGATGGCTCCAGACACATGTGATCAGTTGATGACTCCAGTCACATGTGATCAGTTGATGACTCCAGCCACATGAGATCAGTTGATGACTCCAGCCACATGTGATCAGTTGATGACTCCAGCCCCATGTGATCAGTTGATGGCTCCAGCCACATGTGATCAGTTGATGGCTCCAGACACATGTGATCAGTTGCTGGCTCCAGACACATGTGATCAGTTGATGACTCCAGCCACATGTGATCAGTTGATGACTCCAGCCATATGTGATCAGTTGATGACTCCAGCCCTATATGATCAGTTGATGGCTCCAGCCCCATGATCAGTTGATGGCTCCAGCCACATGTGATCAGTTGATGGCTCCAGCCACATGTGATCAGTTGATGGCTCCAGCCACCTGTGATCAGTTGATGGCTCCAGCCACATGTGATCAGTTGATGACTCCAGCCACATGTGATCAGTTGATGGTTCCAGCCACATGTGATCAGTTGATGGCTCCAGCCACATGTGATCAGTTGATGGCTCTAGCCGCATGTGATCAGCTGATGACTCCAGCCACATGTGATCAGTTGATGGCTCCAGCCACATGTGATCAGTTGATGGCTCCAGCCACATGTGATCAGTTGATGGCTCCAGCCCCATGTGATCAGTTGATGGCTCCAGCCACATGTGATAAGTTGATGGCTCCAGCCACATGTGATCAGTTGATGGCTCCAGCCACATGTGATCAGTTGATGGCTCCAGCCACATGTGATCAGTTGATGACTCCAGCCACATGTGATCAGTTGATGGCTCCAGCCACATGTGATCAGTTGATGGCTCCAGCCTCGTGTGATCAGTTGATGGCTCCAGCCACATGTGATCAGTTGATGGCTCCAGCCACATGTGATCAGTTGATGGCTCCAGGCCCATGTGATCAGTTGATGGCTCCAGCCACATGTGATCAGTTGCTGGCTCCAGACACATGTGATCAGTTGATGACTCCAGCCACATGTGATCAGTTGATGACTCCAGCCACATGTGATCAGTTGATGACTCCAGCCACATGTGATCAGTTGATGGCTCCAGCCACATGTGATCAGTTGATGACTCCAGCCACATGTGATCAGTTGATGGCTCCAGCCACATGTGATCAGTTGATGGCTCCAGCCACATGTGATCAGTTGATGGCTCCAGCCACATGTGATCAGTTGATGACTCCAGCCACATGTGATAAGTTGATGGCTCCAGCCACATGTGATCAGTTGATGGCTCCAGCCCCGTGTGATCAGTTGATGGCTCCAGCCACATGTGATCAGTTGATGGCTCCAGGCCCATGTGATCAGTTGATGGCTCCAGCCACATGTGATCAGTTGATGGCTCCAGCCACATGTGATCAGTTGATGGCTCCAGCCACATGTGATCAGTTGATGACTCCAGCCACATGTGATCAGTTGATGACTCCAGCCCCATGTGATCAGTTGATAGCTCCAGCCACATGTGATCAGTTGATGGCTCCAGACACATGTGATCAGTTGATGACTCAAGCCACATGTGATCAGTTGATGACTCCAGCCACATGTGATCAGTTGATGACTCCAGCCACATGTGATCAGTTGATGACTCCAGCCCCATGTGATCAGTTGATGGCTCCAGCCACATGTGATCAGTTGATGGCTCCAGACACATGTGATCAGTTGATGACTCCAGCCACATGTGATCAGTTGATGGCTCCAGCCACATGTGATCAGTTGATGGCTCCAGCCACATGTGATCAGTTGATGGCTCCAGCCACATGTGATCAGTTGATGACTCCAGCCCCATGTGATCAGTTGATGGCTCCAGCCACATGTGATCAGTTGATGGCTCCAGACACATGTGATCAGTTGATGACTCCAGCCACATGTGATCAGTTGATGACTCCAGCCACATGTGATCAGTTGATGACTCCAGCCACATGTGATCAGTTGATGACTCCAGCCCCATGTGATCAGTTGATGGCTCCAGCCACATGTGATCAGTTGATGGCTCCAGACACATGTGATCAGTTGCTGGCTCAAGACACATGTGATCAGTTGATGACTCCAGCCACATGTGATCAGTTGATGACTCCAGCCATATGTGATCAGTTGATGACTCCAGCCCTATGTGATCAGTTGATGGCTCCAGCCCCGTGATCAGTTGATGGCTCCAGCCACATGTGATCAGTTGATGGCTCCAGCCACATGTGATCAGTTGATGGCTCCAGCCACATGTGATCAGTTGATGGCTCCAGCCACATGTGATCAGTTGATGACTCCAGCCACATGTGATCAGTTGATGGTTCCAGCCACATGTGATCAGTTGATGGCTCCAGCCACATGTGATCAGTTGATGGCTCTAGCCGCATGTGATCAGTTGATGACTCCAGCCACATGTGATCAGTTGATGGCTCCAGCCACATGTGATCAGTTGATGGCTCCAGCCACATGTGATCAGTTGATGGCTCCAGCCCCATGATCAGTTGATGGCTCCAGCCACATGTGATCAGTTGATGGTTCCAGCCACATGTGATCAGTTGATGGCTCCAGCCACATGTGATCAGTTGATGGCTCCAGCCACATGTGATCAGTTGATGACTCCAGCCACATGTGATCAGTTGATGGTTCCAGCCACATGTGATCAGTTGATGGCTCCAGCCACATGTGATCAGTTGATGGCTCTAGCCGCATGTGATCAGTTGATGGCTCTAGCCGCATGTGATCAGTTGATGACTCCAGCCACATGTGATCAGTTGATGGCTCCAGCCACATGTGATCAGTTGATGGCTCCAGCCACATGTGATCAGTTGATGGCTCCAGCTCCATGTGATCAGTTGATGGCTCCAGCCACATGTGATAAGTTGATGGCTCCAGCCACATGTGATCAGTTGATGGCTCCAGCCACATGTGATCAGTTGATGGCTCCAGCCACATGTGATCAGTTGATGACTCCAGCCACATGTGATCAGTTGATGGCTCCAGCCACATGTGATCAGTTGATGGCTCCAGCCTCGTGTGATCAGTTGATGGCTCCAGCCACATGTGATCAGTTGATGGCTCCAGCCACATGTGATCAGTTGATGGCTCCAGGCCCATGTGATCAGTTGATGGCTCCAGCCACATGTGATTAGTTGCTGGCTCCAGACACATGTGATCAGTTGATGACTCCAGCCACATGTGATCAGTTGATGACTCCAGCCATATGTGATCAGTTGATGACTCCAGCCACATGTGATCAGTTGATGGCTCCAGCCACATGTGATCAGTTGATTACTCCAGCCACATGTGATCAGTTGATGGCTCCAGCCACATGTGATCAGTTGATGGCTCCAGCCACATGTGATCAGTTGATGGCTCCAGCCACATGTGATCAGTTGATGACTCCAGCCACATGTGATAAGTTGATGGCTCCAGCCACATGTGATCAGTTGATGGCTCCAGCCCCGTGTGATCAGTTGATGGCTCCAGCCACATGTGATCAGTTGATGGCTCCAGGCCCATGTGATCAGTTGATGGCTCCAGCCACATGTGATCAGTTGATGGCTCCAGCCACATGTGATCAGTTGATGGCTCCAGCCACATGTGATCAGTTGATGACTCCAGCCACATGTGATCAGTTGATGACTCCAGCCCCATGTGATCAGTTGATAGCTCCAGCCACATGTGATCAGTTGATGGCTCCAGACACATGTGATCAATTGATGACTCAAGCCACATGTGATCAGTTGATGACTCCAGCCACATGTGATCAGTTGATGACTCCAGCCACATGTGATCAGTTGATGACTCCAGCCCCATGTGATCAGTTGATGGCTCCAGCCACATGTGATCAGTTGATGGCTCCAGACACATGTGATCAGTTGATGACTCCAGCCACATGTGATCAGTTGATGGCTCCAGCCACATGTGATCAGTTGATGGCTCCAGCCACATGTGATCAGTTGATGGCTCCAGCCACATGTGATCAGTTGATGACTCCAGCCCCATGTGATCAGTTGATGGCTCCAGCCACATGTGATCAGTTGATGGCTCCAGACACATGTGATCAGTTGATGACTCCAGCCACATGTGATCAGTTGATGACTCCAGCCACATGTGATCAGTTGATGACTCCAGCCACATGTGATCAGTTGATGACTCCAGCCCCATGTGATCAGTTGATGGCTCCAGCCACATGTGATCAGTTGATGGCTCCAGACACATGTGATCAGTTGCTGGCTCAAGACACATGTGATCAGTTGATGACTCCAGCCACATGTGATCAGTTGATGACTCCAGCCATATGTGATCAGTTGATGACTCCAGCCCTATGTGATCAGTTGATGGCTCCAGCCCCGTGATCAGTTGATGGCTCCAGCCACATGTGATCAGTTGATGGCTCCAGCCACATGTGATCAGTTGATGGCTCCAGCCACATGTGATCAGTTGATGGCTCCAGCCACATGTGATCAGTTGATGACTCCAGCCACATGTGATCAGTTGATGGTTCCAGCCACATGTGATCAGTTGATGGCTCCAGCCACATGTGATCAGTTGATGGCTCTAGCCGCATGTGATCAGTTGATGACTCCAGCCACATGTGATCAGTTGATGGCTCCAGCCACATGTGATCAGTTGATGGCTCCAGCCCCATGTGATCAGTTGATGGCTCCAGCCACATGTGATAAGTTGATGGCTCCAGCCACATGTGATCAGTTGATGGCTCCAGCCACATGTGATCAGTTGATGGCTCCAGCCACATGTGATCAGTTGATGACTCCAGCCACATGTGATCAGTTGATGGCTCCAGCCACATGTGATCAGTTGATGGCTCCAGCCTCGTGTGATCAGTTGATGGCTCCAGCCACATGTGATCAGTTGATGGCTCCAGCCACATGTGATCAGTTGATGGCTCCAGGCCCATGTGATCAGTTGATGGCTCCCGCCACATGTGATCAGTTGCTGGCTCCAGACACATGTGATCAGTTGATGACTCCAGCCACATGTGATCAGTTGATGACTCCAGCCATATGTGATCAGTTGATGACTCCAGCCACATGTGATCAGTTGATGGCTCCAGCCACATGTGATCAGTTGATGACTCCAGCCACATGTGATCAGTTGATGGCTCCAGCCACATGTGATCAGTTGATGGCTCCAGCCACATGTGATCAGTTGATGGCTCCAGCCACATGTGATCAGTTGATGACTCCAGCCACATGTGATCAGTTGATGGCTCCAGCCACATGTGATCAGTTGATGGCTCCAGCCACATGTGATCAGTTGATGGCTCTAGCCGCATGTGATCAGTTGATGACTCCAGCCACATGTGATCAGTTGATGGCTCCAGCCACATGTGATCAGTTGATGGCTCCAGCCACATGTGATCAGTTGATGGCTCCAGCCCCATGTGATCAGTTGATGGCTCCAGCCTCGTGTGATCAGTTGATGGCTCCAGCCACATGTGATCAGTTGATGGCTCCAGCCACATGTGATCAGTTGATGGCTCCAGGCCCATGTGATCAGTTGATGGCTCCAGCCACATGTGATCAGTTGCTGGCTCCAGACACATGTGATCAGTTGATGACTCCAGCCACATGTGATCAGTTGATGGCTCCAGCCACATGTGATCAGTTGATGGCTCCAGCCCCGTGTGATCAGTTGATGGCTCCAGCCACATGTGATCAGTTGATGGCTCCAGCCACGTGATCAGTTGATGGCTCCAGGCCCATGTGATCAGTTGATGGCTCCAGCCACATGTGATCAGTTGCTGGCTCCAGACACATGTGATCAGTTGATGACTCCAGCCACATGTGATCAGTTGATGATTCCAGCCATATGTGATCAGTTGATGACTCCAGCCCCATGTGATCAGTTGATGGCTCCAGCCCCGTGATCAGTTGATGGCTCCAGCCACATGTGATCAGTTGATGGCTCCAGCCACATGTGATCAGTTGATGGCTCCAGCCACATGTGATCAGTTGATGGCTCCAGCCACATGTGATCAGTTGATGACTCCAGCCACATGTGATCAGTTGATGGTTCCAGCCACATGTGATCAGTTGATGGCTCCAGCCACATGTGATCAGTTGATGGCTCTAGCCGCATGTGATCAGTTGATGACTCCAGCCACATGTGATCAGTTGATGGCTCCAGCCACATGTGATCAGTTGATGGCTCCAGCCACATGTGATCAGTTGATGGCTCCAGCCCCATGTGATCAGTTGATGGCTCCAGCCTCGTGTGATCAGTTGATGGCTCCAGCCACATGTGATCAGTTGATGGCTCCAGCCACATGTGATCAGTTGATGGCTCCAGGCCCATGTGATCAGTTGATGGCTCCAGCCACATGTGATCAGTTGCTGGCTCCAGACACATGTGATCAGTTGATGACTCCAGCCACATGTGATCAGTTGATGACTCCAGCCATATGTGATCAGTTGATGGCTCCAGCCCCATGATCAGTTGATGGCTCCAGCCACATGTGATCAGTTGATGACTCCGGCTATTTGATGGTTTGACAGTTCGGTTGAGAGCACAAGCATATGTGACAGTTAACATTTCCGTCATGCTGGGAATTGAACTGTTTTTTGAAACCATAAATCAATGTGTTTTGTTCCACTTTAAGCTGGCCAAACAGTTTTCAGTCAGCCAGCATGCTGAACAAAAAAAAAAAAAAAACTTATCTGCCCCACCAAGACATTGTATTCCAGAACACACTGATTAGCATATGCAGTTTATTGTTGTAAAAAATTAAAGTTACACCCAAGCACATAAAATCTCCCCCCAAAAATGTAAACACATATATGTGACTGGACTCTGGGACATAAATAAGCACCACACCCCTCTGCTGCATTTGCCCTCCCACCTGGGAGACCCCGCATAGGCTCCATCTCTATGCCTACTCTCCATTTGCACATATGAGGTTATTACATCTCCTATAAGTAAGACTTCTCCTCTAATGGTCTTTGTGCGATATCTTTTAGACAACCCTTTGCATACATTCTTCTTACTCAAATTGTTTTGATTCCTACTTTTAGATTTATGGACCTTATACTGGCAATAAGCCTAAATTTTCCCCTTGTTTCCCATTTTTGCCTTTTGTGTTGGGAAGTCTGCCATTAGCTTTTGGTCTAATGACTGACTACACATTACCCCTATGTAAGATCTCTAATGAGTCAATATATTTTGTCTTTATTTGATCTATCCCTTATCAATATCCCTCATCCATGTATTACTTTACTATTCCTTGCTACCATTTACATGGTGAGGGGTTCCAGAAGTATCCCTTGTGCTTTTACTGGGACCGACTGAGGGACAATATATCTGCTTTAACCACCTGTTCCAAAATTTGTCTTATTCTTGACATTCATTGTCTCTAAAATGTAAGTGCCCTTGTGGTTTGTTTTATGCTCAGTGAATATTGTGACCATTACTGAACACTTTTGTAACTCCTGACATACGATTAATTCATGTATTTGTTGCAGAAATGTTTGTGAACCATCAACCAGTGTCAACCCCCTGAGGAAGATTACGAATTGTTGAAACACGTCAGAGTTTCTACTGATGGTGTATTAACTTATTATATTTGTGTTTGCTTTGCTTGTTTATGAACTTGTGTTTGTACGCTTTATAACATTACCTTATTTTTTTACTATTCTTAGTGGTTTCTTTGGTATACCACATGGTCCCTATTGTCTTAGGGCTCATTTTAGATATGTATATCTTCTTTGTACATTGTTTACATTTACATCTTTGTGGTATCGTAACGTCCCAAATCCTTGTTTCTTCCCATTGGAACTATCACTGTTTATTCTATTGGTTGTCTACTTTCAGAAAATATATAAAGTTTTTTTTTTTTTTTGGGGGGGGGGGGGGTTTATGTAATCTTCAGGCCTAAAAAAAAATTTAAGCTTGTGTGCAAAAAAAAAAAAATGCGTTGGCAACGAAAAGGGTTAAATAAGAGACTTTCGTTGAACCCACACACTGATCAAAATTCATCCCATCCCTGCTGGACAGGCAAATTTTGAACAGTCTATGGCCAGTTTTAGACAGTTGTCACTGGTACACACAGTATCTCACAAAAGTCAGTACACCCCTCACATTTTTGTAAATATTTTATTATATCTTTTTATGTGAAAATTACACTTTGCTACAATGTATAGTATTGAGTATACAGCTTGTATAACACTGTAAATTTGCTGTCCCCTCAAAATAACAACACACAGCCATTAATGTTTAAACCGCTGGCAACAAAAGTGAGTACACACCTAAGTGAAAATGTCCAAATTGGGCCCAAAGTGTCAATATTTTTTGTGGCCACCATTATTTTTCAGCACTGCCTTAACCCTCTTGGGCATGAAGTTCCCCAGAGCTTCACAGGTTGCCACTGGAGTCCTTTTCCACTCCTCCATGACGAAATCACGGAGCTGGTGGATGTTACAGACCTTGCGCTCCTCTACCTTCCGTTTGAGAATGCCCCACAGATGCTCAATTGGGTTTAGACCTGGAGACATGCTTGGCCAGTCCATCACTTTTACCCTCAGCTTCTTTAGCAAGGCAGTGGTCATCTTGGAGGCATGTTTGGGGTCCTTATCATGTTGGAATACTGCCCTGCGGCCCAGTCTCCGAAGGGAGGGGATCATGCTCTGCTTCAGTATGTCACATTACATTTTGGCATTCATGGTTCCTTCAATGAACTGTAGCTTCCCAGTTCCAGCAGCACTCATGCAGCCCGAGACCATGACACTCCCACCACCATGCTTGACTGTAGGCAAGACACAATTGTCCTTGTACTCCTCACCTGGTTGCCGCCACACATGCTTGACACCATCTAAACCAATAAGTTTATCTTGGTCTCATCAGACCACAGGACATGGTTCCAGGAATCCATGTCCTTAGTCTGCTTGTCTTCAGCAAACTGTTTACGGGCTTTCTTGTGCATCATCTTTAGAAGAGGCTTCCTGCTGGGACGACAACCATGCAGACCAATTTGATGGAGTGTGTGACGTATGGTCTGAGCACTGACAGGCTAACCCTCCACCCCTTCAACCTCTGCAGCAATGCTGGCAGCACTCATATGTCTATTTCCCAAAGACAACCTCTGGATATGACGCTGAGCATGTGCACTCAACTTCTTTGGTCGACCATGGCAAGGCCTGTTCAACCGCTGTATGGTCTTGGCCACCGTGCTGCAGCCCAGTTTCAGGGTCTTGGCACTCTTCTTATAGCCTAGGCCATCTTTATG
This sequence comes from Rana muscosa, assembly GCA_029206835.1. NCBI lineage: Eukaryota > Metazoa > Chordata > Amphibia > Anura > Ranidae > Rana > Rana muscosa. The sequence continues at coordinate 575,361,209 of CM055121.1, forward strand.
TAGAACAACAATTCTTTTTTTCAGATCCTCAGAGAGTTCTTTGCCATGAGGTGCCATGTTGAACTTCAAGTGACCAGTATGAGAGAGTGAGAGCGATAACACCAAATTTTATACACCTGCTCCCCATTAACACCTGAAACCTTGTAACACTAACAAGTCACATGACCCCAGGGAGGGAAAATTACAAATTGGGCCAAATTTGGACATTTTCACTTAAGGGTGTACTCACTTCTGTTGCCAGCGGTTTAGACATTAAAGGCTGTGTGTTGAGTTATTTTGAGGGGACAGCAAGTTTACACTGTTATACAAGCTGTACACACAGTACTTTACATTATTGCAAAGGGTAATTTTTTCACTGTTACATGAAAAGATATAATAAAATATTTACAAAAATGTGAGGGGTGTACTCACTTCTGTGAGATACTGTATTGGAAGAATCCTGTTCTGGTGGCAACTCAAAACTGTACATCTTTCAGTTGCAGTGACATTGGTCACTAGTACAAATAAAAAAAGGATCTCCCTTGCAGGGGCACTGACAGCAATACAATCTTAACAGAGGTTCTAATTGTTCCATACTCAATCAAAAATTTTAGAAAATAATTTGGATATACACTACATTCATTCTGTATGAGCGAACAGAGTTGATTTTCTCAAACAGAGGAGGCTTGCATTAATGGTTATCGGTAGTTACATTTTACAGACAGTGTCCTTGTTAGTGTTCTTGTTTATACATAGAGCAGCCTTTCTCCGCTAGGGGAGTGGTGACTTATCTTCTTCTGATGGGTCCTGCATAGTTCCAGGGCTGATATCACTTGGCAAAAGCATCAAGGTGGGTCCAGTTGAGCTTTGCCTCTCATCTCTCAGGTAAGATCTTTTAGCTGTCTGTCAGGGAGCAATATTCCCTCTAATCAAGTAAAGAACATTGCTTTCAATGACTAAAAATATAAGGAGGGCATGCCTACCAATATAAGGAGAGCATGCCTCCCACTGACCACCAACATGAGGGCATGCCTACCACTGACTACCAATATAAGGAGGGCATGCCTCCCACTGACCACCAATATGAGGGCATGCCTACCACTGATTACCAACATAAAGAGGGCATGCCTCGTACTGACCATCAGTGTAAGAGGACCCTTCTCCACTGTCCAGTAATGGAAAGGGCACATTTATTTTCTGCTTACTAATATTACTTCTTTCAAATTTGAGTGTCAAATACTCTAGGTATGACACATTTTTCATTATTTTATTTATTATTGTATCCACAACTTGCTGATCATGCTGATGGGTAGCTCCCTGGGACATGAAACCTATTTCAAGAAATCCTTGAGGGTTAAAAAGAATAAGAATGATTGCCATTCCATGAGCTGTGTTGGCAAAATTGGGATCATCCTCAGCCCAGTTTTACAGAGGGCAATTATTTACAATGCTCACTTTATTAATTTCAACAAGAGTAATTCCAACCAAAAATGTTATATATTGCAGCTTACCAATAATTAGATGTGGCGGCCACATTCGTTTCTTTTTTTAGGCTTTTATTCCCTCTGTTTTTACCTGGTGATCTGACCCGTAACACACCTCCTGAATTAGAGCGCCCACATTCTGGAAAAAGGAACACAGGGGCTCCTTTGGACAGCAGTAGGGTTGCAACAATACTGTTTTTTACTGGCGAGTACCGATACTTTGGGTCAAGTACTTGCCGATACCAAGTACCGATATCTTTGTGGTGCAATTTGAGCCCATACAGAATTCACGGGTTGAAGTCACAGACAAGCCTGGGTTTACACAGGAGCAGTGCAGGAATCGCACCACATTCCTGTTCAATTTGCATGATATTCTTTGCAGTGCGACTTCAGCCCATTCATTTTGTATGGGTTCAAATAGCACCACAAATATATTGGTTTTGGAGCATTTTCACGCGTACGGGCCCGTATCAGTGTTAAACCGACACGGTTGTAATCGGAGAGAGGAAAAGGGGTGTTAGATTGCAGAGGTGGGAGAATATGAGTTTGAGAGTTGTCCTTGTTGAGAGCAGGGGGATCTGAGCCAATAGTTTGAACATCTATCTGGTAAGCTTCTTCTTTATTACTCTGTGACAATCTACCTTCTCATGTCATTTCTCTCTCTGTGTTTTAAGAACAGGTAACAATGTAAACTTTCAAATCGTATATTTTAGTATGCAATATATGGAGACATTTGTCCATGTCCGTCTCTTTTGTAATAGAGACGTACTCTTAACTTGTTACCTTCTGGTTTTCTTGAGTTTTTTCTTGGTTTTCTCCCTCTATACCTTTCTGCTTATTTACCTGTTTTTTGTGCCTCTTGGAGGATAGGGGCACATATTTATCTTCATCCTATCTCATTTTAGTTTTCACTCTGATACATGCCTGCAGTGTTTCAAACAGGCTATATACCAGCATCCCCCATTCAAGCCTAATTATTACTTGTTTTTATGTAAGTGATATTTTCAATGTTAACGTTGTTGTATTCAGCTTAGTCTATCTTAATTTTAGGTATAACACACCTAAATACAACACTCATTTTATTTTCCTCTTCCCCTTTTTTATTCAGCCAATCCTTTATTAGTGTCCTCTGTGGCTATTTTGAGACACTCTTCCCCCACACGGGGGGACCCCTTTATCTGATCCAGGGCATTCGTTTATGGTGGACTATGGAGTGTATGAGTGGCTGGGTAAGCATAATGTTCGTGATGGTTTCAGCAATGCATATAATTTCTATTATGTTCATTGTTATTGTCCATTAGTAATTGGGTTTTTCTTTTGCACAGTTGTAACTATTAGCATGGATTGTCCTCGCCTACCCCTGAAGAAGCTTTGTTAGCGAAACATGTTAGGTTTATGCGACTCCCTCCATTTTGCTTTGACTATAGCCTGCTAACTGTGACCACCATTTGTTTACAACATGCCACCCTATGTACAAACCTATTTAGGATCAGTTTTTACAATGTGATGTATATTTAAATAAAAATATCTTTGTATTAAGACAATTTCTCTCTCATCACTACGTTGATTATCTACTGCACCGATAAAATCCCTTTTCCTCTTCCCCCCTCAATTCAAATACTTATGTATGGGATGTGGTGTCTATATACAGTATCTAGGTGTTTCACCTCTGATTGGACTAAACCAAAACGATTAGCTTGAGAGTGTTGCTATGGAATCAATGGTGGTTTGTGTCCATTGTGTTAGGTTAAAAGAGGAGGTTATGCACATTGTGCCTAAAGTACATGTAAACCCTATCTGAATGACATTGAAAGCCCAACTCCAGGCAAAAATTTCATTTAAATAGTGCATTACTTACTTCACTCCTTAGTCTTGATTCCACCAACATTGTCCCAAGTCATCCTGCAGTTTGAATCTACCAAAATAACAGTTTTCTATATGAGCCATGATATTTCCTGCCATGGGGACTGGACATTTTCCTTACTCATAGGATAACTACCCAAAAGTGGTGCTAAATCCAAAACCAATACTACAAGAGAATAAATACCATACACAAATATGCATTGGGTATCGTACAATTCATGTAAAATATACATGTGAGAAACATTTTAAAGGGGAGTTCCAGACTTTTTTATGTTTATTAAAAGTCAGCAGCTACAAAAAGTGTAGCTGCTGGCTTTTAATAAACAGACACTTTGGGGCGTGTCCAAGATGGGGACCGGGACAGACGCCTAGGTGCAGAGCTCCGCAGCCACGGGGTGCATTAATCCGTTTTATTTATCCTGAGCACCTGTAATCCTCTTGGGGAGCCTACTACTCTGCTTCGGCAGATGATGACGAGGCGGAGGTATCAATCCGGACTCCAAACACCTAAATCTACGCCCGTTAAGCCCGGAGGTGCCGCACACGTGTCTGAGGCCTGGAACATGGCGTCGCAGGCCTCCACCGCTGTCCCGGACGTGGCTCCGGCCCACACAGCACAGGCTAACTTTGAAGCCCTGATGCATGCGATCACGGGATGCCAGGCTACCCTTACCTCCAAGATCGATTCCCTGCAGCTGGAGATGAGCCTCATGCGGAAGGACTCTGATAAGCTCCGCGGCCGTGTGGACGAGGTGGAACGCCGGACGGGCGACACGGAGGACACGGTCAGGGATCACTCGGCCACCCTGCACACTGTACAACTGTGGCTGAAACACCTTGAATCCCGCGCAGAGGATGCCGAGAACCGCAATCGGCGCAATAATCTACGGACTGCCGGAGGGTAGAGAAGGACGAGACACCACGGCCTATACGGAGCGCCTCCTCCGCACCCTCTTCCCACAAGCAGCCTTTTTGCCCCAGTTTGTAGTGGAGAGGGCTCACAGAATGCCAGCTACTCGTGGGCCTCCGGGGACGCCTCCTCGTAACCTTTATATTTAAGCTCCTGAACTTTCGGGACTGTGACATGATCCTTAGAGAAGCCAGGAAGATGGATGCCACCCGACATGAAGAAGCACGCCTGATCTTCTTCCCGGACTTCTCCGTGGACACGCAGAGGCGTCGCAAATCCTTTGATGCGGTCAAGCAGTCCTTGCGTTCCCGCAACATCAAGTACAGCATGCTCTTTCCTGCCCGCCTGAGAGTGGTTGACGGGGAATCGGCCCGCTTCTTTACATTGCCAGAGGAGGCTGCTCTCTGGGTGAATAACTTGCCTCGAGCCTAATTTTTTGCATACAGGCTTCTGTAATGATGGCATGTGAGTACTGGGCTATGGGGTCCCTCCTCACTGTTTCTCCCCCAAGTTGTGTCCTGGGTTGGGTGGTCTGCCCTGTTGGGGTGACCGGGAGAGACCGCTGCGGTCGGTGCGTGGGGGGTGGTTGCTGCGGGGGGGAGAACCGTTGGGGGATTTGGAGGGACTAGACGCTCCGATTTCTGGGATGTGTTGGGTCCCCTGTTCACCTGTCTGTTATTCTCACATGTCTGTTATCCCCCCTGTTCACCTGCCGATGGGATGCCTCCCCCTAGTGGAACTGTCTCCCCCGCTGATTCCCCTGCTTTCTTCTGCTAGAGGCCTCTCCCCCCCCCTCTCCTGCTCTGCGGATAGTCTACCTGCAGGACATATGGATAGGACTTCATGCTATCCTGGCTCTGGAATGGCTGCCTGTGGACAATGATTGGCTCACCGGGTGCCTCCTGGGGCCCACCTATGTCTGTCGAGTTGTCCCTTCTGAGGAGGACCCCGGGGGACTACATAGTTCACTATTTACTGACTCCCTCCTGCCTAAGTTTGTGCCCCCGACACACCGGTCGGGTGAACTTGTTACTATACGTTATGCCCCAGTGGCAGCGTCTCTGCATAGTGCCTCTGCGCCTTGTGCCTGGGGTCTATTCGCCTACTTGTCTGTTGATCATGACCCTCTGTGGTTGTTAACCATGCTTGTTGTAGGGATCCAAATGCATCACGGTTGGGGTGGTGGCATGGGGTGGGGGGGTTCGGGCTTTTATGTTACTGATGTTTTGTTTTTTTGTTCTAGTTAGTCAGGTATATAGTGAAGGAATGTTTACATTTTCTTTGAATCGAGACCTATGTGTGGGAGGGCGGACACTGTTTACTCCTTCTGGGGGGCCGTACCCCACCACTGACCCTCTTCTGGGGCTCAGCTGGGGGGATGGGCCCCCCATAATATGTTTCATCCCACTGACATGGCTCCGTTGACGCTAATTTCATGGAATGTCAGGGGGATGAACTCCCCTATTAAGAGGACCCTGGTCTTTAAATTTCTTAAGGATTACAACCCAGATATTTGCCTATTCCAGGAGACCCATTTTGTAGGGGGCAGAGTCCTTGGCCTCAGGAAGCCATGGGTGGGGCATTATTACCACTCTACACACACCTCCCGGGCCAGGGGGGTTAGTATACTCATACGCAAGTTCCTGCTGTTTGTTTTATTAGACTTGAAGTTAGACCCTGAAGGCAGATACGTCCTACTACATGCCATAGTTGACAGTCTCCCTATGGTGCTGGTGGGCCTGTATATCCCTCCCCCTGCCACGGTTGGACTCCTCATCAGGATAGCACAGCTAGTGGCTGAATTTCCGACAGCTGCGGTTGTCTTGGCTGGGGACTTCAACATGGTCCCTTGTCCGAATCTGGCTCAGGATCCAGCTTTAGACTCTCCACTTTCTCGCTGGGCCTCAATATTAGGCCTTACAGATGTGTGGCGATGGAAACATCCTCGTACTAGGGGATACACGTGCAATTCTGCCACGTACTTAGCAATGTCCCGTATTGACCTCATCTACAGTATGTCAGCGGCCCAGTCCTGGCCAAAATGAGGGAGGTGACTGCCCTTCCTAGAGGTATCTCAGACCATGCCCCTGTTCTCCTGCGGCTCCAGACAACTACAACTCCGGCTAATTGCCTCTGGAGGCTTTCCAGATACTGGGTTACAGATGAACGGGTAGAGCCACAGGTAGATTCGGCCATAGTGTCTTTTTGGTCTTCTGACCCCCCCTCCCCCCACGTAAATCCCCCACTAGTTGGTAGTGCTTTAAAACTTATGTTAGGGGGCAATATCAGGATGTCATTGGCTCGGCCCGCAAATCCTCCCGAGGCTCTTTGCTGCAGGCGGAATCTCACGCCCAGACACAGGAGGCTAGGTATGCGGAGACCGGGGGAGAGAGCCTCCGTTTGGCCCTCTCTGCGGCGCTCCGCGAGGTTCAGTTGCTTAAGGTTTTGGCTGCAAAAAAACAACTGCTATATAAGTCCCAGAGGATCTTTGAGCAGGGGGAGAAGACCGGACGCATGCTGGCTTGGCTCTCTAGAGAGCAGGCAGTATCCACTCCGGTGGCTAATATTAGAGATGTGACGGGGAGCCTTCTGACGGATCCGACTGAGATTAACTCGTGTTTCGTTTCCTACTATGCTGATCTTTATTCCTCCAGGGCCGACTACACCGTAGATGAACTCCGGTCCTACCTTGACTCTGTAGACCTCCCCATGCTTACGGAGGAGACCCGGTCGAGACTGGATGCCCCGTTTACTCCGAAAGAGATTCAGAGGGCCGTGGCATCTATGCAGATGGGGAAAACCCCGGGTGAGGATGGCCTTCCAGCCAAATTTTTCAAGACGCATAGTGAATTGTTGACCCCTGCGCTGGGGGAGGTCCTCCAAACCTCGATTGGAGAATCCCAGTTGCCGCCCTCGATGCTGAGAGCGATTATTGTGGTTATCCCTAAACCGGGGAAGGACCCCAAGCTCTGTTCCTCGTACAGGCCCATCTCCTTGCTCAATGGGCTCCTATGCTGAACTTAGCAATTTAGTGTACTGAGGGCCTCGCTCTAGCATACATATCACTACCCCTATGAGAGCAACCATTGGAGTGTGGAGACGAGTTTCGGGGTCCCTGATGAAGCCCCGGACCTATTTTCCCTATACTCCCCTTTGGGGGAACCCGGAGTTGCCCCATCTGCGGACCGTACCGGACCCGCAGGTGTGGCCAGGTACGAGGTTAAGACCCTCCGAGATGTTATGCCTGGGGGCCGTCTCCTCTCCTTTAGGGACCTGAGGGACAAAGTCTTGCTTCCTTCCTGGATGTATTTTAGATTTATGCAGCTTCGACATGCACTTAGGGCTCAGTTCCCTGGACCGATCACCTTAGCCCCACACTCGGTTGAGCGACTTCTTGCGGCTAATAACATAGATAGAGCGTTGTCCTCCATATACTTCAGGCTCACCTGTGCTGGTGGCACTGGTGCTGACAGAGCATTCAGTGCCTGGCAGAGGGATATACCAAACCTAACGGAGGAAGATTGGTCCGAGGGCCTACAGCAGTACATCCCCCTTATGATAGCTGCCAGGGACCGATTCGTTCAAATCAAGTTTCTTCACAGAGTGTAGTACACGCCACAGCGGCTCTCGGTCATCTATCGCCTGGCGGATGATCGATGTCCACGATGCCAGGAGGGTGTAGGCAACTTTATCCATATGGTCTGGCGTTGCTCCCAGATACAGACGTTTTGGCAGGAGGTGACCGCTGACATTAGATCACTTAGTGGTGTTTCCGTTGGACTTGACCCCCTGATCCTTCTTTTGGGTATAACTGACAACCTCCCCACTAACACACATACAAAACTTTTTATTTTTTATTGTGCGTATTATGCTAGGAAAACCATTCTGATTAATTGGAAAATGCCTGAGCCACCCCGGATCTCGGCATGGAAGAAGCTGGTGAATGACACGCTCCCACTGTACAAGCTGACGTACATGGGTCGCAACTGTCCTAAAAAGTTCCTGAAAATATGGTCAAGATGGGTTGAGGCCAGACACCTCACAGTGTATATCGTGGTTTGAGGATATGACACTGATTCCTCCTCCCCCCCCTCCCTCCCTACCCCTGGGTTTGTACTAATTGGTATTACATTTCTGTCCCCCCCCCCCCCCTCCGTGCTGAATAGGTAGATGGATGGTCCTGTTAGCGGTGTGTATAAGTGCCCTATGACTAGGTTTAGCAACACTATTATGTATAACCTGCAATGTCTGATGATATGCATCCTGGTTAAGTGCTGACCTAGTTGTACTCTGTTAGATGACATTCTTTTCCTGTGTATTGTCCACAGTTTTCTCACATGTACTACAATATTTTTCTTCTAATAAAATTCCTTCTGTTAAAAAAAATAAACAAACAGACACTTACCTGTTCCACTGTCCAACGACACAGCCACCCGGAGCTTCGCTCCTCTCCACCCCCCTCTCCGCCGGCGCCTCCATTCTAACTGTGGGCACCCGGACGTGATAGCTTTCGGCTCCACGGCCGGGCACTCACTGCGCATGCGCGAGCGGCACTGCCTGAGTGGACAGGCGAAGGCCTGGGACCTGTCACGTGTCCCAGGTGATCGCCTACAGGGAGGGGCCGCCTTAGGCGATATGATGAGCCGCCTAAGTGGTCCCTGGGCGGAAGGAGGAAGTGGGACAGGAAGTCCCACTCCTACTGAAGCCCCCACTCCTCCCCAAAAAAAATTACATGCCAAATGTGGCATGTAAGGGGGCGAGGAGTGGTTTCAGCGGAAGTTCCACTTTTGGGTGGAACTCTGCTTTAAATAAAATAAATGGTTGTTTTTCAAATAGTCCTTAATGGTGTTAAATCACAAGCGGTATAAATGCAACTTCATATAAAGCAAGAAGAAAAAGTCCTAATAAAAGATCTGTAAAAAATGGGAACTTTGGTGACTGACAAATTGCTAGTGTCCCCACACTCCTATTTTGCTTTGCAGAGAGCGTGTATACCAAAGCGGTTTTACCTAAAGGCTGTCTGACTTTTTTTAATTTTTATTTTTTAGCCTGCTATATGCGTAATTTTACAGCGATTGTGCCCACTTACCGTATATACTCGAGTATAAGCTGAGGTTTTATTTCTGCACATTTTTTTGTGCTGAAAATGCCCCCCTTGGCTTATACGCGAGTCTGTGTCAATCTTCAAATTTGTGCGCCTGATCCCGGCCAGCCATAGGTCCCCTGGACCCCAAGCTTGGCACACATGTAGCCCCACTTTTCCTCTACAAGTGTGCAAAGTTTGTTGTCCAGGGGACCTACGGCCGGGGAGCACCGATTTTTCAAAGCCGGGCACCCCTTCTATAGACTCCCATGTTAAACAGGCATTTCTCCAGTAATTTTGGGGACCCGGTACCGGCCATCCCTAGGTCCCCTGGACCCTAACTTGGCACACATGTAGCCCCACTCTTCCTCTAAGAGCGTGCAAAGATTGTTGTCTGGAGGAGCTACGGCCGGGGAGCACCGATTTTTCAAAGCCGGGCACCCCTTCCATAGACTCCCATGTTAAACGGTAATTTCTCCAGTGGTACTGGCCGGCCCTAGGTCCCCTGGACCCCAAACTTGGCACACATTTAGCCTCACTCTTTATCTACATTTGTGCAAAGTTTGTTGCCCAGAGACCCTACGGCGGGGGAGCACTGATTTTTCAAATCCGGGCATATCTTCCATAGACTCCCATGTTAAGCATCAGTCTAGTCACACAGCGCCGGAGATAGAGTAGGGAGATTGGGCACAGTGAGGCATGCAGATGGACACCCTAGGCTTATTTTCAAGTCAATACGTTTCCCCAGTTTTTTGTGGTAAAATTATGTGAGTCAGCTTATACTCAAGTACCGGTATATACGTACATGTATTTTTAGGTTAGTGTGCCTAGTTTTTTATTTTATTTATAAATTTAATTTTTGCATACTTTATTATTTTCTATTGCCAAACATCTAATGTTGGTGGATATATCCAGATGAAGGATATACTTTGTGCCTGGAAAATCGTCTATCGGAATATGTTCGAGCCCTATCTGCCTATTTATAATTTAATGGTCCACAATGTCTGGTAAAAGGCTCCTTTAAACAGTGTCACCTGGTGGTGGATGCAGGCTCTCTGCAACAAGAAATAGGAATGTGAGGACACTTTTAGCAATTTATTAGCTATTGGTATCACAGTTGCATATGGGCTGCTTGGTCAAAACAATACCTCAACTGAGTTTCTCCCCCGATCGCTATCCTCTTGAGCACTGGTCACTGCCCCTGGAGCCTATGAGAGAGGACCTGTTCACTGGAAGTGTGATGTGGACACCAATAGGAGGTGTCCACATCGCACAGTCGGTGATGGGGACACTAAAGAAGACTCCAGGAAGCAAACAGAAGGAGAGAGAAAGATCATGATGTGAGTGGGCTTTAGGTAAGTAAAAAGACAGTTTTCATCTTTTGTTGCATCGTAGTGCTGCTGATGCACTCAGATGTGCTTGGATCCTAGTCTGAATCCACCAGAGATTTCCCCCTCCAGGAGGCAGTCACTGTGCACCACCAATCAAAGGCTGACAAGGCACTCACTGCCTTGCAGTCACACGTGTACACGCCCATTATATTGGGAATGTGTTGGCAGCAAGCACCAGTTTTCTGGTCGGGCAGCTCATGTTGCATTTCAATTATTTCTAGCCTATTCCCATTTATCCAAATGAGCTTAAAGATTAAAAGCCTGCTTTTTAAAGAATCTCATACATTTACTATGCCCTGTGGATATGTAGTACTGTCACATATTTCACAGAGGCTGCTGTCTGAACTAAAGTAAAGCATGGAGGTGTTAAAATAGGATTTTTTACTCAACGTAAAATCCTTTTCTCTGAGTTCATGGACTGACACCGCTTCCTATTGACAAGTGGGTATTATCCTATCTTTAAGAGTGACTAGGCAGAAAAAAAACTTGTAAAAAGTGTTACATCACACCTTCTATAGCACCGCCCAGGGGGCGGACCCTCTGGGTATAATCCCTCTCTCTGCACCTCGCAGATCAGTTCGTCACAAAGCAGTACAAACTTAAAATGAGGGGTGGGTGCTGCGTCAGTCTATGAACTCAGAGAAAAGGATTTTACGGTGAGTAAAAAATCCTATTTACTCTTTCGTTCATGGACTGACACAGCTTCCTATTGACAAGTAGGACGTCCCAAAGCAGTGTCAAAAACGAGGGGTGGGAACAGCATTAAAACAACTTCACCCCAAAACAAAACAGAGGAGTTGCAACTCTAAACAGCCGCAATACCTTGCGGCCGAAGAAGCATCCGAAGATGCACACACATCAACTTGTAAAGTTTAGTGAAAGTATGAACGGACGAGCAGGTCGCCGCCTTACACACCTGGTGAAATAGACGCTAGATGCTCTCAGAGCTCGGGCAGCGTCCAAAAAATACAACCTCATCTCCTAGCATTTAACAGATGAAGACACAAGGATGGTAGTACAATATCTTCCTTGAGATGGAAGGTCGAAGACCCTAGGAATAAAAGAAGGCTGCGGACGCAGCACCACCTATCCTTGTGGAAGATCAGATAAGGAGTCTTGCATGACAAGGCTGCCGGCTCAGAAAACCGTCTTAACTGATGTAAACCAAGAGGCATATCTTGCCCTGGTCGATTGCGTCGGGAAAGGGAGGCGCCTGACCCTTCATGGCGTAAGCCTGATCACGATCTGTCGGATCCACCTAGAGATGGTGGCCGACGAGACCGCTGGGCTCTACTTGGGACCAGCCACCGAAACAAAGCGAGTCTGGACTCTGGAACGTAGCAGTACCAGACAAGCATTCTCTCAGAGTTTGGACAACGTCCAAGGAATGCAACGTCGTCTCCTTAGGATTCGACGGATGAGGACACAAGGATGGCAGTATGTCTTCCTTGAGATGGAAGGTGAAACACGGCCTTAGGAAGAAAAGAAGGCTGCAGACGCAGCACCACCTTATCCTTGTGGAAGATCAGATAGGGAGGCTTGTATGACAAGGCTGCCCGCTCAGAAACCTGTCTTACTGGCATAACAGCCACCAAAAGGACCACTTTCTTAGAAAGTGTCAACAAGGGAATCTCCCTGATGTACTCAAACGGTGGTACCGAGACACTTAGAGGTCATGCCGTTGAAGCCATTGACTGCAAGCAGGATGGCATATGGTACCCTGGTGCCAGCAGGTCCTCTTGTAGTGGTAGACGCCAAAAGGATGTCTGCTACACAAGCCCCACGGAGGTAGTGGAGGGTGGGCCGGAGGGGCTGCCAGCCGAACCCACTGTACAACATTCTCACTAGAGAGTGAGCCACCAGGGGTCATTGAAAAAGACAACCAGGGCAGACACCTGCCCCCTAATTGAACTTAAAAGGGGTTGTAAAGGTTTGTTTTTTATTTTCTAAATAGGTTCCTTTAAAGCTAGTGCATTGTTGGTTCACTTACCTTTTCCTTCGATTTCCCTTCTAAATGTTATTTTTCTTTGTCTGAATTTCTCACTTCCTTTTTCTCCTCACTAAACTTCACACCATCATCCGAGTGGTGTTGAGTCAGCCTGAGCAGCTTACTGAGGAGGAACAAGAAGTGAGAAATTCAGACAAAGAAAACAAAGAAAAATAGGATTCTTTACTCACCGTAAAATCCTTTTCTCTGAGTCCATGGACCGACACAGCTTCTCTATTGACAAAGTGGGTATTATCCGTTAATTAGGAGTGACTAGGCAGAAAAACATGTAAAAAGTGTTGCATCACACCTTCTACAGTACCATCCCAGGGGGCGGACCCTCCGGGTATAACCTCTCAGTCTGCATCTTCGCAGATCAGTTCGTCAAAAAGCAGTACAAACTTAAAAGTAGGGGTGGGTGCTGTGTCGGTCCATGGACTCAGAGAAAAGGATTTTACGGTGAGTAAAAAATCCTATTTACTCTTTCGTCCATGGACCGACACAGCTTCTCTATTGACAAAGTGGGACGTCCCAAAGCAGTGTCAGAGAAAAAACGAGGGGTGGTAACAGCATAAAAATAAACTTCACCCCAAACACAAAACAGCACTCCTCCAACGGAGGAGCTGCAACTCTAAACAGCCGCTTGTAAAACCTTGCGGCCGAAAGAGGCATCCGAAGATGCACCTACATCAATTTTGTAGAATTTTGTGAAAGCGTGAGCGGACGACCAAGTCGCCGCTTTACATAATCGGGAAACAGACGCTTGATGTCGGAAAGCCCAAGAGGCACCTATTGCCCTGGTCGAATGCGCCGTGACCGGGAAGGGGGGCGCTTGATCCTTTAAGGCGTAAGCCTGGATTACCATCTGTCGGATCCACCTAGAGATGGTGGCCGATGAGACTGCTTGGACCTTCTTGGGACCAGCCACCGAAACAAACAGTGAGTCTGACTTCCGGAACCGGGAAGTAGCAGATAGGTATACTCCCAAAGCTCGGACAACGTCCAAGGAATGCAACGCCGACTCCTTAGGATTCGATGGCTGAGGACACAAGGATGGAAGTACAATGTCTTCATTGAGATAAAAAGGCGAAACGACTTTTGAAAGGAAGGCTGCGGCCGCAGCACCACCTTATCCTTGTGGAAAATCAAATAGGGAGCCTTGCAGGACAAGGCTGCCAGCTCAGAGACTCGTCTAACTGACGTAACAGCCACCAAAAAGACCACTTTCTGAGAAAGTGTCAACAGGGGAAAATCTCTAATATTCTCAAACGGTGCCTTCTGAAGCACCGAGAGGACCAGGTTCAAGTCCCACGGAAGTAACGGGGGACAGACCGGAGGGGCCACATGTCGAACCCCCTGCACAAATGTACTCACGAGAGAGTGAGCCGCCAGGGGTCGCTGAAAAAAAGACAGCCAGGGCAGATATCTGTCCCTTAATCGTACTTAGGGCAAGCCTTTGGTCCACCCCATGCTGTAAAACCAGCAGGATTCTGGAAACCAAATAAGTACGCGGATGCCATTTCATTTCCTCACACATGGAGATGTGGGCCTTCCAAGTGCGGTGATAAACCTTCCTAGAGGACGGTTTCGAGCACTTCTCATAGTAGAGATTACTGAATCTGACAGGCCCGGTCTCTCAGTACCTGGTTCTCAATAGCCATGCCGTTAAAGCCAGTGACTGTAAAGCAGGATGGAGTATGGGACCTTGCGATAGCAGGTCCTTTTGTAGTGGTAGGCGCCAGGGGACGTCTGCTACCAGACGTACTAGATCGGCGTACCAAGGACGCTGAGACCAATCTGGAGCGATTAGGATCATTGGAATTCCCTCTGCCTCCACTCTGCGGAGCAGAAGAGGAAGAAGCCTTAAGGGAGGGAAGGCATAGATTAGCCGATACTGACCCCACGATGCTACCAACGCGTCCGTTGCGTCTGCCCATGGGTCTCTTGACCGGGCCACAAATCTCAATACCTTCCGATTGAGTCGGGAAGCCAGAAGATCTACATCTGGTGTGCCCCATCTTTGGCAGAGGAGTTGGAACACCTCCGGGTGTAAGGACCTTTCTCCCTGGTCCAGCATCTGGCGGCTCAGGTAGTCCGCCTGCCAGTTTTCCACGCCCGGAATGTACACGGCCGATAGTGCCGGTACGCTCTTCTCTGCCCACTTCAGGATGCGAGCAACCTCCGATGCTGCAGCTGAGCCTCTTGTTCCTCCTTGATGATTGACATATGCCACCGCTGTGGCGTTGTCTGACTGGATCCTGACTGGACGCCCTTGCAGCCTCTGAGACCATTTGAAGAGGCACAGCTTGATTGCCCAGATCTCCAGGACATTGATCGGCAGGAGGGCTTCCTCTGGGGTCCAGCGACCTTGCGCCGACTGGACACCCCAGACTCCCCCCCAACCTGTAAGGCTGGCGTCCGTCGTGATCACTATCCAGTAAACCGGAAGAAATGACTTCCCGGCCATTAGAGCCGGTGCTGTCAGCCACCATACCAGGGATCTCCTGACTAGGTGGCTCACTCGGCTTTGATAATCCAGAGATGAAGGGCATCTGTTCCATCTGGACAGAACTTCCTTCTGTAACACTCGAGTGTGGTATTGAACATATGGGACCGCCTCGAAGGAGGCTACCATGAGGCCCAACACTCGCATGCAAAAACTGAGTGACGACCAATTCCTGGAAGTCAGCTGCCGTACTGCAGCCCGGAGGGTCTGCAACTTCTCCACAGGGAGGAATACCTTTGCCTCTGAGGAATCCAGAATCAACCCCAGGTACACTAGGCGTTGAGTGGGCACCAATACTGACTTTTGTGTGTTTAGTATCCAACCACAGTCTCGAAGAGTCTGACAGGTAATGGACACGCTTACCTCTAATTCTGAACTTGAAGGGGCCTTCAGCAGAAGGTCGTCCAAGTAGTCTGTGATAGCGATACCCCGCTGTCTTAGAAGTGCCAGAATCGGAGCGAGCACCTTGGTGAACGTCCTGGGTGCTGAGGCAAGGCCCAACGGGAGGGCCACAAACTGGTAGTGGTCCTTCCCGATAGCAAATCGCAGAAACCTCTGGTGTCTGGAGTATATGGGGACATGCAGGTATGCGTCCTTGATGTCCAAGGAGGCCAGAAAGTCCCCCGGATGGAGAGCCGTGATTAAAGATCGAACCGACTCCATCCGAAATCTTTGTACCTTTACAAAGCAATTGAGGGCTCTGAGATCCAAGCTTGGACGAACCCCCTCCTTCTTCGGCACAAAGAACAGATTTGAGTAAAAACCCTGTTCCAGTTCTGGAACTGGAATAATTACCCCGCGTTCCAGTAGACCCTGGACCGCCCTATACAGGGCCTCCCGACGGGTCGGTAGTAGCTGGAGATTGGAGGAGTTGAATCTGTCCGGTGGACAAGAGAGAAACTCTATCTTGTAGCCTGAGGAGATTACTTCGCAAACCCACCTGTCGGAGATTAGAGCTGTCCACTGAGTCGCGAATTTGTGAAGACGTCCCCCCACCCGAGAGCTGGGTGGGGGTGGACCTTCATGCGGACGCAAATTTGTCCGCAGGCTTATTGGGTATGCGGGACCAAGGACGCTTTATCGGCCTGGGGTCTTTTCCCTGTCGCCCTAGGGGGACGAAAAAAACGCTTGCATGCAGTAAAGGAGGGCTCTTGCCCCTTGGCGTGGCCCCTTACCCTTGCTAATTTGGGGAAGCAAAGTGCTTTTACTTCCTGTGGCATCCTTGATGATGTCATCCAGAGAAGCCCCAAAAAGTCTGTCGCCCTTAAAAGGCAGATCCAACAGGGCTTTCTTGGAAGTCTGGTCCGCAGACCAGCCTTTTAGCCAGATCAGGCGGCGTATTGCTACTGCATAAACCGAAGTTTTAGACAGCAGGGGAATAGTATTCATGTCTGACTCGCAGACAAACCTAAGGCCCTGGACCAACTGGTCGGCAAATGTTATCTCATCAGGAGGAGCATCTCGCTCCTTAACCCCTGGAGTAGCAATCTTGCCCATTCAGTAAGTGTGTGAGACACTAGGGCCCCCGCCAATGCCGGGCGTACTGCTGAGCCTACCACTGAGTATAGGTAGCAAGCGAGTGCTTCAGCCTTCTTATCCACAGGGTCCTTGAAAACAGGAGCCCCTTCTACAGGAATTGTGGTGGCTCTATTAAGTCTGGACACCGGAGGGTCCACTATAGGGGGAGAGGTCCATTTCTTCAGAAAACTCTCCTCAAAGGGGTACCGTACCGCAAACCTCTTTGGGGCTGTAAAGACCCTCACTGGGTTCTCCCATTCCTTGTATAAGAGTTTATCAAAAGACACACAAGGGAACACCTTAGCAGTGCGGGCAGGTCTATGAAACCCAAGTGGACCGGAGTCTCTGCTGCTTCTGCAGTATTTTCCAACTTTAGCGTATCCCGCACTGCAGTAATAAGGTCAGATACCAAAGCCGTCTTGCGTACTGACCTGGACTTGGAGTCATCCTCACTGCCCGGTCACGGTCTGCAGTCTCTGATGAGTCAGAATCTGGGCCCCGAGCCGTAGCTGGACCTGGTTCTGCATCAGAATTATCCCCAGAAGCTTGCAGGGGATGGGGCGTTTACTACCCCCTGTATTTCCCTGTGCTGCTTCCACCCTGGCAGCAAACGCCTCTAGGATTGCCGTCATAGCGTTCATAGACACCTCAGGGGCACCAGCTGCTAAATCTGGTGTTTCAGGGGAGAAGACATCTGGCTCAGATGCCATGCTGACCACACGCTGACACTCACAGGGCTCCAGGCAAGATATCAATAGGCCACCCTCCTGTGCTGCAGAGAGGCTGGGTCACCCAGAGGACTCACCACCCTGGATAGGTACTGCTATGCTGCCGTGTGCTGCGCCTGTGATGCTGTCCCCCTGCTGCTGCTACAGTCTGCTTCTTTTATCAGCATTCCCTGTGTGAATTTCCGCACCAGTGTAATGCACTCTAGAGGCCGGAGGCTCTCGCAAAATGGTTGCCAAAAACGCCTGTATGGAAGATAATGTGGGCTCTAAGAAAATGGCCGCCGACCGAAGATAGAGGTCAAGCAGCCATAGCCCACAAAAAGATGGCCGCCGAACGGCAATATATGCATACAGGGTGGACAAACATGGCCGCCGATCAGCTGATAGGGGCCAGTGGATGTGGCCGAACCACAGGAAGATGGCCGCCGGGCAGTCACAAGAGGCCGAACTTGGCATGGACCACCTCAAAATGGCCGCCGACAGCATGGAGGAGGAAGCACACAAACACAGGTAAGCAGAAATTACATTTCTTTTAAATGTTAGTTACAGCCAGCCCCGCTCCAGTGGAACCCCCTAGGTGACCCCCAGCACCCAGAAACCTTTAGCTAGAAGCCCAGGGAGGAGGGAAAGGCAGGGAGAGAGGGAAGAAAGGGGCCACAACCACTTACTTGATCTCTCCAGGAATGTCCAGCTAAATCACCCAGCCGAGGCAGGGGAGTTTTACTTACCCATCCTGCATGTATTATGCTGGAAGACATTCCAAACAGGTCATCGTCCGCGCACGGAAGGTGACTGTTGGCCAGGCATGCTGTGATTGGACCCAAAAGGGACGATCATATGTATGCCCTGGAGTGTGACGCTCACCGGACAGGCTGCTGCGACTTGGCCGTAAGGTCAGCCGAAGCTGAGCGGTCCGATGCAAGCCTTGGAGCGTAAGCTCACCGGCCAGGCTGCTGCGACTCGGCCGTAAGGTCAGCCGAAGCTGAGCAGTCCGATGCAGGCCCTGGAGCGTAGGCTCACCGGCCACCCGCGGAGCGACGGGCATGTCATGGAAAACCCAGCGCGTAGCTAGGGTCGGCAGATGCTCGATGGCCGAAACTGGGGAGACTACAAGGATCGAGGATCCAGCCTGTCACCCAGTCAGCAGTTGATCGAAGATCGCAGGAAACAAAAATGTAGCAAAAAATATATATATTTTTCCCCTGGACCAATGGGCCCTAAGGGAGCCATGTCCTACTCCTTGCTAGACAGAAAAAAACTGATCTGCGAAGATGCAGACTGAGAGGTTATACCCGGAGGGTCCGCCCCCTGGGCGGTACTGTAGAAGGTGTGATGCAACACTTTTTACAAGTTTTTCTGCCTAGTCACTCCTAATTAACGGATAATACCCACTTTGTCAATAGAGAAGCTGTGTCGGTCCATGGACGAAAGAGTAAAAAACATTTAGAAGGGAAATCTAAGGAAAAAGGTAAGTGAACCAACAATGCACTAGCTTAACCACTTCTCTACTGTGCACGAAAACCCCCTTCCTGCCCAAGCCATTTTTCAGCTTTCAGCGCTGTCACACTTTGAATGACAATTGCGCGGTCGTGCGACGTGGCTCCCAAACGAAATTTGTGTCCTTTTTTTCCCACAAATAGAGCTTTCTTTTGGTGGTATTTGATCACCTCTGCGGTTTTTATTTTTTGCGCTATAAACAAAAGAAGAGCGTCCAGTTTGGAAAAAAAACACTATTTTTTACTTTTTGCTATAATAAATACCCATTTTTTTTTTTAAATAACATTTTCCTCAGTTTAGGCCGATACGTATTCTTCTACATATTTTTGGTAAAAAAAAAAAAAAAAAAAATCGCAATAAGCGTGTATTGATTGGTTTGCGCAAAAGTTATAGCGTCTACAAAATAGGGGATAGATTTATAGCATTTTTATTTTTTTATTAGTAATGGCGACGATCTGCGATTTTTTATTGTGACTGCGATATTGCGGCGGACACATCGGACACTTTTGACACATTTTTGGGACCATTCACATTTATACAGCGATCCCTGCTATAAAAATGCATTGATTACTGTATAAATGTGATTGGCAGGGAAGGGGTTAACCACTAGGGGGCGGGAAGGGGTTAAATATGTTCCCTCAAAGTGTTCTTACTGTGGGGGGAGGGGACTGACTGGGGGAGGTGACCGATGGTTGTCCCTATGTACAAGGGACACACCATCGGTCCCCTCTCCCTCACAGGACGTGGATCTCTGTGTTTACACACAGAGATCCACTTTCCTGCTCGTTTCCCGGGCAATCGCGGGTGCCCGGCGGCAATCGCGGCCGCCGAGCACGCGCACCGGGGCCTTGTGAACGTGGCGGTCACGCGCCTCCTAGCTCGTTTTAAAGGGAGGACGTCATATGACGTCCTCCCAGAACGAGAGTATCCTCCGCCCGCCATCAATTGACAGTGGGCGGGGGACAAGTGGTTAAAGGAACCTATTTAGAAAATAAAACAAACCTTTACAACCCCTTTAAGTAAAATTTTTGGCCCGTTCCCTGCTGAAGAACAGAAGGACTCTGGAACCAAATAAGTACACGGATGCCACCTCATTTCCTCACAATTGGATATGCAGGTCTTCCAAATGCAATGGTAATCTTCCTAGGGGATGATTTCCGAGCACTCCTCATGGTAGAGATCATTGAGTCTGACAGATCCCGGTCTCTTAGCACCTGGCTCTCAAGCCATGCCCTCAAGCCAGTGACTGTAAAAACAGGATGGCTATGGGATCTAGCGACAGCAGGTCCTTCTTAACTGTAGATGCCATAAGGCGTCTGCTACCAGACGCACTAGATCGGCGTACCAAGGATGCCGAGGCCAATTCAGAACAATTGGGACCATTGCAGTCCTCTCTGCCTCCAGTCTGCGTAGCAGATGAGGAAGGTGCTTCCGAGTGGGGAAGGGCATAGATTAGTTGGTACTGACTCCACAGTGCCATAAAACGCAACTGTCGTGTTTGCCCATGGGTCTCTTGACCTGGTCACAAACCTCAATACCTTCCGATTGAGTCGAGAAGTCAGGAGATATATGACTGGCGTGCCTCCCCTCTGGTAAGGGAGCCCCTTAGGTGGTGAGCGACCTCCGATGCTGCAGCAGAGCTGCTTGTTCCTCCTTGCTGATTGACATACGCCACCACTGTGGTGTTTGTCCGACTGGATTCTGACTGGACGCCCTTGTAGCCTCTGAGACCATGTGGAAAGGCAAAGCCAGATCGCCCGGATTTCAGGCCAATGATCTGCAATGGAATTCCTCCGGAGTCCAGCGACCCAGGTTGACTGAGCTCCTCAGACTCCTCTGCAACCGGGAAGACAGGCGCCTGCCGTGACCACCATCCAGTAAAAAGGAAGGAACAACTTCCCAGACAGAAATGCCGATGATGTCGGCAACCAACTAGGGAGGTCCTGATTAGATGGCTTACCCGGATTTTGATAATCCAGGGATGAAGGGAAGTTGACCCTTCAGGACAGAGTTACCTCTAACACTCGCGTGTGAAATAGTGCCTATGGTACTGCCTCGAAGGAGGCTACCATGAGGGCCCAGTACTCGCCTGCAAAAGTGGCGTGACAACCCATCTTTGGGATGTCAACTGCCGCACCGCAGCCCGAAGGGTCTGCAACTTTCCCCTGGGGAGAAAAACAACTTGCGCCTCTGAGGAGTCCAGAATCAACCCTAGACACACTAGGAGTTGGGACGGTACCAATACTGACTTCTGAGTGTTCAGCACCCCACCAGTATCAGAGGGTATGACAGGTTATAGACACGCTTACTTCTAAATTTAAGTCTGAAGTGACCCTCAGAAGATCATCCAAGTTGCCCATTAAAGCGAAGCCAAGCTGTCTTAGTAGGGCCAGAATCGGGGCAAGCGCCTTGATGCCGATGCCAGGCCAAAGGGGAGAGCCACCATTGGTAGTGGTCTTCCCCAGCCGCCAACATCTGATGCCTGGTGCATATGGAGACATGCAAGCATGCGTCCTTAATGATCAAGGATGCCAGAAAATCCCCTGAATGGAGGGGAGCGCAACAGGGCGAGCCAACTCCTTTCTGGAATCTTTGTACTTTCACAAAGCACTTGAGGGTCCTGAGATCCAAGACAGGACGAACCCCCTCCTTCAGCAATACGAACAGATTTGAGTAGGACCATTGAACCTGTTCCTGTACTAAGACAGGAAGGCCCACCCTGCGTATCAGCAGGTCTTGGACTGCCCGATGTAGGGCTTCCTGACAAGTCGGCTGAAGCTGGCGGTTAAGAGGGAAAAAAAAATGTTCGGTAGGCAAGCAAGGTTGGGCTTGCAAACCCAGGGACGCTTCTGTCCCTCAGCAGGCGCTTTATCGGCCTGGGGTCGTTCACTTGCCACACTAGGCGGACGAAAGAACCACTTGTGCGCGGTGGAGGGCCCTAGCCTCATGGTGTGGCTCCTTACCTTTTTTGGATTGCAAAAACATTGTGCTCTTACCTCCTGTGGCATCTTAAAAGATGTCATCCAGAGAGGCCCCAAAAGTCTGTCGCCTTAAAACGGCAGATCCAACAGGGCCTTCTAGGAAGATTGGTCCACAGACCAGCACTTTAGCCAGATCAGGCGGAGTAACGCCACCGCATAAACAGAGGCTCAAGACAGCAAGGGAATAGTATCCATGTCTGACTCGCAGACAGACTCAAGGCCCTGTACCAACTGTTCGGCCAGAGCTACCTCGTTAGGAGTCTCCCGTGTCTTTAACCCCTGGAGTAGCCTTTTTGCATACTCAGTCAGTGTCTGAGTCGTCAGAAAAACCCCAGCCAATGCTGGACGTACCGCTGAGCCCCCCACTGGGTATAGGTAGCGTGTGTCCCTGAAGACAGGAGCCCCTTCCACTGGAATCGTGGTAACTTGTTAAGTCTGGACACAGGGGAGTTCACTATCAGGGGAGAGGTCCATCTTTTCAGGAACTCTCCCTCAAGGGGTACCGAACCGCCCCAAAATTTTTGAATTTTTGGGGCTACAAAAAACCCTGTGGGTCTTCCCACTCCTTGTACAAGAGCTTATCAAGATAAGACACGCAAGGAAATACCTTAGCAGTGCGGGCCGGTTTACGGAACCCAAAGGGGACCGGTGTGTCTGCTGCTTTATTAGCGTATCCCGCATTGCCGTGATAAGGTCAGATACCAAAGCCTTTTTGCGTGCTGACCTGGACTTGGAGTCACTCACTGTCCAACTGGTCACGGTCTGCAGTCTCTGATGCATCAGAATCCGGGCCATGAGCCACAGCCGGGCCTGGTTCTGCATCAGAATTATCCCCAGAAGATGGCGGGGGCGATTTCCACCCCCGTGTTCCCATGCGCCTTTTCTACCTTGGCAACAAAGCCTCCAGGGGCACCAGATGCCAACTCAGGTGTTTCAGGGGAAAAAACGTCTGCTTCAGACACCATGCTGACCCACGCGCTGTCACCCACAGGGACTCCAGGCAAGGTATCAATAGGCCACCCTCCTAGCTGCTACAGAGATGCAGATCTCTGAGGACTCCCCACCCTTGGAACGGTACTGCTATTGCTGCTGTGTGCTCCGCCTGTGATGCTATCCCACCGCTGCCTGTCAGTCTGATTCTCATCATCGCTCCCTGTGTTAATTTGCGCCAGTGAAATGCACCCTAGAGGCCGAAGACTTCCGCAAAATGGCCGCCAAGCGGCCATATTGAAAACAATGTGGGCCCTAAGAAAATGGCCGCCGAGCTGACAGAGGCACAAAACGGCAGCGGGCCACAAAAAGATGGCTGCCGGGCGGCAGTAATTACATACAGGCGAAAAACCACAAGAAAACTGGCTGCCAGTCGATAGAGGCCAAAGCGGGCGCGAACCACAAGAAAATGGCCGCCGAGCGGCGATATATACATATTGGCGCGAACCACAAGAAAATGGCCGCCGAGCAGCGATATATACATATTGGCGCGAACCACAAGAAAATGGCCGCAGGACAGTCCCTAGAGGCCAACAGGCATGGAACACTCCAAAATGGCCGCCGACAGCATGGAGGGAGAAAGGCACACACAGGTAAGCAAAATTAAATTTTTTAAACGACAGCTAAAGCGCAGTCGCGCTCCAGATGGAGCCCCCCAGCACCCGGCAACCTAGGCCCAGAGCCCAGGGAGGAGGGGAAGCAGGGAGAGAGGAAAGAAAGGGGCCACAACCACTTACTTGATCTCTCCAGGAATGTCCAGCCAAGTCACCCTGCCGAAGCAGGGGAGCTACTTACCTTTCCTGCGTGGATCATGCTGGAAGACATTCCGGACAGATCATCATCCGCGCACGGAGGCGACACTCGTCCAGGAATGCTGTGATTGAATCCTAGGGAACGATCGTATGCATGCCCTGGAACACAAGCGCACCGGACAGGCTACTGCGACTCGGCCGTAAGGTCAGCCAAAGCTGAGCGGCCTGATGCAAGCCCTGGAGCGCAAGCTCACCAGCCAGGCTACTGCGACTCGGCCGTAAGGTCAACTGAAGCTGAGCGGTCCGATGCAAGCCCTGGAGCGTAGGCTCACCGGCCACCCGTGGAGCGACGGGCATGTCGTGGAAAACCCAGCGCGTAGCTAGGGTTGGCACACGCTTAATGGCCGAAACTGGGGGGACTACAAGGATCGAGGATGCAGCCTGTCACCCAGTCAGCAGTTGATCGAAGATTGCAGGAAAAATAGAAATAAAAAACGTAGACATTTTTTTCCCCCGGACCAGTGGGCCCAAAGGGAGCCATGTCCTTCTCCTTGCTAGACAGAAAAAAACTGATCTACGAGGGGCAGAGAGAGATTATACCCAGAGGGTCCACCCCTGGGCAGTGCTGTAGAAGCTGTGATGTAACACTTTTTACAAGTTTTTTTTCTGCCTAGTCGCTCCCAAAAATAGAATACCCACTTGTCAATAGGAAGCTGTGTCAGTCCATGAACGAAAGAGTAATTCCTGTTATGGGGGCGTTTCTCTGCAGCAGGGAATGGAGTACTTGTCAGGATAGAAGGAAAAATAGGATTTTTTACTCACCGTAAAATCCTTTTCTCTGAGTCCATGGACCGACACAGCTTCTCTATTGACAAAGTGGGTATTCTCCGTTAATTAGGAGTGACTAGGCAGAAAAACTTGTAAAAAGTGTTGCATCACACCTTCTACAGTCCCGCCCAGGGGGCGGACCCTCCAGGTATAACCTCTCAGTCTGCATCTTCGCAGATCAGTTCGTCAAAAAGCAGTACAAACTTAAAAGGAGGGGTGGGTGCTGTGTCGGTCCATGGACTCAGAGAAAAGGATTTTACGGTGAGTAAAAAATCCTATTTACTCTTTCGTCCATGGACCGACACAGCTTCTCTATTGACAAAGTGGGACGTCCCAAAGCAGTGTCAGAGAAAAAACGAGGGGTGGTAACAGCATAAAAATAAACTTCACCCCAAACACAAAACAGCACTCCTCCAACAGAGGAGCTGCAACTCTAAACAGCCGCTTGTAAAACCTTGCGGCCGAAAGAGGCATCCGAAGATGCACCTACATCAATTTTGTGAAAGTGTGAGCGGACGACCAAGTCGCCGCTTTACATAATCGGGAAACAGACGCTTGATGTCGGAAAGCCCAAGAGGCACCTATTGCCCTGGTCGAATGCGCCGTGACCGGGAAGGGGGGCGCTTGACCCTCTAAGGCGTAAGCCTGGATTACTATCTGTCGGATCCACCTAGAGATGGTGGCCGATGAGACTGCTTGGCCCTTCTTGGGACCAGCCACCGAAACAAACAGTGAGTGTGACTTCCGGAACCGGGAAGTAGCAGATAGGTATACTCTCAAAGCTCGGACAACGTCCAAGGAATGAAACGCCGACTCCTTAGGATTCGACGGCTGAGGACACAAGGATGGAAGTACAATGTCTTCATTGAGATAAAAAGCCGAAACGACTTTTGAAAGGAAGGCTGCGGCCGCAGCACCACCTTATCCTTGTGGAAAATCAAATAGGGAGCCTTGCAGGACAAGGCTGCCAGCTCAGAGACTCGTCTGACGTAACAGCCACCAAAAAGACCACTTTCTGAGAAAGTGTCAACAGGGGAATATCTCTAATATTCTCAAACGGTGCCTTTTGAAGCACCGAGAGGACCAGGTTCAAGTCCCACGGAAGTAACGGGGGACGGACCGGAGGGGCCACATATCGAACCCCCTGCACAAATGTACTCACGAGAGAGTGAGCCACCAGGGGTCGCTGAAAAAAAGACAGCCAGGGCAGATATCTGTCCCTTAATCGTACTTAAGGCAAGCCTTTGGTCCACCCCATGCTGTAAAACCAGCAGGATTCTGGAAACCAAATAAGTACGCGGATGCCATTTCATTTCCTCACACATGGAGATGTGGGCCTTCCAAGTGCAGTGATAAACCTTCCTAGAGGATGGTTTCCGAGCACTTCTCATAGTAGAGATTACTGAATCTGACAGGCCCCGGTCTCTCAGTACCTGGTTCTCAATAGCCATGCCGTTAAAGCAGGATGGAGTATGGGACCTTGCGATAGCAGGTCCTTCCGTAGTGGTAGGCGCCAGGGGACGTCTGCTACCAGACGTACTAGATCGGCGTACCAAGGATGCTGAGGCCAATCTGGAGCGATTAGGATCATTGGAATTCCCTCTGCCTCCACTCTGCAGAGCAGAAGAGGAAGAAGCCTTAAGGGAGGGAAGGCATAGATTAGCCGATACTGACCCCACGATGCTACCAACGCGTCCGTTGCGTCTGCCCATGGGTCTCTTGACCGGGCCACAAATCTCAATACCTTCCGATTGAGTCGGGAAGCCAGAAGATCTACGTCTGGTGTGCCCCATCTTTGGCAGAGGAGTTGGAACACCTCCGGGTGTAAGGACCATTCTCCCTGGTCCAGCATCTGGCGGCTCAGGTAGTCCGCCTGCCAGTTTTCCACGCCCGGGATGTACACGGCCGATAGTGCCGGTACGCTCTTCTCTGCCCACTTCAGGATGAGAGCAACCTCCGATGCTGCAGCTGAGCTTCTTGTTCCTCCTTGATGATTGACATATGCCACCGCTGTGGCGTTGTCTGACTGGATCCTGACTGGACGCCCTTGCAGCCTCTGAGACCATTTGAAGAGGCACAGCTTGATCGCCCGGATCTCCAGGACATTGATCGGCAGGAGGGCTTCCTCTGGGATCCAGCGACCTTGCGCCGAATGGACACCCCAGACTCCCCCCCCAACCTGTAAGGCTGGCGTCCGTCGTGATCACTATCCAGTAAACCGGAAGAAATGACTTCCCGGCCATTAGAGCCGGTGCTGTCAGCCACCATACCAGGGATCTCCTGACTAGGTGGCTCACTCGGATTTGATAATCCAGAGATGAAGGGCATCTGTTCCATCTGGACAGAACTTCCTTCTGTAACACTCGAGTGTGGTATTGAACATATGGGACCGCCTCGAAGGAGGCTACCATGAGGCCCAACACTCGCATGCAAAAACGGAGTGACGACCAATTCCTGGAAGTCAGCTGCCGTACTGCAGCCCGGAGGGTCTGCAACTTCTCCACAGGGAGGAATACCTTTGCCTCTGAGGAATCCAGAATCAACCCCAGGTACACTAGGCGTTGAGTGGGCACCAATACTGACTTTTGCGTGTTTAGTATCCAACCACAGTCTCGAAGAGTCTGACAGGTAATGGACACGCTTACCTCTAATTCTGAGCTTGAAGGGGCCTTCAGCAGAAGGTCGTCCAAGTAGCCTGTGATAGCGATACCCCGCTGTCTTAGAAGTGCCAGAAGCGGAGCGAGCACCTTGGTGAACGTCCTGGGTGCTGAGGCAAGGCCCAATGGGAGGGCCACAAACTGGTAGTGGTCCTTCCCGATAGCAAATCGCAGAAACCTCTGGTCTGGTGTCTGGAGTATATGGGGACATGCAGGTATGCATCCTTGATGTCCAAGGAGGCCAGAAAGTCCCCCGGATGGAGAGCCGCAACTACAGATTGAACAGACTCCATCCAAAATCTTTGTACCTTCACAAAGCAATTGAGGGCTCTGAGATCCAAGCTTGGACGAACCCCCTCCTTCTTCGGCACAAAGAACAGATTTGAGTAAAAACCCCGTTCCAGTTCTGGAACTGGAATAACTACCCCGCATTCCAGTAGAATCTGTCCGGTGGACAAGAGAGAAACTCTATCTTGTAGCCTAATTACTTCGCAAACCCACCTGTCGGAGATTAGAGCTGTCCACTGAGTCGCGAATTTGCGAAGACGTCCCCCCAGCTGAGAGCTGGGTGGGGGTGGACCTTCATGCGGACGCAAATTTGTCCGCAGGCTTATTGGGTATGCGGGACCAAGGATGCTTTTGTCCTTGGGCAGGCGCTTTATCGGCCTGGGGTCTTTTCCCTGTCGCCCTAGGGGGACGAAAAAAACGCTTGCGTGCAGTAAAGGAGGGCCCTTGGCGTGGCCCCTTACTCTTGCTAATTTGGGGAAGCAAAATACTTTTACTTCCTGTGGCATCCTTGATGTCATCCAGAGAAGCCCAAAAAAGTCTGTCGCCCTTAAAAGGCAGATCCAACAGGGCTTTCTTGGAAGTCTGGTCCGCAGACCAGCCTTTTAGCCAGATCAGGCGGCGTATTGCTACTGCATAAACCAAAGTTTTAGACAGCAGGGGAATAGTATTCATGTCTGACTCGCAGACAAACCTAAGGCCCTGGACCAACTGGTCGGCCAATGTTATCTCATCAGGAGGAGCATCTCGCTCCTTAACCCCTGGAGTAGCAATCTTGCCCATTCAGTAAGTGTGTGAGACACTAGGGCCCCCGCCAATGCCGGGCGTACTGCCGAGCCTACCACTGAGTATAGGTAGCAAGCGAGTGCTTCAGCCTTCTTATCCACAGGGTCCTTGAAAACAGGAGCCCCTTCTACAGGAATTGTGGTGGCTCTATTAAGTCTGGACACCGGAGGGTCCACTATAGGGGGAGAGGTCCATTTCTTCAGAAAACTCTCCTCAAAGGGGTACCGTACCGCAAACCTCTTTGGGGCTGTAAAGACCCTCACTGGGTTCTCCCATTCCTTGTATAAGAGTTTATCAAAAGACACACAAGAGAACACCTTCGCAGTGCGGGCAGGTCTATGAAACCCAAGTGGACCGGAGTCTCTGCTGCTTCTGCAGTATTTTCCAACTTTGACCTTATTACTACAGTGCGGGATATGCTAGATACCAAAGCCGTCTCGCGTACTGACCTGGACTTGGAGTCATCCTCACTGTCCGGTCACGATCTGCAGTCTCTGATGCGTCAGAATCTGGGCCCCAAGCCGTAGCTGGACCTGGTTCTGCATCAGAATTATCCCCAGAAGCTTGCAGGGGATGGGGCGTTTACTACCCCCTGTATTCCCGTGTGCTGCTTCCACCCTGGCAGCAAACGCCTCTAGGATTGCCGTCATAGCGTTCATAGACACCTCAGGGGCACCAGCTGCTAAATCTGGTGTTTCAGGGGAGAAGACATCTGGCTCAGATGCCATGCTGACCACACGCTGACACTCACAGGGCTCCAGGCAAGATATCAATAGGCCACCCTCCTGTACTGCAGAGAGGCTGGGTCACCCAGAGGACTCACCACCCTGGATAGGTACTGCTATGCTGCCGTGTGCTGCGCCTGTGATGCTGTCCCTCTGCTGCTGCTACAGTCTGCTTCTTTTATCAGCATTTCCTGTGTGAATTTTCGCACCAGTGTAATGCACCCTAGAGGCCGGAGGCTCTCGCAAAATAGTTGCCAAAAACGTCTGTATGGAAGATAATGTGGGCTCTAAGAAAATGGCCGCCGACCGAAGATGGAGGTCAAGCAGCCATAGCCCACAAAAAGATGGCCGCCGAACGGCAATATATGCATACAGGGTGGACAAACATGGCCGCCGATCAGCTGATAGGGGCCAGTGGGTGTGGTCGAACCACAGGAAGATGGCCGCCGGGCAGTCACAAGAGGCCGAATTCGGCATGGACCACCTCAAAATGGCCGCCGACAGCATGGAGGAAGAAGCACACAAACACAGGTAAGCAGAAATGACATTTCTTTTAAATGTTGTTAGTTACAGCCAGCCCCGCTCCAGTGGAACCCCTTAGATGACCCCCAGCACCCAGCAACCTTTGGCTAGAAGCCCAGGGAGGAGGGAAAGGCAGGGAGAGAGGGAAGAAAGGGGCCACAACCACTTACTTGATCTCTCCACGAATGTCCAGCTAAATCACCCAGCCGAGGCAGGGGAGTTTTACTTGCCTATCCTGCATGTATTATGCTGGAAGACATTCCAAACAGGTCATCGTCCGCGCACGGAAGGTGACTGTTGGCCAGGCATGCTGTGATCGGACCCAAAAGGGACGATCATATGTATGCCCTGGAGCATGACGCTCACCGGACAGGCTGCTGCGACTCGGCCGTAAGGGCAGCCGAAGCTGAGCGGTCCAATGCAAGCCTTGGAGCGTAAGCTCACCGGCCAGGCTACTGCGACTCGGCCGTAAGGTCAGCCGAAGCTGAGCGGTCCGATGCAGGCCCTGGAGCGTAGGCTCACCGGCCACCCGTGGAGCGACGGGCATGTCGTGGAAAACCCAGCGCGTAGCTAGGGTCGGCACACGCTCGATGGCCGAAACTGGGGAGACTACAAGGATCGAGGATCCAGCCTGTGACCCAGTCGGCAGTTGATCGAAGATCGCAGGAAACAAAAATGTAGCAAAAAAATATATATCTTTTTCCCCCGGACCAATGGGCCCGAAGGGAGCCATGTCCTACTCCTTGCTAGACAGAAAAAAACTGATCTGTGAAGATGCAGACTGAGAGGTTATACCCGGAGGGTCCGCCCCCTGGGCGGGACTGTAGAAGGTGTGATGCAACACTTTTTACAAGTTTTTCTGCCTAGTCACTCCTAATTAACGGATAATACCCACTTTGTCAATAGAGAAGCTGTGTCGGTCCATGGACGAAAGAGTAAAATGGATGGGGCAAAAAAACAAATGCTTGAGGAAAATCTGCTGCCCTCTGCCAGAAAGTTGTCAATTTGAAGGTTTAACCTTCCAACATGACAATGACCCAAAGCACACAGCAACAATTACCACACAGTGGTTGACAGAGAAAAGGGTGAATGTCCTTGCATGGCGTAGTCAGAGCCCAAACCCAATTGAAAAGCTGTGAAATTACTTGAGGACCGCAGTCCACAAACAGTCACCATCAAATTGAACTGAACTTGAGCAGCTCTGCAAAGAAGAGTATGCAAATATTGCAAAGTCTAGATGTGCAAAGTTTGTAGGGACATATCTCAACAGATTAAAGCAAAATGTGATCCAACAAAATACCGACATTAGGGGGGGAATCCTTTTTCCAGCTCAGTGATTCTGTTTTTGAATTTTTCCTGACATGTTGGTGTTATTTCCATCTTTAACTTGGGATGTTATAGGTTGCACTAGTAATACAGCTGAATAAAAAAACAAAACCGGTGTCTTAATTTCAGGCTGCAAAGCAACAAAATTTGATTTTAAAGGGGGGGTTCTATAGCCACTGTATATAGTATGACAAATTTTATAATATGAAATTAGGCAACATGTATTTTATCAAAAAAAACAAAACAAAGAAGTTCATGTGTTAAGAGACACTGGGTAACAAGATGATCTCTACAATTGTGTCAAATAGTCACAAAAAGAAAATACAGAAATTGCTGAAGTATTTTGTCAAAGAAAGCTGGCGGTGGCCTGGAGAGGCATGGACAAAATAATATATGAAGGAAAAACTACTGAAACAAGTGAAACCAAGCTGAGTTTGCCGAGCATTTAATGTGAGGCAAATACGTCCAGTGAGTCATTCTCACCAATGGGGTTTCAGTAGAGGGTGATTTGAAGTTTGAAATCTGCACGTTTGGCTTTCTTTGACACCATACTTCAACTTATATTTTCTTGTTGGGACTATTAGGCACTTAGAATTGTAGAAATTGTAGAGACCATCTCGTTACACAGCGCCTCTTAATCAATGAATTGTTAGAATTTGTTTGGCTTATTAAAATAAAATTTAGATGGAGGCTGTGGAGAGACTTGCTCCCGAGCACCTATAAACACACACACAGTGCAGCTCATCTACGCCCCTGCGCATGCACGCGCACACAGTGCGGCTTATCTACGCCCCCCCCCCCCCCCTTTGACTGATAGCAGGAGCCTGTAAAAGGTTTTTACCTTAACACAGACTTTAGAACCACTTCAAGCTACATTTGTTATTTGGAGGTTACAAAGGCTAAATTACTCTCTGTACTCAATGTGAAATTGCTGGGTGCCTAAGCATCCAAACACCAAAAACACCAGCCTTCTCAAGACTGGGGGGAGGGGGGTTGGGGGGAGAAGTGGAGTAACATGTTCCCCTATATGCAAAATATGTGCATATTTCTCTTCACCAGTTGCTAAATAAGGTTGTAGGGAGTGAAGGGAAGTATGTGCGGCAGATAGGTTTACCGTTAAAGTGAACCTCCGCTTTGAAAATGGACATGGTCATGAAGATTAGAGGCTGCCATTACTGAACTCTTTGTGAATACTAGTTTCCATGGCCATCATTCTGATGTTTTGATTTAATGCTGTACAAATTGCTGACTGGGAACAAGTAGAGACAAGTAGTTGACACCCATTTACAGAATACATGTTCTAAGACTTTGGTTGAAAAATATTGAAGTCAGACAGCCAGGTATCTAGTATTTTTAGAAGGTGGTAGAGCCCTCATACTTCAGAATCACTATCGATTTGCAGGTCTTTGGCCACAAAAAAATTATTGCATGCAGAATATAGAAAGCCTTGTTTGAGCCATCTGCAATTGACACCAAAACCTTTGCTTTCTAAAATGGTTGAACTGGATTTGAGCATTTTATATGCAGAGCTTTTGGCCCACCTCACAATAACCCTAATGATCAGTTCATCCAAAAATTATTTTTTATTTGGAGTACATGTCGAAATGGGTCGAATCACTTAGTACTTGTGATTCAAGTGCCCAGGTTCAAACACTTGTGGTCATTCTCCTTGAAATATTAATGACAGGGAAGCAGCTGAAGATTCAGACTCCTCTGGTATCATTGAAAGGGCACAGCATGTTACCAATGCGGTCCTAGGTAATACAAACCATCCCAATGTGCCTTCAACAATAAAATCCATTCTGAAGAAATTGATCTTTTACCAGTTCCAGTATTTGCAAAACAGTATAGTACCATCTCTGTCCAAATCCATCAAAATGTAAATATTAATGCACAAAGAGAGACACAAGTTAAAATAGAGTTTAACAGATGTAAACTATTTATTGAATATTTGCCACCAAATATTGTTAAATACATAATCTTGCAGCTTTTCGGTTTCAAGTTAAAATGTCAGAAACAGAACACCAATATTTACAATTCTTATAAGGAATGTTATATAATGACACATTAAGGCGTAAATTTTTTTGGCTTATAATTCTGAACAGAATGATAATAGCAAAAAAGTGATGCAAAATCTTCATTGTAAGATTATGATAAGCTACAATAAATCTTACAAAAATATGGTGTAAGATGGCAATAATCCCATTTAACATCCTGCATTTATGTCCCTCTTGCGGAACTGATAATTTATACAGTCAAAACTTAATTTACATAATAAAAGTAGCTCTGTCCACCACTGAAAATTACAGCTCTCAGTCATTTACACATTTCAGGCCACAGTTTTAAAGGTCTGGAGTATCAAGTTGGTTTGATGAATTAAGCGGTTGGCACTGATAAATACATTTAATGCCCTAAAAAAACAAAACAAAAAAACATTATATTAGTGGAAGCAAAATAAAATGGCAAAACATGAATTTGTTACAATAATGTTCCATATACAGATACTTTAACAAAAACTGTATAGATAAAGCACACCATAAATTTAGCAATTTCCCCTTTTTAGATACACCCGTCACTTATTTAAGACCCACTAAACTGAAAATGACAGTAAAGGCAATATGAGAGTGCTTATCCTTGTAAAAACGCACAGAAAACAATTGTGTTTGGTGTGTCCCAGTCATACTGCAAGGCAGTTGGGAACTGCCTTGCAGCGTGCTGTGGAAAAATGCAGATAAGCTGCCTTTTATCCTAGCATACTGTACAGAACTGTATTGGCACTGCACAGCAACGACGCTGCTGTACAGCGTCATGAAGTGTACTTTTGTGCACTCAAAGTTAGTACAAAAACACACAAAAAAAATAAATATGGGAGCGGTGTAATGCACTGAATCACTTGCATGTCCCTATACCACAGTTGGGAACAGATCGCTTCCGAACAGGTAAAGCGCTCCGGCAGCTGTCCGTTCTACAGGGTTCATACACATTTTTACCAATGAAATTCCATGACTATTCCATGACTTTTCCATGACTTCACGTATAAATATTCATGACCTTATGTTTCATGAAATGTCTATGTATACATGTTAAATAAGAAGAAAATCCATGTCACACCCAGCATATTTTTACTAATATAAATTAGGGCTGTTACTGATTAAAATTTATATGTTCGATTAATCGTTTTTTCTTTTAAATCGATTAAACGACTAATTTTGATTAATTAATTATAACGCACGCACAGATCCAACTACTTTAGCTGATCTCCTTGCATTGCAACTCTGCATTAGTCAGTGGTAAATGTGGTATACACTATATACAATCACCCGACACTAGTTAGTTTCCACAATCCATGACTTAACTTCACAGTTCACACAAATAAATTCAAACTGTAGTACTGACGTCAGTACAGTACAGACACCCCCAGTGCAGACCTCCCAGTACAGACACCCCCAGTAGTACAGCCACCCCCAGTGCAGACCTCTCAGTACAGACACCCCCAGTAGTACAGCCACCCCCAGTAGTACAGACCTCCCAGTACAGACCTCCCAGTACAGACCTCCCAGTACAGACACCCCCAGTACAGACACCCCCAGTACAGACACCCCCAGTACAGACACCCGCAGTAGTACAGCCACCCCCAGTGCAGACCTCTCAGTACAGACACCCCCAGTGCAGACCTCCCAGTACAGACACCCCCAGTAGTACAGCCACCCCCAGTACAGACCTCCCAGTACAGACACCCCCAGTACAGACCTCCCAGTGCAGACACCCCCAGTAGTACAGCCACCCCCAGTGCAGACCTCCCAGTGCAGACACCCCCAGTACAGACCTCCCAGTAGTACAGACACCCCCAGTAGTACAGCCACCCCCAGTAGTACAGCCACCCCCAGTAGTACAGCCACCCCCAGTAGTACAGCCACCCCCAGTGCAGACCTTGCAGTGCAGACCTCCCAGTAGTACAGACATCCCCAGTGCAGACACCCCCAGTACAGCCACCCCCAGTACAGACACCCTCAGTACAGACACCCCCAGTACAGACACCCTCAGTACAGACACCCCCAGTGCAGACCTCCCAGTACAGACACCCCCAGTAGTACAGCCACCCCCAGTAGTACAGCCACCCCCAGTAGTACAGCCACCCCCAGTACAGACCTCCAAGTACAGACACCCCCCAGTAATGCAGGCACCCCCCCACCCCTTACAGACCTCAGAACAGCAATACACGGCGCAGTGTGTGTCCCTCCAGTTCCTGCTGACGTCAGCGTGCCGCTAAGCCAATAGGCTGCCGCCGGGTGTACCAAGATGGCCGCGGCTCCGGAGATAGGCCGAAGCCGCGGCCTTTCCTAATGGCCGAGGCCCCGGAGCGCTCCGGGGATCGCGCCGTGTGCCGATCCGAACAGGATGACCTGTTCGGATCACGGATCGCTTACGATCCGTTGCACGACTAGTAGTGACTAAAATATTCCATGACTTTTCCAAAACTTAGTGGATTCAGTCATTTTCCAAAACTTTTCCAGGCCTGGAAAGTGCCATGTCAAAATCCCATGACTTTTCCAGGAATTTAATGACCGTACGAACCCTGGTTCTATTGTGAATTCAGCCTTTTCGCTGCAACCAATGTATGTCATACTTTGGCAGCTGGAGGGTTTTTTTTTTTTTTTTTTTTAACACATTCTTACAGCTTCTACAGCAGCTGAAATTGCTTGTAAACCAGACAAGTCAATTTTCAGGTGGAAGTGACCTTAGTAATTAAAAATTTTGGGTACTAAAAGTTTGTAGTTTTCTTACAGACACATGCAATTTCAAGGCCGGTCATGCTTGATATTCATTTACTTGATGCAACCTCTTATTTTTATATACATATTATTTTAGCTCATCATACGGTTACTAGTATTGGGAGATTACGTTCCCTTATCTACACAGTGATTTTTGACGTTCAATGTAAGAATTTCCATTTTGTGGATGCTGACAAAGTAGCTATGGGTGTCAAGTTTCACTCGGCTATGACAGCGGCTAATGTTTTTATCTGCACATGTTATTGTTACACCATGTCTGATTGATATACTTTATTATAGATCGTGAGACCTGTTTCTTCCAACAACCCCATGAATGTGTCCTGACGAAGCAAAACAGTGAAACATGTTGACGCATAGGGGCTCACTGTTGTCTATATTGTGTTAACATTTCTGTCACGCCATAAATTCATGTCAATTATGTGTCAATTGTCTTTTAATTAATTCTTTTGGTACCTGCTTTATGTATTAATTAATTATTAATTATTAATAAAATATATATATATATATATATATATATATATATATATATATTGGATAAGAGGTGTGTTAAACAAGGCCTAATGTAACACACACTTAGCGCCAGTTCAAACCAGCAGTATACAGCAGTAGCACATAAAATTGAAAATAATAAAATATTTTTCTCAAAATATTCTAAAATACTAAGCTGCTGTTTAAAATAGAAAAATAAATGAAAATGAGGTAAACAATAAACAAAGTGGTAAGCTTGGTTATTAAAATTACACCAAACAGCGCTAAAATATTAAAATGCTCAAATAAGACTCGTGGTCAGAAACCACTAGTAAAGTCCAAGACGTAGATTTGTGGCAAAGTCAGTCCAGAAAAAAATAGTGAGTAACAGCAATTGTCCATGTGAACACCTTCCTCCACCAGAGACATGTATTGCAATCCACCACGTGATGTAACTTTCCCCTTAGGGGTTCACACTCACCAGAAACACATAATAGTCATGCCTTGTATGTAAAGTGGATACATCCGTTAATCTGTTATGGCTTGTCACTTCTTATCAAGGGTCACCAGAATGAAAATAGGCTCCACAGCAGGTCATAAAATAACAGAGAAATAACAGCAAATAGCGTAATCCTGTTTAATTAAAAGAACTGATTCCCATACATTTAGGAGACCCCTTTAACTAGCTACGTACAATAATGCAGAATAAAACAAGCATTGAGTGGCCCCAGAGGGCGCTATCACCGTATATGGCCGTCACTCGGAGCGTGTGTGTATCCTGCAGACACTTCCGATTCAGGAGATGGGCGGTGGAGCGCAACGATGGAGCG
Source organism: Rana muscosa (assembly GCA_029206835.1). NCBI lineage: Eukaryota > Metazoa > Chordata > Amphibia > Anura > Ranidae > Rana > Rana muscosa. The sequence goes on from CM055121.1 coordinate 575,398,098, forward strand.
CACTCGTCACTTCCGGGTCGCGTGTTGTCGTAGTTACGCCCTGACGCGTTTCGTCATCTGACTTCGACAGAGGGCGTAACGTAACGACACACACGGGATCCTTAAATTACCATGCTCATAGAGTAACCGCCAATCAGCGTACCTGGCAACAGATGACAGGTGCTAGATGCTGTTGCCTCATAGGACGCTGACGGCGCCCTCATACAGTTTGAAGCACGGATGTAAACATTAAATATAATTCAATGGTAAAGATAAATTAAAGATAAAAACAGGTATATAATTGCTATGAATTGATAAACCACATAAAAGGGATATAATGATAAAGAATATGTGCAATTAATCAATAAACTATTATGGCCATGCAGTACAACCATACACATTATAGGGGATCATAACATAATCTCCCCCACAGAGAGAATTTGAAGGTGAACAATAATGTGGTGCATACTTTATCCCTTGTGGACAAACAGTACATTATATTTGTGAATATATCACATTTTTTTTAAGTTGTATAGCCAACAATGCAAATGATATGGACTGGAAAACGCACATCTGAACAGTCCTATCACCAACATGTAGCTCATAGACTATTTGTAACCAATAGTGTTTGGTCATAATCTATATACTGATTATATAAAGTGCATAACAACATAGTAATAATAATAAAACCAATATCATAAGAACAATATCAAAGCTAAATAAATTAATAAATTCATATATTAAAAGATAAATTCATCTATGAGAGAAAAATATCTTAAAAAATATCTAATAAAAAATATATATATTAAAGAGTCTAAAAAATATATATATATATATATATAGATAGAGTACAACACCTCAGATAAAACCCACATACCTAAAATTCATGTATATAAAATACAAGAATTAAAAGTGTATATGTATATAGAAGACTGCCAACTGAGCATTTAGAATATACGATGCTAAAAACTTTATGTTAATAAAATCTGGAGACACCTCTACGTGTATATAACACAGTGTATGTGTATATCTGTGTATGTGTGTTTTGAACTGCGTATTTTGACAAAACATTAAAATTGCTATATAGTAAAAAGATGGATCAGTAATCACTTATAAAACAATATCTAGGTCAACATTCAACCCTTTCGGTGCCAGTGTGTCTATCAGGAAAATCCATTGGGTTTCACGTTTGGAGAGTTCTCGTACAAGATTTGATCCTCTCCAAAAAGGTTTGAGATGATCAATCCCCCAAAATTTTAGTCCTATAGGGTCCTGGTTATGATGGAGTTTAAAATGTAATGACACATTATGGTCTTTAAAACCTAGCTTTATGTTGGCTATATGCTCAGCAATCCGAATTCTCAAAAGTCTTTTAGTACGGCCTATATATATTAAGCCGCATGGACATTGAAGAGCATATACTACATATGTCGTATTACACGTAATAAATTCTTTTATCCTGAATTCCTTTTGATTTGAGGTGGATGTGAATCTATTTAATGCTCTTATTGGTGTTCTGACCTCTCTGCATGCCCGACACTTTCTACATGAATAAAATCCATCCTGATCCCAGAAGGAGGGGGGTTTAGCCGGGGGGTCAATCACTTTTTTTACAATTTTATCAGCATAATTGAGTGATCTTCTATAGATGAAACCAGGGGTGTTTGGTAATGAAAGATGCAATATTCTGTCCATTAATAAAACATGCCAATGATTGGTGAAGATAGCTTCCACTTCCTTATATTGGGCATGGAAGCCAGACACAAAGCTCCATTCCTGGTTATTGGTGTTGAGAGTCTGTGTTGTTTCTACCAAGAGGTCTGTTCTGGGAACTTGGGCAACTTCTTCAATAATTTGATCAAGAATGTGTTCATGATATCCTTTCTCCTCGAATTTTTTCTTAATGACCAGGGACTGTGATTTATAATCAGAGATCTCAGTGCAATTCCTTCTTATTCTAGTCAGTTGGCCCTTGGGAATGTTTTTTAACCATAGGGGATGGTGGCCACTCTGCATGGGGAGGTAACTATTAGAATCTGTGGGTTTAAAATAAACTGAGGTACCTAGTTTATCTCCACATCTATATATATTGACATCAAGAAAATGGATTCTGGTTTCACTGATTTCACAGGTGAGTTTAATATGGTTAGTGTTATCATTTAATTCATCCAAAAATGATTGTAGGGATGATAACGAACCGGACCAGACGAAGATGAGGTCGTCTATGTAGCGTTTATAGAGTAAAAGTGCATCTCTTTTAATCGCGAATATGAATTTGTCCTCCCATTCCCCCATAAAGAGGTTAGCGATGCTTGGGGCGAACTTAGCGCCCATCGCTACACCACGTTTCTGTAAATAAAAATTGTCATCAAACCAGAAATAATTGTGCCCCAAGCAAAAATCAAGCGCGTTTCTAAGAAAGATCTTATGGTTGTGTGTGATGTCATCCCTTTGACTCAAAGCCCAATTCAGGGCTAGGAGAGCATCATCATGCTGAATGATCGTATATAAGGAGGAGACGTCTGCCGTTACAAGATAAACTTCCTGTTTCCCTGTTAAATCTATTGTTTCTAGAAGTTGTAATAAATTTTTTGTATCTCTTAGATAGGCCTTGGTCATGATGACACTTTTCTGGAGAAACACGTCTAGATACTGTCCAACTCGTGCCGACACAGAACCTATTCCATTCACTATAGGTCTCCCTGGGGGTGAATGAACGTCCTTATGGATTTTCGGGAGAGTGTAGATCGTGGGTATCCTACTGCTGCTAGGGATCAAATATCTCCTTTCTTTATCTGTGAGTACCCATTTGGAGTATCCAGATTCAATAAGAATTTTTAGATCTAACTCATATTGTGCAGTAGGATCCCTCTCCAATTTTTTATACGTGTCATCTTCAGTCAACATTTCCAATAATTGTTGGTGATAAAAAGCTTTTGTCATTAAAACAATTCCTCCTCCTTTATCCGCTGGTCGTATCACCAAATCTTTCCGTTTCTCAAGCATTTCGATCCCCTGCTGTATATGGCGTGGGTTCACATCTTTTTTGGGGACCAAGCTTTCCAGATCTCGCAAAACTAAACCCTTGAAGACATCAACCTGTTGGTTAGCAGCATTGAGTGGATTGAAAAGTGATTTATTCCGAAGTCCACTATCCGTTGGCACTGACGATAGACTGGTGGTTGGTTGTGAATTTTTATTCAAAAAATGTTTTTTAATATTCAATTTCCTTACATATCTATGGACATCAATGAAAACGTCAAACTTATTGACTGATCTTCTCAGACCACATTTCAGGCCAAGATGCAGAATATTTAATTCCTTATGTGTTAGTTGGACATCTGTTAAATTAAAGATCCCGCCTATTCCCTGTCTCTCTTTTTTCTTTTTCTGGAGCCTTCTCCCGGCTCTACACCCTCTTGGTCTCCTCTCCTGTGATCTTGATATGGGGTTTGTTCTCTCTCCCACCACGGTGGTTCTCTCCATTGATGATCCCTTTGGTCGGATGTGGGCTGAGACTGCATCGGGGGCCTCCCTCTGCGTGGTGGGTAACCTCGACCCTTTCTCTGCCATCCTCTCCCCCTCCCTAAAAAAGGGCGCGGGGATTGAAAACGTTCTCTATCTTCATGTTGTTGAGATGTATCATACCTATTGTAGACAGGTATTTGATATTGGTTATTGTAAGACATATGTTGTTGTGAGTTCGCAGGACCACCCCTAGGGGGTCTTCCTCTTCCTTGATAGACTCCGTTCCTTATAGGGGTGGACTGTCCTACTGGGAGATGTGGGGGTATGAATGCTCTCTGTTGACTGCTTGTAGGTATGTCCTGGGTGTTAGACGGTTGTGGTCTATCTGTGATATTATCAACATTTGCCACTTCCATATTACGCGTCAGGGCGTCAGGGCCAGGGCGTCAGGGCGTAACTACGACAACACGCGACCCGGAAGTGACGAGTGCGCTCCATCGTTGCGCTCCACCGCCCATCTCCTGAATCGGAAGTGTCTGCAGGATACACACACGCTCCGAGTGACGGCCATATACGGTGATAGCGCCCTCTGGGGCCACTCAATGCTTGTTTTATTCTGCATTATTGTACGTAGCTAGTTAAAGGGGTCTCCTAAATGTATGGGAATCAGTTCTTTTAATTAAACAGGATTACGCTATTTGCTGTTATTTCTCTGTTATTTTATGACCTGCTGTGGAGCCTATTTTCATTCTGGTGACCCTTGATAAGAAGTGACAAGCCATAACAGATTAACGGATGTATCCACTTTACATACAAGGCATGACTATTATGTGTTTCTGGTGAGTGTGAACCCCTAAGGGGAAAGTTACATCACGTGGTGGATTGCAATACATGTCTCTGGTGGAGGAAGGTGTTCACATGGACAATTGCTGTTACTCACTATTTTTTTCTGGACTGACTTTGCCACAAATCTACGTCTTGGACTTTACTAGTGGTTTCTGACCACGAGTCTTATTTGAGCATTTTAATATTTTAGCGCTGTTTGGTGTAATTTTAATAACCAAGCTTACCACTTTGTTTATTGTTTACCTCATTTTCATTTATTTTTCTATTTTAAACAGCAGCTTAGTATTTTAGAATATTTTGAGAAAAATATTTTATTATTTTCAATTTTATGTGCTACTGCTGTATACTGCTGGTTTGAACTGGCGCTAAGTGTGTGTTACATTAGGCCTTGTTTAACACACCTCTTATCCAATTCTTTATTTATTTCTTGGCTGCCATGGATGCCCTGCGGTTTCTTAGCAGTAGAAACATAGATATCAATAGTGTATTTGCAGTAAATGAGCTCACTACAGCACAAACTAATTACAATGGAGCCATCATTGCTCTTGGTAATGTTTTAGAAAAACAGGTTCGTACATGGTGGGATATTTGCACCTTAGAACATTATATAAAAGAGAAAATCATCATTAGAAGTCTAAGATGGGAGGTAGTCCCACAGGACGGTTTAGATGACCCAGAATCCATGCATGAATGGCTGGAATTCTTTAATGGGATGGGTTTTAAGCTTCAAGAACTCATTTTAAAAAGAAAACGCACAAAAATGACACGTCTTGGAATAAGAATTAATGAGCTAGAGGCAGAACTTGAACCCATTAGAGAGTCACAGCAAATTATCGATTTCAATACACGGATTAAAAAGAAACTTGAAAAAATTGATAAAGACACACAGAGAAAGAAAACCAAAAAATTCCACAGGGATATGGGGGATTTTCGCTCTAATGCTATTTATTTATGGCAACAGACTAAGGGTCCTGTTATGAGTGATTTAAATATGGAAGTGGCAAATGTTGATAATATCACAGATAGACCACAACCGTCTAACACCCAGGACATACCTACAAGCAGTCAACAGAGAGCATTCATACCCCCACATCTCCCAGTAGGACAGTCCACCCCTATAAGGAACGGAGTCTATCAAGGAAGAGGAAGACCCCCTAGGGGTGGTCCTGCGAACTCACAACAACATATGTCTTACAATAACCAATATCAAATACCTGTCTACAATAGGTATGATACATCTCAACAACATGAAGATAGAGAACGTTTTCAATCCCCGCGCCCTTTTTTAGGGAGGGGGAGAGGATGGCAGAGAAAGGGTCGAGGTTACCCACCACGCAGAGGGAGGCCCCCGATGCAGTCTCAGCCCACATCCGACCAAAGGGATCATCAATGGAGAGAACCACCGTGGTGGGAGAGAGAACAAACCCCATATCAAGATCACAGAAGAGGAGACCAAGAGGGTGTAGAGCCGGGAGAAGGCTCCAGAAAAAGAAAAAAGAGAGACAGGGAATAGGCGGGATCTTTAATTTAACAGATGTCCAACTAACACATAAGGAATTAAATATTCTGCATCTTGGCCTGAAATGTGGTCTGAGAAGATCAGTCAATAAGTTTGACGTTTTCATTGATGTCCATAGATATGTAAGGAAATTGAATATTAAAAAACATTTTTTGAATAAAAATTCACAACCAACCACCAGTCTATCGTCAGTGCCAACGGATAGTGGACTTCGGAATAAATCACTTTTCAATCCACTCAATGCTGCTAACCAACAGGTTGATGTCTTCAAGGGTTTAGTTTTGCGAGATCTGGAAAGCTTGGTCCCCAAAAAAGATGTGAACCCACGCCATATACAGCAGGGGATCGAAATGCTTGAGAAACGGAAAGATTTGGTGATACGACCAGCGGATAAAGGAGGAGGAATTGTTTTAATGACAAAAGCTTTTTATCACCAACAATTATTGGAAATGTTGACTGAAGATGACACGTATAAAAAATTGGAGAGGGATCCTACTGCACAATATGAGTTAGATCTAAAAATTCTTATTGAATCTGGATACTCCAAATGGGTACTCACAGATAAAGAAAGGAGATATTTGATCCCTAGCAGCAGTAGGATACCCACGATCTACACTCTCCCGAAAATCCATAAGGACGTTCATTCACCCCCAGGGAGACCTATAGTGAATGGAATAGGTTCTGTGTCGGCACGAGTTGGACAGTATCTAGACGTGTTTCTCCAGAAAAGTGTCATCATGACCAAGGCCTATCTAAGAGATACAAAAAATTTATTACAACTTCTAGAAACAATAGATTTAACAGGGAAACAGGAAGTTTATCTTGTAACGGCAGACGTCTCCTCCTTATATACGATCATTCAGCATGATGATGCTCTCCTAGCCCTGAATTGGGCTTTGAGTCAAAGGGATGACATCACACACAACCATAAGATCTTTCTTAGAAACGCGCTTGATTTTTGCTTGGGGCACAATTATTTCTGGTTTGATGACAATTTTTATTTACAGAAACGTGGTGTAGCGATGGGCGCTAAGTTCGCCCCAAGCATCGCTAACCTCTTTATGGGGGAATGGGAGGACAAATTCATATTCGCGATTAAAAGAGATGCACTTTTACTCTATAAACGCTACATAGACGACCTCATCTTCGTCTGGTCCGGTTCGTTATCATCCCTACAATCATTTTTGGATGAATTAAATGATAACACTAACCATATTAAACTCACCTGTGAAATCAGTGAAACCAGAATCCATTTTCTTGATGTCAATATATATAGATGTGGAGATAAACTAGGTACCTCAGTTTATTTTAAACCCACAGATTCTAATAGTTACCTCCCCATGCAGAGTGGCCACCATCCCCTATGGTTAAAAAACATTCCCAAGGGCCAACTGACTAGAATAAGAAGGAATTGCACTGAGATCTCTGATTATAAATCACAGTCCCTGGTCATTAAGAAAAAATTCGAGGAGAAAGGATATCATGAACACATTCTTGATCAAATTATTGAAGAAGTTGCCCAAGTTCCCAGAACAGACCTCTTGGTAGAAACAACACAGACTCTCAACACCAATAACCAGGAATGGAGCTTTGTGTCTGGCTTCCATGCCCAATATAAGGAAGTGGAAGCTATCTTCACCAATCATTGGCATGTTTTATTAATGGACAGAATATTGCATCTTTCATTACCAAACACCCCTGGTTTCATCTATAGAAGATCACTCAATTATGCTGATAAAATTGTAAAAAAAGTGATTGACCCCCCGGCTAAACCCCCCTCCTTCTGGGATCAGGATGGATTTTATTCATGTAGAAAGTGTCGGGCATGCCGAGAGGTCAGAACACCAATAAGAGCATTAAATAGATTCACATCCACCTCAAATCAAAAGGAATTCAGGATAAAAGAATTTATTACGTGTAATACGACATATGTAGTATATGCTCTTCAATGTCCATGCGGCTTAATATATATAGGCCGTACTAAAAGACTTTTGAGAATTCGGATTGCTGAGCATATAGCCAACATAAAGCTAGGTTTTAAAGACCATAATGTGTCATTACATTTTAAACTCCATCATAACCAGGACCCTATAGGACTAAAATTTTGGGGGATTGATCATCTCAAACCTTTTTGGAGAGGATCAAATCTTGTACGAGAACTCTCCAAACGTGAAACCCAATGGATTTTCCTGATAGACACACTGGCACCGAAAGGGTTGAATGTTGACCTAGATATTAATTGTTTTATAAGTGATTACTGATCCATCTTTTTACTATATAGCAATTTTAATGTTTTGTCAAAATACGCAGTTCAAAACACACATACACAGATATACACATACACTGTGTTATATACACGTAGAGGTGTCTCCAGATTTTATTAACATAAAGTTTTTAGCATCGTATATTCTAAATGCTCAGTTGGCAGTCTTCTATATACATATACACTTTTAATTCTTGTATTTTATATACATGAATTTTAGGTATGTGGGTTTTATCTGAGGTGTTGTACTCTATCTATATATATATATATATTTTTTAGACTCTTTAATATATATATTTTTTATTAGATATTTTTTAAGATATTTTTCTCTCATAGATGAATTTATCTTTTAATATATGAATTTATTAATTTATTTAGCTTTGATATTGTTCTTATGATATTGGTTTTATTATTATTACTATGTTGTTATGCACTTTATATAATCAGTATATAGATTATGACCAAACACTATTGGTTACAAATAGTCTATGAGCTACATGTTGGTGATAGGACTGTTCAGATGTGCGTTTTCCAGTCCATATCATTTGCATTGTTGGCTATACAACTTAAAAAAAATGTGATATATTCACAAATATAATGTACTGTTTGTCCACAAGGGATAAAGTATGCACCACATTATTGTTCACCTTCAAATTCTCTCTGTGGGGGAGATTATGTTATGATCCCCTATAATGTGTATGGTTGTACTGCATGGCCATAATAGTTTATTGATTAATTGCACATATTCTTTATCATTATATCCCTTTTATGTGGTTTATCAATTCATAGCAATTATATACCTGTTTTTATCTTTAATTTATCTTTACCATTGAATTATATTTAATGTTTACATCCGTGCTTCAAACTGTATGAGGGCGCCGTCAGCGTCCTATGAGGCAACAGCATCTAGCACCTGTCATCTGTTGCCAGGTACGCTGATTGGCGGTTACTCTATGAGCATGGTAATTTAAGGATCCCGTGTGTGTCGTTACGTTACGCCCTCTGTCGAAGTCAGATGACGAAACGCGTCAGGGCGTAACTACGACAACACGCGACCCGGAAGTGACGAGTGCGCTCCATCGTTGCGCTCCACCGCCCATCTCCTGAATCGGAAGTGTCTGCAGGATACACACACGCTCCGAGTGACGGCCATATACGGTGATAGCGCCCTCTGGGGCCACTCAATGCTTGTTTTATTCTGCATTATTGTACGTAGCTAGTTAAAGGGGTCTCCTAAATGTATGGGAATCAGTTCTTTTAATTAAACAGGATTACGCTATTTGCTGTTATTTCTCTGTTATTTTATGACCTGCTGTGGAGCCTATTTTCATTCTGGTGACCCTTGATAAGAAGTGACAAGCCATAACAGATTAACGGATGTATCCACTTTACATACAAGGCATGACTATTATGTGTTTCTGGTGAGTGTGAACCCCTAAGGGGAAAGTTACATCACGTGGTGGATTGCAATACATGTCTCTGGTGGAGGAAGGTGTTCACATGGACAATTGCTGTTACTCACTATTTTTTTCTGGACTGACTTTGCCACAAATCTACGTCTTGGACTTTACTAGTGGTTTCTGACCACGAGTCTTATTTGAGCATTTTAATATTTTAGCGCTGTTTGGTGTAATTTTAATAACCAAGCTTACCACTTTGTTTATTGTTTACCTCATTTTCATATATATATATATATATATATATATATATATATATATATATATATATATATATATATTATTCTCGTCCATTTGTCCTATAAAGTCCGATCTAGGGCCATTTTTGGCCCTCCTCTTTAAAAACCTTATTTTTATATTTTACCAGTCCCCATTTCTCACTGTGTCACTTAATTTCCCGCTTACAGGATTTGCATGCAAAGCCCTGCCTTGTCGATCGATCCACCTCCACAAATGGATCTCTGCCCCTTGATGGTCACTACTCTGCTCAGCATACCTTAGCTACTTGTTGCCAAGGACACCATCAACCGGGTTGGTGACAGCTAGGGAAAGAACTATGTATGTGGAAACAGAGCTATAAGCAGGACAGTGCTCTCCACAGGTACCCCGTTTTGAGCAATGCCGGCTCCATTATTGTGCAATAGAACAGCAGGTATTTTTGTGCAGGATTCTTTTAGTCAAGGATCAGTTGAAGTGAATGCAAGTGGCCTTGTCCTTTTTATGCAATAAGTAAAAATGACAGCGCTCGCAATTGTGAAAAAAAAAAAAAAAAAAAAAAAGAAGAGAAAGCATTCAATATAAAAACCTCATCACAATTGTGTTTAAATGCATTGCAAAATCATCCTATTAAAAATTGCAACCGCTTGCAATAGTGCAAAAATTTATATCATACAAAATAGGTGAACAAAACACATAGAAATGATATTGTTATACATTGCAATAACGTCCCATTAAATGTGCTCTAGTGCTCCAAACTTCCACTCTGTGGTGTGACATTCCCAGTTTTTGCAATATAACAATATACATTTTTATGCGTTTTGTTCATATATTTTATGATGTAGATATCAATTTTTGCACTATTGCAAGCGCTGTAATGTTTTGTATGTGTACAGCGCTTGCAATTTTTTGGAGCACAAGAGCACTATTAATTGGATATTTTTGCAATACATTTGAACACAATTGTGATGAGGTTTTTATATGGAATGCTTTGTCTTTTTGTTGCACAATTGTGAGCGCTGTAATTTTCTTATTGCATGATCTCAAGTGAATAGCACTTTGTGTACAGCAGCTGCAATTTCAGTCTATATTATTTTTTACCTGCATAATAATGGTTTTACACACATTCACCTTAGCGTGAGTATTTATACATTTTTCTTTGTCCCTTTTTAGTCTTACTTTACTTACAGAAGGTTCTGTCCTTTACCTTTATATGGGTGTATAACAAAGATCTTTGAAAAATTATCCCTCCTTTACTCAGTCTCTTCCCTTGTTTCCCTATTAAAAGGGTTCCTATGACCAGCACTACCTTATCTTCGCAAACACTGTTCGGTCCCTCGATTTCCACGATCCAAAAGTATGCAATGGGCCTAGTCAGAATTAACAGGAGCCATTAACTGAGGCAGGGCAGAGCTGATCATAGGAAATCTATAAGTGCATTGCACACTGTAGTATGCAGCATAGGGCAAGCTTCCTATTTTGAGAGATTGCTACTATCAGCTACATAAATTACACTTGCAGATCCCACCCCACTGCAACTCCACAATGCAGAACTTTTTGAATAGAGTGATGTCACTCACGACAAGACAATTTATGCAGCACAAGAGCAAGGTTCATTGGAAAATTCTTAGCAATGGCTGCTGTGGAGTGGGAAAGGGGTGTTATTGGATGCGAGTAGAGCCTGGAGATCAGCATTAAATATGCCTGTGCTTATTACCTTCGAGAATAAAAAAAAAAAAAAAAAATTCACAAGGTACTTACTTTCCATCTTTAAAATAGGTTTTCAGAGTATCGCTAAAACTTTTAGAGTACTTTACAAATTCTTTCTTTTGGTGCTCAAGCGCCTGTAGACATAAAATATTATGTTAAGTGAATATCACAAACAATAAGGAAGAACATTTTATAATTGAATACATGCTTTAGCGTAGATGTAAACCCTAACTGAGCAGTATATAGTTTCTTAAAGAACCGTGTCAAACAAGTGTGTATTGTAAGGGCCACTTGTAGTCTAAAGGAAGTGCCTGGACATGGATAGTCACCACAGAATTACCACATTTTTAAATGAAAGCTGCAATTTTAAACACACTAAGAACTTGAAATGATATTAACCTGTTAAAGCTTAGAATATTTTTTTGTTGGGTTTACACCTACTTTAACCACTTGCTGCCCTGCCCACCATCAAATGCCAGAGAAGCGGCGCAGCCCTCATTCTGGGAGGACGTCATTTTTTTTTTTCTTTATTGTAAATTTTTCATCATTACAAATCAAAAAATATTATTGGGTATAGTGCTCATCACTTATACATCGTGTACCTAAATTCCTTACATATATTCTCTAAACATCATGACAAGTATTTAGCCACAAACAACATATTCATAAACATACAAAAAAAACAAAACAGGACGTCATATGACTGCGCTCTTTAACCATGTGATCGACTGTGTCCAATCACAGCCGGTCACATGTAAATGCGGAAGTGCCGTTAATCGGCTCTCCTTGCCTCGCACTGACAAAGTGTGGCGAGGAGTGCCGATCAGTGGCATCACCTCGCAGGACAGGTAAATCAGGGCACTGATTAGTGCCCTTATTACAGGGAAAACCCCAGCAGTGCCCATTAGTGACACCAATCAGTGCAGCATACTAGTGCCCACAAGTGGCGCCTCATCAGTGAAGGAGAAAAATTACTTATTTATAAAATCTAGAATCTAACAGAAACCAAGAAAACAACATTTTCAAAATTTTCGGTCTTTTCTTTTTTAACAAATCAAAAAACAAACAAAAAAAAAAAAAACAGCAGCGATTAAATACCACCAAAAGAAAGCTCTATTTTGTGAATAAAATTATTAAAAATGTATTTGGGTACAGTCTTGCATGACCGCGCAATTGTCATTCAAAGTGCGACACTGCTGAAAAATGGCCTGGGCAGGAAGGGGGTGAAAGTGCCCTGTACTGAAGTGGTTTAAAAGTGGACTAATCTGTACTAATGGACCTTGGTACATTATAGGAAACATGCACTCTTAATAGTGCTGCCCAGAAGCAGAAAAAGGATGCCCAATAATGCCTTTATTAGCCAGAATTTTTTTATTTTATTTATATATATATATATATATATATATATATATATATATATACACACATACATACATATACATATACACACACACACACACACATACATACATACATACACACACTTCGATTTAGTTTTTCTTAACCAGCGAAGTGCTGTCCAGCAAAAATGGTATTTTTGTACTTACCGTAAAATCCTTTTCTCTTTCGTTCATGGACGGACACAGCATCTTATTCTTGACATTAGGGTATTAGCCTTCTATCAGGAGAGGACTAGGCAGAAAAGCATGTTAAGTGTTAAACCTACATCAAAAAAAACTGTACAGTACCGCCCTAGGGGCGGTCCCACTAGGTACAATCCCTCTCCCTGCATCATGCAGCTCAGTTTGTCAAAAAGCAGTACAAACATAAAAAACGAGGGGTGGGTGCTGTGTCTGTCCATGAACTCAGAGAAAAGGATTTTTACGGTGAGTACAAAAATCCCATTTTCTCTTTAGTTCATGGACGGACACAGCATCTTATTCTTGACATTAGGGACGTCCCAAGCAGTGTCAAAAACGAGGGGTGGGAACAGCAATCAAACCAACTTCACCCCAAACGGAGCTCTTCAACGGAGGAGTTGCAACCTTAAACAGCCGCCTGCAAAACTTTGCGGCCGAAGCAGGCATCCGCGCGCTGGTCAACCTAGTAAAACTTAGTGAAAGTGTGAACGGACGACCAGGTCGCCGCCTTACACACCTGTGAGACCGACGCTTGATGTCGGAAAACCCAGGAGGCACCTATTGCCCTGGTCGAATGCGCCGTGACAGGAAAGGGAGGCGCCCACCCTTTAAAGGGCATAGCCTGAATTACAATCTGTCTGATCCACCGAAACACGGTGGCCGACGAGAGGGTCAGTCACAGACACAGTGAGTCTGACCTCCGAAAACGGAGTCGTAGCAGACAGATACACCTGCAGAGCTTGTACCAAGCCCAAGGAAAGCAAGCTACCTCTTGGAATGCAACGGCCAAGGACACAAGGATGAAGCACAATGCTCACATATTGATAAAAAAACAAAAAAACAAGCCTCAGGTAGAGACAAGGCTGCGGACGCAGCACCGCCTTATCCCTTAGGATGAGTAAGTAGGGAGACTTGCAAGACAAGGCCGCCAACTCAAAAAAACCCTGGTAGAGGTAACATCCACCCGAAAACTTCTTACCAAGAGAGTGCCAACAAGGGTATCTCATGTAGTTTAAAAAAGGTGGTTTCTGAAAACACCCAGGGTACCAGATTCAATCCCACAAGGCAGCAGTGATTGAACCAGAGGGGCCACATGTGGAACTTTTGGACAAACGTGCCCACCAGTGAATGAGCCGCCAAGGGTCGTGGAAGAAACCAGCCAAGGCTGATATCCGCCCCTCAATGGAGCGAAAAGCAAGTCTTTTAACCATTCCACGCTGTCAAAAAAACGGCAGGATCCTGGAAGCCGAATATGTACGTGAACGCCACTCCATCTCCACACCTAGAGATGTAGGCCCTTCAAGTGCGATGGCAATTCATCCGAAAAGATGACTTCCGTGCAGTCAGCATGGTGGAAGCACCGAACCGACAGGCTACGGTCACTTAGTATCCCACTGTCAGCCATGTCGTGAAGGCCAGCGACTGCAAGCAGGATGAAATGTATGACCTTGCGATAAAAAGGTCCTATCGCATTGGCAGCCGCCAAGGAACATCCGCCACCAGTCGCACTAAAGCGGCGTACCAGGGACACCGGAAACAATCTGGGGCAAGTAGACTACTCGGAGCCCCTCGGCCACTACTCTGAGCAGAGGAGGAAGAGTATTTTTAGGAGGAAGGCATACATAGCTGACACTGTCCCCACAGGACCACAAACGCATCTGAGGCGTCCTCCCAAGAATCATCGATCCTGGCCACAACCTCAAAACCTTCGGTCGAGAAGCCAGGAGATTCCCATCAGGTGATCCCCCCCATCTCCGGTAGAGGAGTCAAAACACCTCCGGGTGTAGACTATAGTCCACGGCCCAGCAACTGCCGACTCGGAGTCCGCCTGCTAGAGTTCTACGCCCAGACTGTATGCGACTATCTTTACCCCGCTCCCGCAGGACGTGAGCGACAGCATGCAGCAGCCGACCGACTTGTTCCCTCTCGATGGGTGACATATGCCCCCGCTGTGGCGTTGTCCAACTGGATCCTGACTGGACGTTCCCGCAGCCTCCATGACCAAGTGGAGCGGCACCGCCTGAACGCCCGAAGGAGCACCCTGATCGGCAGGCGGGGTTCTTCCTGCGTCCAGCGACCCTGTGTCGTCCAACACAAAGGAAACTACTTCCTGGACTGAAAGGCCGCGAGACTCCCTAACTAGCCGGCTCAACCGGATTTTACAATCCAGGGACAATGGAGATGTGTCCTATGTCGACAAGATCTCCATTTTGCAAGACTCGAGTGTGGAATTAAACACACGGGACTGCCTCGAATGTGGCTACCATGAAAAAAACAGGACATGCATGTAAAAGCGCAGTGACCACCACCAGCGTGACGCCCACCGCTGTACCGCAGCCTGAAGAGTCTGCAACTTGCAAAGGGAGAAAAAAAAAAAAGACTTTCGCCCTTGAGGAGTCCAGATCGAACCCAGGTATTCCAGGCGTGAAGTCTGCACCAACACCGACTTCTGGAGGTCCCGTACCCAACAAAAACTTCTGAAGAGTCAGACTGGCGATCGCCACATCCACCCCGAATTCTGAGGCAAGTCTGCCCTCAGATGGAGATTGACCAAACCGCCCATGATTGCGTTCCCTCGTTGCCTCAGCAAGGCCAGGATCGGGGCGAGCACCCTGAAGAAACTTCTGGTGCCGACACCAGGCCAAAAAGAGAGACACCATTTAGCAGTGCTCATCCCAGACTGCAAACCGCAGAAACCTCCGATGCCTGGCACATATTGGGGCTGCAATAAAATGCGTCCTTGATGTCCAAGGATGGCAGCAAAAAAATCCCCCGGATGTAGTGCAGTGACCACAAAGTGACAAGCTGCCATCCTGAACCTTTGTGCTATCACAAAGCTGTTGAGGGTCTTGAGATCCAGGACCGGACCGACCCCTCCCTTCTCTGGGACTACAGATTGTAGATTCCTTGAAAAAAACCTTTCCGGCGCCGGCACAGCTACTATCCCCTGCGCATGAGCAGGTCCTGCACTGCCCCAAACAAGGCAGCCCGGCAAGCCAGAAGGGGATGAAGGGTGGAGATAAAAAAGAAAATTCAGTTTTTTGGTGGATAAGAAGAAAAACTCCATCTTGTACCCAGATGAAACCACTTCACAGGCCCACTAGTCGGAAGTAGGGAAGTCGCCCGAGCTGCAAGCTCACGAGGGCGACCCCCCACCGCAGTCGGGCGGGGGCAAAAACCTCCAAGTCGCCGCAGATTTGCTCGCAGGCATGTTTTGCTTGCGAGAAACAGGGATACCTTTTTTCGTCCCTTAGCAGGTGTCCCGTCGGCCTGGGGCCGCTTACCTGCAGGCCCGGAAGGAAAAACACGCTTGAGAGCGGAAAAAAAAGGGGAGGGCCCTGGCCTACGGCGTGGCTCCTTACCTTTTCTGAGTTTGTGAGAGCACAGGGCTCTCCCCGCCGCATGCTGACCCCCATACCCTAAACAAGGGCCAGGCCCTGGATACCAGGGGGCCCCTTCGGGGGAGATGTCCCCCATCAGGAAACATTCCGCAAAGGGACCACGGACAGCCATGCGATTTTTTGAGACGCTGCGGCCGTTCTCATTTTTTGCATGTAAACTTACCCAATAAGCTTGTAGGGAATACCTCCCAGCGGTGCGGGCCAGCTTGTAGGACCGACACCATAATAGATGCACTCGCCGTAACCTCCATTTTATTGGGGAGCCCGCACGTCGTGATAAGTGCTCCAACAAGCGCCGGCTAGCGCTGACCCGGACATGGAAGCAAGCAAGAACGCAGTACCGCACAGTCCGAAGTTCCTGGGTTGCAGCCTCCGACAGGTCAGAGCAGGAGACATCTGCCACAGCAAGGCCTAAGTCTAAATCAGAACTCTACCCCGAAGATGGTGGGGGCGTTTTTACCCCCCTTGCGTCCACACACCGCTTCTATCCTGTAATAAGGGACTCCAACACCACCGACAAAGCGTCCATACGCACCCCAGGTACAGGGCACCGGTTGCCACCACAGGGATGTCAGGGAAAGACAACGCCAGCTTCTGACGCCATGCAACCCGCACTTGCCTGACACCCATAGGGACCAAGGCAAGGCAGCAAAAACAAAATCCACCCCCCTAGCTGCTCAGAGTGAGGGACCCCATGGGACTCACTGCTCTGGTCCAGGTGCTGTCAACTCTCCCCATATGCCTCCTAACAGGCATGGCTGCAGTGTATTCTTGTGCCTGAGGTGTACTGGGCCATTCGCGCCATTCAGAAGGGACGTTTTCACCGCGAGAGGCAAAAACTGAGCCAAGACTACAAGAAAATGCCCCAGGGGGACTGCTACTTACCCATCCTGCGTGGACTAACTGAAGGCATTCCCGACAGACCCAGCATGACCTGTCGGCCCGGCACACTGACACAGACATAAAGCCCGGTCATATGTGTGCCCCGGAGCATATAGCTCACCGGCCACCCCTGGAGCAACGGGGCATGTCGTGGACGACCCAGCGCATAGCTAAAGGTAGGCACACGCTCGATGGCCGAAACTGGGGGGACTACAAGGATTGAGGATCCAGCCTGTCACCCAGTCGGCAGTTGATAGTAGATCTCAGGATCAAAAAAGTTGAAAAAAATCCACAGAACCAAGGGACCCACAGGTAGCCAGGTCCTTCTCCTATGCTAGGCAGAAAAAAAACTGAGCTGCATGATGCAGGGAGAGGGCTTGTACCTAGTGGGACCGCCCCCAGGGCGGTACTGTACAGTTTTGATGCATGTTTAACACTTAACATGCTTTTCTGTCTAGTCCTCTCCTGATAGAAGGCTAATACCCTAATGTCAAGAATAAGATGCTGTGTCCGTCCATGAAGGAAAGAGAAATATACTTACCATCCTTTTACTTTCCTGCTAGTAGCAAAGAATAGCTGTTTAAGCTATGAGTTTCTGCCATGGCTTAGCTAGGGCCATGGACTCCGTGTGACACTAGAGACTGGCCCAATGCTGTTACATGGAGAGAACTACATGTGCCTCAATGCCTGGAAGTACCAGGTATTTTGAGACTTGGTACTAAACGAAGTGGCAGGGGAGCAACAGAAAGAAGAGTAGTGGGGGATTAAAGCAAAACACAGATTTCCTTTAAGCATTTAAAAGTTTGCCATCTGCATTACTAGAATAATGTACGCTGAAGAGGACATCCTGCTTAATCTATAAATGGACATTGGAGTACTCAATACATCCAAGCCCCATTTAAAGCAGTATTAAACCCCAAACTGAAATATATTGCAGTTTAACCAATCTCTAAATTTGGAGAACGCGTTTTCTTTTTTAGGCTCTCCCCCACCTCTGTTTCAACTAGTGATCTGGTCAGTTACATACCCCTCCTGTATTGGAGTGCCTATACTCTGGATGAATGAGCACAGGGGGCACCTTTGGAAAGCAGCATTGTCAGACTGGGGAAAGGGAAGTGTTAAATGGACTAGCAGATTTACATACACTAAAAGCTGCCCAAACATCGGTTCTTTTTTTTTTAGTTCAGCCACCTAGCTGGAAAACACACACACACACACACACACACACACACACCTCCCAGCTGTTAGAATACACTGATCAGAGCCACAGCCTATTGGTTGCAGCTCTGATCAAACTGAACTTTTCCAGCAAGATGTTATCAATTGACTTCTCATGAATAAAACTGGTCACACATGGATCGAAATTTGTCTGGTTCCTGCTCAACAAAACTGAAGCTGTACTCCAGGTCAAACTTTAAAGCAGTTACCGCAACAGTTTTTGTTCCATCTGGAATAAAGGTTTTATATAAATAAAAGCTGGTTATTGTAAACACTCCTCACATTGGTAAATAGTTTCTCTCATCCCTGTAACTACTACATCTGCAAGACCGTTGTTCTATTGAAAAAAAGACATAGCGCAACCCCCCCAATCCCTTACTTACCCTACGATTCTGGTACTGGTACTTTTTGAAGACATTGTTGACTGTGTCAAGCAGTTCCTTTATTGCACTAGCAATATCTCTGTTTAAATAAAAAAAAAATGATAGTGTTAATAGCATTGTAACAGCATTAGTTGTATGCCTTTACAGCGATTTAGAGAACAATGCTACTGTATGCACATATGAAACATAGTGCCATTCCTATCCATTTACTATGATTCCTATCCATACTTGATTCTGAGCATGCACAATTTTTTAAGACTCGGAAAAGCATACACACAACCGGTTTTCTCGTCTGAAAACAGGCCGACGAGAACCCGACGAGAAACTAGAGAGCACAGGTTCTCTATTTTTCTCATTGAGATTCCCGGCAGTTTTCGTCGAGAAACCATACACACGAACGGTTTTCTCGGCACGAAACAGACCACGGACAGCCATGCGATTTTTTGAGACGCTGCGGCCGTTCTCATTTTTTGCATGTAAACTTACCCAATAAGCTTGTAGGGAATACCTCCCAGCGGTGCGGGCCAGCTTGTAGGACCGACACCATAATAGATGCACTCGCCGTAACCTCCATTTTATTGGGGAGCCCGCACGTCGTGATAAGTGCTCCAACAAGCGCCGGCTAGCGCTGACCCGGACATGGAAGCAAGCAAGAACGCAGTACCGCACAGTCCGAAGTTCCTGGGTTGCAGCCTCCGACAGGTCAGAGCAGGAGACATCTGCCACAGCAAGGCCTAAGTCTAAATCAGAACTCTACCCCGAAGATGGTGGGGGCGTTTTTACCCCCCTTGCGTCCACACACCGCTTCTATCCTGTAATAAGGGACTCCAACACCACCGACAAAGCGTCCATACGCACCCCAGGTACAGGGCACCGGTTGCCACCACAGGGATGTCAGGGAAAGACAACGCCAGCTTCTGACGCCATGCAACCCGCACTTGCCTGACACCCATAGGGACCAAGGCAAGGCAGCAAAAACAAAATCCACCCCCCTAGCTGCTCAGAGTGAGGGACCCCATGGGACTCACTGCTCTGGTCCAGGTGCTGTCAACTCTCCCCATATGCCTCCTAACAGGCATGGCTGCGGTGTATTCTTGAACACACTAGAACAGACCCAAAATCACAGAAATGAAAAAGGAGTTTCCCAAAACAAACAAAAAAGGTTTTCTAAATTACACCCAAGAATAAATTGAGATGTTCTCAAACGTTCTACAAAAATTTATTATTACACAATTAGTATGCTTATATCAGGATAGAATTCTACAGTTCATAAACTAATGTTAAGTAGATACAAATTTCCCCTTATATGGCATATACAGGTCTTTAAACAAAATGGGGGTGCGCAAACCCACGCACCAAGCCAAAAGGAAGGGCGAATGTCCCAACGCTTATTAGGATTTAAATAAATGGTGAAATTATGGCATGTGTTTTTCAGCACTTTTAGGATGGCGACCCAAAACGCCATATATTAACCAAACAAAATTGGACAATTAGAAGATGTATACTAATTACGCCAAATCAGAGGCTATGGCGCCATCCAAAAAAAAAAGGAACGTTTTGGTGAAAAACCCAAAAGCAAAAAAGTGATAACTGCACCACAATAAATGCTATAATATATAATAGATTATCGCTTTCATACAATGGAGCCAGGGCATCACATAAAAATTACTCTTGGTTATATTCCAAAAGATCCGACAACTTCTGAGGTTACCACCATTTGGGTTTCCTGGCCACTATGGCTGTAATTATGCCAACTTGGCCCCCATATTGGCCTGTCCCAATAAAAATATTCAAACATAGCGTTATTAGTCGCCATGACACTGGCGTCTGCTAGCCAATGTGTCACACAACATAACCATCATCCAGCTGGGGAGCTGCCAGTTGTGCCAAGAATGCACAAGAAGGTAGTCTTACGCAAGGTCTTGTTTGTGGCATGTTGTTCTTTGTGATGGACATCACTAGACTGCTTAACAAAAAAAAAAAAAAAAAAACTTAACGGTGTGTTTATTTACAGTCCACTTTTTTTGCGAATGAGTAACCATGTACCTGTTCTTGTGGCAGCAGCAGGAGGGAGGCCATGCTGATATCTGGGCACCACAGTTTTCTTAAAAGGGTGCTTTCAGATTCTTCCTGTCCCCTCCAGACACAATCACCAAAACAGGGTTTTGGGGGGGGAAATGAGGCACTTGTCCCCATCAACATGGGTACATTGTGCCATTCCAGGGGGCTCAGGAAAAAGGGGAGACGGGCTACACGCTCAGATAAGGGTCTGGTAAGACACAATTTTTTTTTTTTGACTGCCTGCCGTAACTAACCATGACCATACGTGGTTAATAACCTCACTTGGGATCCCCCCCCCCCGATTCTTTTACAAACAAAAAATAGTGGAACTGTGATTTAGCGACATTTATTTTTTTATTTCTTAAACGCCACCTTTGCTTTAGTACAGCCTACAGGCATATTTATAGAAAAATTGTGCATTTATATTGCTTTACTTTAAGCCTGCTCCCCGCAAAAGTACTTTTCATTTTTTTTTTGCATTGGTACCTGTTCGCCGTACCAGTGCCCAGCTCCCCAAGCCCTTTGTTTGACAATCCTTTGCCACTGCTGTGAAAACTTCCAGAATTTCAAGATTGAACCCCCATTGACTTAGATGGGATTTACATTATTGAATTTTATGACGAGCTTGGCAAACGACTCATAATCAGGTTTATAAATTTTCAAATCTGAAGAGCCACTTTCTTCATCAGTAGCAAGTATAAAGAAGGTCATATCTGTTCATCCAGACCAGTACCTACATTAGGTTTTATTACTACTCAATCAGAAGAAAAAGCTGTAAATGGCATCAGTTTAGTAAATTTGTAAAGCAGGCACTCACTTGATTGTCTGAAGGAACCTCACTCTGTCATTGATTTCATCAGGTATCTTGCCAAGGATCTGCTTAAGTGCTCGTGCCTTCTCATTTAGTTCCTGGAACTCTGGCTCAGGCCTTTCAATCATATATTCTGAAAGTAGAAAATATTAAATTGTATGAAGCCAGTGACAGCATTGACCAGAAACTTTCAATACACTACAATCTTTTTTTATCTAGAAGTATATCATCACAATGCACTTGACAGAATTTTGCTGTACATAAACATAAAACCAGAAAAATATTTAAAACTTACCTTCCACATCAGCAGCTGCCATACGCAGGAGAGATTCTGTAAAATTCACTTCTACACTCTTCTTTTCCAGAATTTTTGTAATGATATCTTGCGTGAGCCCTGGATTCTCTTTTTCTGCCTATGTGGGAAGACAAAAATAAAAAAATAAAAGCCAGTACAGCAACATTCTTCTGCAACTACAGAACCAAAAATGCAGAAGGTTCAGTGTCGGAAGTGCACTTTTCTGTACCGTTTTCCTTTTAAGCACATTTTAGCATGGTACTGGAAATACCCCAGGTACAGTATAAAACAGGTGAACAGAATTTGGGGAAGGTACAAGTCATTTTTGGCTCAAAATTAAAACAATGCATTTTAATAACAGAACAGGGATAGCTGACATTTGTCCCAGGGCCATTTTAAGGTGGCACCTAGTAGGGGTGCACTGAATGTTTTTTTTGTGCCAAAACCGATACCGAAAATGAAAAATACACTAGCCCGAAAATGACTTTTTAAAAAATTTATATTTTTGTATATATTCGAAAAAAATGTATACATTTATATAACACATTGCTAATGGTATTCTCAAAATTGCCATGCGGTGCACCTCTAGTAGATATGGTGCAGGAGATGGTCAGATGGCAGACTCACCAGTGTCCCTCATATGCAGCCCATCAGTGCCCAGCAGACTCACCAGTGTCCCTCATATGCAGCATCCCTGTGCCCGGATCAGAGTGACGATCTCAGTGTGACACGGAGCAGGATTTGAATTGCCCGGGCCGCAGTAACAATGTCCCGCCTCCTGTGATCACGTCACTCTGATTCAATGTCCTGGCACTGGATCAGTGTGCCATCAATCACAGAAGGTGGGACTTTGTTATTAGGGCCGGACAAGTCAGGTCTCCCTGACAAAGGGAGAGCGCTGCTCTGCAAGGAGAGGAGGAGGGAGGGGAGCACAGGACATTAAGCCAGGATGAAACCCTGCGCTGCCACCGCTACTGAGCATGCGCGATTTTTGGCAATATTCTCCTTTCGTCATTGTGCCGAAAAGCCAATTTTCAGCCGCCAAAATTTCGGTGCATCCCTAGCACCTAGAGCTCCATTGGAGTTCCCAATTGTGTTTACTTCAGCTGAGTAGGAAAGTCATAAAATGCAGAGTTTCTATGGATTCCAGAGCTGTGCGATAAAAACAAAACAAACAACGCTGTGTGATGCGATAAAGCGTACATCATACCTCCTCCCTGCCACGCGGCTCTGTAGCCCAAAATGCTATGTGGGTTGCAGGGCAGTCTGAATGGGCCCAGAGACAGAAGGTTCTTGTGATCCAGAAGAGGCCAAGGGGAGTCTCTCAGAAGTTGAAGTATGTCTGAGTACAGTACCATGCGCCCTCCTGGGCCAGATTGGAGCCAAAAGAATCACCAGAATGCCCTTCGATTCAATCCTGCGTAGCAGAAATAGGATTTTTGTACTCACCGTAAAATCCTTTTCTCTGACGTCCATGGACTGACACAGCTCTAATACTGAAACACGTGGGTATATGTCCCTGCTCGCAGGAGAAGATCTAGGCAAAATGTTAGAAACATACATTCTAGAAAAAACAGGAGCTGAACAGCTCCGCCCAAGGGGGCGGTCCCTCCAGACATAACCCCTCCTACCTGCAGCTAGCAGACTCAGTTCGTAACAAAGCAGTACAAACCTTAAAGGGTGGGTACTGTGTCAGTCCATGGACGTCAGAGAAAAGGATTTTACAGTGAGTACAAAAATCCTATTTTCTCTTATCGTCCATGGACTGACACAGCTCTAATACTGAAACACGTGGGACATCCCAAAGCAGTATCAGAAAAAGGGTGGGAGCAGTAGTAAAGGAAAAACCAAACTCCACTCCAAACAAGCAGAACTCCTCAACGGAGGAGTTGCAACTTTAAACAGTGGCCTGCAACCCTTTGCGGCCGAAGGAGGCATCCGACGATGCAGCCACATCAACCTTATAGAGCTTAGAAAAAAGGTACGAACGGACGACCAGGTCGCCGCCTTGCACACATGTGCAACCGACGCTTGATGTCGGAAAGCCCAGGAAGCACCAATTGCCCTGGTGGAATGCGCCGTAACCGGAAAGGAAGGCGCCCGCCCCTTAAGGGCATAGGCCTGTATAACGGTCGGTCTGATCCACCTAGAAAAGGCAGCAGACGACACGCTTGGCCCATTTTGGACCAGAGACAGACACAAACATGGAGTCAGACTTCCGAATGGAAACAGTAGCAGACAGGTACACCCGTAAGGCTTGTACCACATTCAATGTATGAAGCGCAAACTCTGAGGGATGCGATGGGTGAGGACGGAAGAACAACGTCTTCATTAAGGTGAAAGGCCGAGACCACCTTTGAAAGGAAAGACGGTCATGGGCGCAACACCACCTTATCCTTATGAAGGACCAAGTAAGGCAACTTGCAGGACAAGGCCGCCAACTCAGACACCCGAACAGAAGTAATGGCCACTAAGAAAGCCTCCTTCTGGGACAAGGTCAAGAGAGGAACCTCCCTGATATTTTCAAAGGGATGTTCTTGGAGAACCGAGAGCACCAAATTCAGACCCCAAGGAGGGGGAGGAGGCTTGACAGGGGGGGGGGGGAAATCACATGGCGAACCCCCTGCACAAAAAAGGTGCTAATCAAGGAATGGCGCGCTAGCGGTCGTTGAAAAAGACAGCCGGACCGAAATCCGACCCTTGATGGTACGCAAGGCCAGCTTTTGGGTCACACCACGCTGTAAGAACAGCAAAATCTTGGGACGGAATACATCCGTGGACGCCATCAAGATCCTCGCACATAGCGTTGTAAGTCTTCCAGGTACGGCGATTGATCCTTCTGGAGGAAGAATTCCGTGCCCACCACAGATGAGATGACCGAATCCGAGAGACCTCGGTCCCTCAGCACCTGGCTTTAACAGCCATGCCAAAGCCAAGGACTGTAAAGCAGGATGAAGTATGGGACCATGAGACAGAAGGCCCACCCAAATAGGCAGTCACCAAGGAACGTCTGCGACTAGCCGAACAAGATTGGCGTACCAATGTCACCGTTCCAGAGCAAAGAAGATCACCGGAATGGCCTCGACCACTACTCTGCGAAGCAGGCGAGGTAACAACAGTAGCGGAGGGTAAGCATACATCAGGCGATATTGCCCCCACGGGCCACCAACGCGTCTGCCCAGGGATCCCTGGACCTGGCCACGAATCTCGACATCTTGCGAGTCGAGAGGCCATAAGGTCCACATCCGGTGCCCCACCTCTGGTAAAGGAGGTGAAAACACCTCCGGATGTAAGGACCCTTCCCCTGGAATGCACACGGCCAACAGGACTGTTCTGCAGTGGAATGGGTATGATAATCCCAAGGAGACCCCACAATGTATTGGAGAAGGGAGGCCCCGGCTTACAGGATTGCCTCAATTGTTGGCCAAGAAAGGCAACCTGACAGAGCTTCCCTAGGAACTCGGTCAGTGGACCAGTAACTCAGCCTCTACAGGTGGCGCAGATCCACCCCGGACACAGAGACCCTAGAGGCTAAAGCAGTTGCAGTGCACCTGCTGGTCGACTGATAGATGAAGCAGAGGCTTTTGCCCAGTCATTGAGCTTCAGAAACGCCAGAGACGCAGCCACTACCGGGCGTAACGCTAACCTCAGCATGGCGAACACATGGCAATGCTCCATCCAGCAGCTACTCCATTGATAAGTGCTGATTGTACAAACACATAGTTTATACTGTAATAAAGAAAAATATATAAAACAATCCTAGATGACATCAGGATAAAAAAAAAGTCCAAAGGTGTGACCCATAAATAAGTCTAAAGGGAGGTTCCATAGACTAAAGACAGTCCAAACAATTCCGTATATTGTGGTTCCACCATGTATGACACCGAATAAACCACCACCAAGGAGAAATGGCTGCTTACCAGATGCAAGCAAAAACACACAGTTGGCTATGACCCAGCTGTGGCCTTTAGCTTGAGAGGAATCCAAACAAAGTACCCCAGACACTCTTCCAGTATTAGCATGGACCTCTTGATGGCTCCGTTGCAAAAAAAGAATACCATAGGGTGACAACGTTCTATCAAGGTATAGTACTAAAACACCACCACCGTGATATATAGGATATTTTAGTGACCACCGCCCTAGTAACTATGGCTCCTAACCAGAAGCAAGGAAGGAGCGCGCATTTGGCTATAGCCTAGACACGGCCTCTATCCTGCACGTTGGACCCAAACACAGACTTCCGGGACACTCTTCAATAATATATGAGACGCTGCTGATGCTCCATATAGGGTGCCAAAAAGAAGGGGGGGGGGAGACCATAGAGTAATACCTTCTAAAATCGCGTTTATTATAAAAAAAAAAAAAAGTAGCGTACTTACAAAATTGTAAAATCATAAAGAACATGCCGGCCGGTATGAACAGGAGCCCTTCCCCGGTCGAGCTGCGTGGTGACGTCACTGCGTGTCCGCCAGACACGTTTCGTCACACATGACGTTCTCAATGGGATAGGGCACGCAATGACTCACCGCAATATATAGACAGAACCAAGCCTCGCTATGAGATGCCAGCATTTGGTTACGAGCGCCATCTTGATCATGGGCAACCATGCTAGTACTGCTTATAACAGCAAATAGCAGCAAAGATCAAGATGTGAATAAAAACAAAAAAACCTTAAACAGAACCTTAAACAAAAACTGGGCAGAGCAACCCTACTAACATATATATTAAGAACCCCCCCCCCCCCCCCCCCCCCAAAAAAAAAAAAAAAAAAAAAAAAAAAAAATTATATATATATATATATATATATATATATATATATATATATATATATATATATATATATATATATATATATATATATATATATATATATATATATATATATATATATATATATATATATATATATATATATACACATACACACACACACAAGGCAAACGGGCGCCACCGCCGTAACGTCCCATTCACTAATATTGTGCAAAGATAAACAAATAGACATGTGTAGTAGTGAACAATCCAATATAGCACACATACATACATACATACATACATACATACATACATACATACATACATACATACATACATACCATACATATATATATCAGGGCTCGACAAACCCCGGGTGCCAGGTCGCCATTGCGACTAGAATTAGCGACCTGGGGCAGCACAGCTGGGGAATCCTGTCTCTCCGTGCCCCCCCTCCGCGCCGCGGGTTCGCGTCGGGCCGCTCCGGCCGGTAATTGAGGCCACGGCTTTGCGGCCTTCTGCAGGCCTATGCTTCCTTCTGTGATCTAGCGCCATCTTGTGGTGGCTGTTGGTATGACAAACAGCAATGCTAATGGAGTTTCCCTGTCTGTTTTCACTGCCATCTCCTTCCCTCTAATTAGAACCCCCAAACATTATATATATTTTTGATTCTAACACCCTAGAGAATAAAATGGCGGTCGTTGCAATACTTTGTCACACCATATTTGCGCAGCGGTCTTACAAGCGCACTTTTTGGGGAAAAAATACACTTTTTTTATAAAAAAAATAATAGGATTTTTATAACAGCTTACCTGTAAAATCCTTTTCTTGGAGTACATCACGGGACACAGAGCGACATAGTCATTACTAATGGGTTATATAGTTACCGTCAGGTGCTGGCACTGGCAACTTCCAAAACCGGAAGTACCCTCCCCTATATAAGCCCCTCCCATCCGGGAGCACCTCAGTTTTGTAGCAAAGCAATAAGTGTCCCCAAAGAGGGGCGGGAGCTCTGTGTCCCGTGATGTACTCCAAGAAAAGGATTTTACAGGTAAGCTGTTATAAAAATCCTATTTTCTTTCTCGTACATCACGGGACACAGAGCGACATAGTCATTACTAATGGGATGTCCTAAAGCAATGCCAAATGAGGGGGGGGATACACCATATATAAGCTGAGCGCTATCAGACATGAGGATCTTTTGCGGCCTGCAACACACTGCGCCCAAAGGCGACATCCTCCTGACTTCTAACGTCCACCTGGTAGAACCTAGTAAACGTGTGTACCGAAGACCATGTTGCGGCCTTACAGATTTGAGCCAGGGAGGCCTGGTGATGCACTGCCCATGAAGTTCCAACTGCTCTCGTGGAGTGCGCCCTAACTTTGAACGGAGGCGGTCTACTTCTCAAGCTATAGGCTTGTATTATGACCTGTCGAATCCACTTGGCTAAAGTAGATTTTGACGCTGCCTGACCCTTTCTGGGGCCTTCCGGCAGAATAAACAAAGTATCCGTTCTGCGAATCTGAGCAGTGGCTTTTAGATAAGCTTTAACTGCTCTTACTACATCCAAAGAATGCAATAACTTTTCCTCTACCGAAGTAGGCTTGGGGAAAAAAGAAGGAAGAACCACATCTTGGTTCAAATGAAAACTCGATACCACCTTAGGAAGAAAGGCTGGATGAGGACGTAACACTACTCTGTCCTTATGGATAACCAGATATGGCTCCTTACAGGACATAGCTGCTAATTCCGATACTCTTTTAGCCGAACAAATGGCTACTAGAAAAATCAATTTCCTGGTGAGAAGCACTAAGGAAATATGCTGTAATGTTTCAAATGGTTGTTTCTGTAGAACCGACAGAACCAAGTTTAGATCCCATGGACATATGGGAATATTAACCGGAGGACTAATACGCATCACTCCTTGTATAAAGGCTTTGACTAGTGAATGCGAAGCCAAGGGCCTTTGAAAAAATATTGACAAGGCCGAAATCTGACCCTTGATAGTACTCAAGGCAAGCTTCCTATCTACAGCCCATTGTAGGAAGTCCAGAATCCTACCTATTACGTATTTACGTGGATGCCATTTCTTGGCTTCACACCAGGCGATGTACGCCTTCCAGATTCTATAGTAGATCTGCCTGGATACCGGCTTCCTGGCATTGATCATGGTAGATACCACAGCATTAGAGAGCCCTCTCTTTTTTAGAATGTGGGCTTCAATAGCCAGGCCGTCAAACCTAGGGCTGGTAAGGAAGGGTGGTATATCGGTCCCTGCGAAAGCAGGTCCGGACGATGTGGGAGGGTCCAAGGACTCCCCACAGACATTTTTACAATCTCCGCGTACCATGCTCTTCGGGGCCACGCTGGAGCCACCAGAATCACTGGTTTCTTTTCTACCCTGATTCTGCGGAGTAATCGAGGTAACAATTGTGGCGGTGGGAATGCATATATCAGCTTGAACTGATCCCAAGGGAACACTAGGGCATCCGAGCCGCACGCTAGGGGATCCCTTGCCCAAGAGACAAACCTGTCCACTTTTGTGTTGAATCTGGATGCTAGCAGATCTACATCCGGTGTTCCCCACCGCTGACATATTGTCCGGAAAACCTCGGGATGAAGGGACCATTCCCCTGGGCATAATTGTTGGCGACTTAGAAAGTCCGCCTTCCAATTCTCCACTCCTGGAATGAATACCGCAGATATGGCTGGGACATATCTTTCTGCCCATCTCAGGATGTAATTTACTTCCCTTTGGGCTGCACGACTCCTGGTGCCCCCCTGACGATTGATATATGCCACTGCTGTGGCATTGTCTGACTGAACTCTGACAGGGGACCCTTGGAGTTTGGATGTCCATGCTACTAGGGCATACCGGGCTGCTCGTATCTCTAAGAGATTGATGGGCAGGGCCTTTTCCGCATCCGACCATCTGCCCTGGAGAGACCATTGCTCCAGTACTGCTCCCCAGCCTATAAGGCTGGCATCTGTAGTGACCACCTTCCAGGAAATCGGACTGAAGGATTTCCCTCTTTCCAGATTCTGGGGAACCAACCACCAGCGGAGGCTCCTGCGAACGGAAGGGGACAAGGACATTGGTAAGTCCAGAGCCTGAACTTTTTTGTTCCAGGCTGACAGTATGGCCCTTTGCAACTTCCTTGAATGGAATTGACCGTAGGGTACTGCTTCGAATGATGCCACCATTTTTCCCAGCAGCCTCATGCACAGGCGTATGGATGGCTGTCTTTTTGAACCCACTAAGTGGATCAAATCTCTCAAAGACGACCCCTTTTCTTGAGCAAGAAAATCTTTCTCTGGTCTGAATCCAGCCTTAGCCCCAAGTATTCCAGACTTTTGACTGGTTTTAGGGCTGACTTGTCTCGGTTGATAATCCAACCGTGATATTCCAGATACTTGATTGTCTCGTGAACAACCACTTCTAGTTTTTCCACTGAGTGGTCTATCAGCAACAAGTCGTCTAGATATGCCATTATCGTTACACCTCGTGTTCTTAGATTGGCCAATAATGGGGCCAGAATTTTTGTGAACACTCTTGGTGCTGTGGCCAGACCGAAGGGTAAGGCTCTGAACTGAAAATGGCGCCCTTCTACCGCAAAGCGTATAAATTTTTGGTGGGCTGGAAAGATGGGGATGTGCAAATAAGCATCTTTGATGTCGATCGAGGCTAACCATTCCTCCCCTTGTAGGGCAGTGGCTACCGATCGGATCGACTCCATCCGGAAAGTCCTGATATGTAGGAATTTGTTTAGCCCTTTTAGATTTAATATGGGCCTCACGTCCCCGTTTGGCTTCGGAACTGTAAAGAGGTTTGAGTAAAACCCGAACCCCCATTCTTCCAGGGGAACCTCTATAATTACTGCTTGAAGCAATAATTGTTCCAGTGCCAACAGGAGGGATCCTCTCTTCTGGGGATCCCTTGGCACGTTTGACCTTATAAAGCGGGAAGGAGGGGAGTTTTTTAACTCCAATTTGTATCCCAGATTTACTGCGGAGAGCACCCATCTGTCTCGGATCGTGTCCCGCCAGGTTTCTGTGAACAACTGAAGTCTTCCCCCCACCCGACTGGGTGGGGGCAACCCTTCATGCATTTGACTTTGGGGGAGGTTTTGTACCTCTCCTGCTCCAGGGCTTCTTGTTACCCTGCAACTGTCCCTGATTTTTACCTCCGGGATTTGACCGGGGAGGCCGTCGGAACTGTTTCACAGCCGATGTCCTAGGGACTGGAGAAGCCGGCCTCTTAAAGGAGGGACCTCTAACTCTATTTTTAACCGGCAAAAGTGTACTTTTACCGCTGGAAATTCTCTGGATATACTTGTCCAGGTTCTTCCCCGAATAAGCGCTCCCCATGAAATGGGAAGCTGACCAGCAATTTTTTACAGGGAGCTTCAGCAGACCAGTTTTTGAGCCATAGAAGCCTGCGCATATGTACTACAGACAGCGTAAGGCGGGAGGCCTGATGGATTGAATCCTTTATGGCGTCCACCGCAAAGCATAAGGCTCTAGGTAGATCAGCTAGGGCAAGAGCCTGCTGATCTGGCAAGTCCCTTAAGACCTGTTTCAACTGATCCTTCACTGCTTGGCAGACCCCTATAGCTGCCACTGCTGGTTGTGTCACCAATCCTGCTGTAGAAAAAGCAGATTTCAATAATGACTCCAATTTTTTATCTATTGGGTCCTTGAACATTTGGACATTTTCCACCGGACATGTCAGTGATTTATTCACACAAGAGATGGCTGCGTCCACTGTAGGGACCTTCCATTTTCTGATGAACTTATCCTCCATGGGATAGACCACCGGAAATCTCTTGGGGGGAGTAAATATTTTGTCAGGATGCTCCCAATCCTGGTAAATGAGCCCCTCCAGTAAAGGATGGATCGGAAAGGAACAAACAGTCTGGGGAGCTTTTAGCGACCCCAACGAGGAGACAGAAGTGGAGGATGGCTCCGCAAGTGGCATTTTAAATGCTGATCGGACCATATTAGTCAGGGACTGAACCCATAACCTCTCAGCATGTGATGCTGAGAACGGCTCTTCCACTGTTGATTCCTCTACAACCGAATCAACCTCATCCTGATCCCCCTCAGGTAGGTCGACCTCTGTATGGGACTGTTGCTCTGTTAACAGGCACTCTGAGGGAGGAGACGGAGATCGAGCGCTTTTCTGCTGTGACAGGGAAGCAGCGATTAATGCTGACAATCTCTCTTCCAGTCCTCCCAGAGCTGAGGAAAAAACCTCCTCTGTTACATACACAGGAGCAGGTGAACTGAGGACAGCCACAGTACCAGGTACTCCTGAGGGTGCTCTATGGTCACTAACCTCTGATTCTTCAGGGGAGACTGGTGCAGCCAAAGCATGCCCAAGATCCTCAGAGCCCGATGGAGACCCCCTATTCCTCCTGGAATTTCTAGTCCCGGAGTTTTTAGACGGCATATTCCTAAGCCACAAAACTGAGGTATTCCAGCCGAAATACACCAGTTACTGATAATAGTCTAGCATAAATGCTGCTATAATAAACAGTTGGTGTCTACTAATGTGCCTTTCTAGGGGATGCCTGTATCAACCGCTTGCTGTATGCCTTTAAATGTTGCCAGCTCTGTCTCTGTACTTCATAGCCAGCTTACTACAATATTGTGGCTTTTTAAAACCTGCTGGGACGCCCGCACATGCGCAGAAGCGCTGCGGCGCGCACAGAGCGTCATCCCCCAGGCTCCGCCCCCTTTCCCGGCTCACCTCTATATATAGAGGCGCGTGCACGCGCACGCGCGCGGCCACGTGCGCCCTCGGCGCTAATTTCAAACATGGAAACCAGGGCCCCTCTTTGCCGCAGGCCGGGGGATGGACGAGCACTGCAACATGGCAGAGGAAGCAGTTTCCTATAGGAGAACTCACCAACTGCCTGGACTTTGCTCTCTGAGAAGAAACTAGTCCACATGACAAGAAAACATTCCACAGCGGCCTCTAGTGGACAAACACAGGTACCGCAGTCTAATATACTAAATATATATAAAAAAACATTTTTTTTTTTTTTTTTTCTTGACCACCATTAAAAATTATTACATTTTTTTAGTAGTTACAGGCATGCACAGAATCTTGCGGGAATACCATTAGGTAACAGACAGAAAGACAAATTAGGCCTGGGGGTCCCCCAATAGAACCAAGTTCCTGGGGGCCCCCACTTACCTGTTCCTCGCCGCAGGACTTTGTTTGGTCCACAAAAGCCCAAACTTCACCTATCACGGCAGGCATTGTAATCAAACCTTCAGGGACCGGGTTCCCAAGGATTCCACTCCCCTGGACCTGTATAGCACCCTGCACAGAAAACATCTTGGTCGTGGGTATGACCAGAGCTCTGGATCCCAGGGTCCA
Organism: Rana muscosa; assembly: GCA_029206835.1. Lineage (NCBI taxonomy): Eukaryota > Metazoa > Chordata > Amphibia > Anura > Ranidae > Rana > Rana muscosa. Next base: position 575,431,328 of record CM055121.1, read on the forward strand.
GCTCTCCTAAGAGAAGCATTACAGGCAGAACCTTGCTCTTCTCTTTGCAAGGCCCGGGTACCGACCGTTTAGCTATGAAGCTTTTTTGGTCGGATCCGGAATAGCTTACTGAGGCCCAAAAGAACCTGTACGCAAGCTCAGTGAAAAACACATGTTTCTTCTTGGCCAACACCTTAGACACTGGCAAAGAACTGAGGTGCTCCCGGATGGGAGGGGCTTATATAGGGGAGGGTACTTCCGGTTTTGGAAGTTGCCAGTGCCAGCACCTGACGGTAACTATATAACCCATTAGTAATGACTATGTCGCTCTGTGTCCCGTGATGTACGAGAAAGAAAAGACCACAGTAAAGTTAGCCCAATTTTTTTAATATTGTGAAAGATAATGTTACGCTGAGTAAATTGATACCCAACATGTCACGCTTCAAAATTGCGTCCGCTCGTGGAATGGCGACTAACTTTTACCCTTTAAAATCTCCATAGGCGACGTTTAAAAAATTCTACAGGTTGCATGTTTTAAGTTACAGAGGAGGTCTAGGGCTAGAATTATTGCTCTCGATCTACCGATCGCGGCGATACCTCACATGTGGTTTGAACACCGCTTTCGTATGCGGGCGCTACTCACGTATGCGTTCGCTTCTGCGCGCGAGCTCGGCGGGACGGGGGCGCGTTCCTGGCTCCTAACTTTTTTAGCTGGCTCCTAGATTCCAAGCAAATTTGTCAAGCCCTGATAGAGATTATATATATATATATATATATATATATATATATATAGATAGATAGATAGATAGATAGATAGATAGATAGATAGAATAGCTGGTTGAGAATACCCCAAATTAGATGGGGTAAATTAAATAAAGTGAAAAACAGCCTGTGTATTATGGGGAAAAATTAAAGTGACATACCTCAAAGATCTCTCAATTAACCACTTAAGCCCCGGACCATTTTGTAGCTAAAAGGACCAGAGGTGTTTTCAGAATTTGGCACTGCGCTGCTTTAACTGGAAATTGTGCGGACATGCAATGTTGCACCCAAACAAAATTTGCGTCCTTTTCTTCCCACAAATAGAGCTTTCTTTTAAATGGTATTTGATTGCCTCTGCGATTTTTATTTTTTGCGATATAAAACGGAAAAAGACTGAAAATTTTGAAAAAAGTGATATTTTCTACTTTTTGTTATAAGAAAAATCGAACAAACTCAATTTTAGTCATACATTTAGGCCAAAATGTATTCAGCCACGTCTTTAGTAAAAAAAAAAAAAAAAATATGTCAATAAGCGTATATTTATTGGTTTGCGCAAAAGTTATAGCGTCTAAACTAGGGTACATTTTCTGGAATTTACACAGCTTTTAATTTATGACTGCCCATCTCATTTCTTGAGGTGCTAAAATGGCAGGGCAGTACAAAACGCCCCCAAATGACCCCCATTTTGGAAAGTAGACATCCCAAGGAAATTGCTGAGAGGCATGTTGAGACCATTGAATATTTTTTTTTTGTCTCAAGTGATTGAATAATGACAAAAAAAAAAGTTACAAAAAGTTGTCACTAAATGATATATTGCTCACACATGCCATGGTTATATGTGAAATTGCACCCCAAAATACATTTTGCTGCTTCTCCTGAGTACGGGGATACCACGTGTGGGAATTTTTAGATGCCTAGCCGCGTACGGGACCCCAAAAACCAAGCACCGCCTTCAGGATTTCTAAGGGCACAAATTTTTGATTTCACTCCTCACTACCTATCAGTTTCGAAGGCCATAAAATGCCAAAATAGCACAAACCCCCCCCCAAATGACCCCATTTTGGAAAGTAGACACCCCAAGCTATTTGCTGAGAGGCATGGTGAGTATTTTACAGCTCATTTGTTTTTGAAAATGAAGAAAGAAAATAATTTTTTTTTTCAAAAAACTGTGACAAAAAGCGAGATCTGCAAAATACTCACCATACCTCTCAGCAAATAGCTTGGGGTGTCTACTTTCCAAAATGGGGTCATTTGGGGGGGGGGGGGTTGTGCCATCTGGGCATTCCATGGCCTCCGAAACTGTGATAGGCAGTGAGGAGTGAAATCAAAAATTTACACCCTTAGAAAGCCTGAAGGCGGTGCTTGGTTTTTGGGGTCCCGTACGCGGCTAGGCTCCCAAAAAGTCTCACACATGTGGTATCCCCATACTCCGGAGAAGCAACAGAATGTATTTTGGGGTGCAATTCCTCATATGCCCATGGCATGTTTGAGCAATATATCATTTAGTGACAACTTTCTGCAAAAAAATAAAAATAAATTGTCTTTTTTCCGCAACTTGTGTCAACATATAAAATATTCCATGGACTCGACATGCCTCTCAGTATATAGCTTGGGGTGTCTACTTTCCAAAATGGGGTCATTTGGGGGGGTTTTGAACTGTCCTGGCATTTTATACACAACATTAGGAAGCTTACATCCACTCTTCTAACCACTTGAAGACAAAGTCCTTTCTGACACTTGTTTACATGAAAACATATTTATTTTTTGCAAGAAAATTATGTTGAACCCCCAAACATATATTTTTTTTAAAGCAAAGGCCCTACAGATTAAAATGGTGGGTGTTGCATTTTTTTTTCCACACAGTGTTTGCGCAGCGATTTTTCAAACGCATTTTTTGGGGAAAAAATACACTTTTTTTTTAATATTAATGCACTAAAACCCACTATATTGCCCAAATGTTTGATGAAATAAAAAAGATGATCTTAGGCCGAGTACATAGATACCAAACACGACATGCTTTAAAATTTCGCACAAACACGCATTGGCGACAAACTACATACATTTTTAAAAGCCTTTAAAAGCCTTTACAGGTTACCACATTAGATTTTACAGAGGTCTACTGCTAAAATGACTGCCCTCGATATGACCTTCGCGGTGATACCTCACATGCATGGTGCAATTGCTGTTTACATATGACGCCAGACCGACGCTTGCATTCGCCATTGCGCAAGAGCAGGGCAGGACAGGGGTGCTTTTTTTATTTATTTTTTTTATTATTAATTTTGCTTTTTTATTTTATTTTTAAACTGTTCCTTCCATATTTTTTTTTTTTTTTAATCATTTTTATTGTTATCTCAGGGAATGTAAATATCCCCTATGATAGCAATAGGTAGTGACAGGTACTTTTTTAAAAAAAAAACTGGGGTCTATTAGATCTTTCCTCTGCCCTCAAAGCATCTGACCACACCAAGATCGGTGTGATAAAATGCTTTCCCAATGGCGCTTTTTATATCCGGGGGGGGGGGGGGGACATTCCCTCCCACGGCTTGTAAAAGCAGTCCAGAGGCTAATTAGCCACTAGGATTGCTTTTACATGAAAGCCGGCCGCTGGCTGAAAAGAATGATACCAAGATGATACCTAAACCCGCAGGCATCAATCTGGTATAACCATTCAAAGTCCAGCAACATACCAGTACGTTGCTGGTCCTTGTTGGACATGTATTGTAATCTTTTTTTTCATGCAGCCTGTTGGCTGAACGAAAAAAGAGATTGATCGGTGGGTATGCCCACCATTAGAATACCTCCCTTCATTCACCCACTTCTAATGATGGGCATACATGCACCATTTATATATGCCAAAGCATGGGGGCATCCTCACGCAAACGTTATGCCGCACACACATGGTCAGACTTTTCCACGGGCAAGCCTCCGTCGGAATTTCGACCGTATGTGGGCGGCATTAGGAGCAAAATCGCTCCTCCGTCCCAATGCTTCCGCATATATGCTTTTTTTTTTTTTTAACTGTGGTGGTGAAATCACCTCCTACAGCACTGGAGTCGCAGGGATCAGGCCTGTCTCTGCGAACGCTGCAGTTATGTGTGTTGTGTTTTGTAAGTGACAGTGATCAATCGATACTGCACTTGGTTGGCCTGGGCTGGACGGAGGGGCAAAACGCAGGTGCCAGCAGGTATCTGGGCTGATCCCGCCAACACTGCGTTTTTGGGAACCCTAAATTGCTGGGGACGCTAGTATAGATCTGATCAGATATTGATCTGTTCAGATACTATACCACTAAGGGAGGTGTATGCTACACGCGTGGGTGTTAGCGTTACTGGCACTAACCTGACGCTGCCTGGGGCGACGCAGACCCTCTCTGACGCTAAAACCTAATTGATATCACCTGCCGGGCGATCAGGGGGTTAAACCTTTATTGGGTTATATACGGCGGGTGCCCTGACACTATAAAAAGCAAACTAACTAACCAGCGTCACCCGTAACACTTATATGGTGATCACTGGTGAAAGGGTTAACTAGGGGCAATCAGGGGGTTAAACCATTATTAGGTAATATATGGGGGTACCCGACGCTATAAAAACCTGCAGCGAACCAAAAAAAAAAAAAAACTGGCTACCTATTGGCATCACCGACACTAAAACAGCGATCAGAAAAACGATCGCTTAGTGACGGCGGTGCTAGGGGGTGAAAGGGTTACCTGGGGGGCGATCAAGGGGTTAGGGGGCTACACTGGACCTAAAACTAACTGCCCTGACACTTTTACAGTCACAAATGTCACTGATTGCAGTGATCAGTAAATAAATGGTCACTGCAATCAGTGACACTGACTGGGGTGTGATCTGGGGGGGCGATTTATGTACCTATGTGTGCTGGTGTTAGTGTAGTGTTTGTGCACTAACCTGTGTCTTCTCTCATGCGGCGCTCAGTATATGTGAGCGCCGCATGAGGGATGACATCACTTCCTCCTGTGTAAACATTACACAGGCAGAGGAAGCATTTGATTCGCCGGGAGCGATCGCGAGGGGGAAACCAGAATCGAATGGCGGCCCCCTCATCACGGATCGCTCCCAAAGCGATCCTGGCCGCTCACTGTACCGGAGGGGGGTCCGATTGGACCCCCCACCCATACGAAGGCAGGCACGTACAGGTACGTGATTGTGCCTGTCCGTGCCATTCTGCCGACGTATATTTACAGTGGGCGCTCGTTAAGTGGTTAAGAGAAATCAATAAAGTTATTATATTAAAAATATATAAGATTGCGAAAAAAAACATACATATACATTATAATATATATATATATATATATATATATATATATATATATATATATACATACACACACATACACACACACACACACATATACACACACACACACACACACACATATTATATATATATATATATATATATATATATATATATATATATATATATATATATATATATATATATATAAATATTTATTAGGGCTGGGCGATTTTCCCCCCCAAAAAAATCTGCGATTTTTTATAAAAAACTCGATTTACGATTCGATTTTTTTTTTTTTTATAATATTAATTAAAGTGCATCAACAAACAAAATTGCAAAGGCAAACCCTTTCTCTAACTGCAAAGTCAGTGTGCAACAAACACACAATATATTCCAGCGCTCATGGAACATACATTATTAACTATTGAAAACTCTTGAAACTCTGTGTGTGATTCCTTCTGTCCCAGCCTTGCTGCGATCCTGGCTCTGCATCCTTTTGGGTTGGAGGGCCCTCCACACGCTGGTCTGCCTGTTGTCCATCATTCAAGGTACTGTGCTCACACTGAGATCATGCCACAGGCTTTGTTTTGACTTTTTTAACCCCTCCTTGCTCCACGGATGTCACTGCAAATTTAACAAGTTTGTCACCACTGGCAACTGGAGAGTTAAGATTCATTTGCCCTCTGCACATTTGGGATTGGATCCCTCTCTTTATTGTGATAAATGGACTAAGCTTTTTTATCAATTCTTCAAGAGTTTTCAATAGTTAATGTATGTTCCATGAGCGCTGGATTATATTGTGTGCATGTTGTGTATTTTGTACTTCTGGGTACGGATTTTTTCTTGCTGCGCTGGATCCTGTTTTTTCCCCCTTTTGGATACTTTGTACTTCCCAAAATATTTGGGATTTTTTTCTTCTTCTTATTATTATTATCATCCATTATATTTTTTTCTTTATCCACCAATTTAGCGCTTCTGACCTTTTTGTTGTTTTTTGCAGTGTGCAACAAAGATTGTTAAGCATCCAAATTATTAATACTGTATTTGGATTTAGCTAATAAAACAACAAAAAATCCTGAGGTTACTCTTAGTTGAATTGAACTGTGTCCATGCCTCACTGTGCCCGTGCCTCACTGTGCCCATGCTTCAATCACTATGCCCGTACCTGATGCAGATTTTCATGGTATACGGATTTTACTGCTACACCGGTGGCCATTCCAGTATTCAAAAGCCGCGCCTCCTTCTCGTCTGTGATAGGCGGAACACTCAATTTCCCAGCATTCAGCCTATCATGGTCATCCTCATAACACAGACGAGGATGAGAGGATGTCCGTGATAGGCTGAATACTGCCTGCTGTGAAATTGAGTGTTCCGCCTTTCACAGACGACGAGGACTCGGGAGGCGCGGCTTTTGAACACTGCAATGGCCGCCGTCTGTCTGCTTGACACGCTGATCAGGTAGGCAGACGGCGGCTGCAGCGAGTAGATGTAATTGGGGTAACGCTGCCCAGTGCCATTCCGGATACGCCCCCTGCAGTCCTGCTACGGAAACTTTGAAGGGAAGGAAAAAAAATAAAAAATAAATAAAAATAAAAATAAAAAAATCTAAAAAAAAATCGATTTTCTTCAAAACTGAATCGATTTGAGCTCAAAATCGATTTTTTTCCCAGCCCTAATAATATATATGTATATATATATATATATATATATATATATATATATATATATATATATATATATATATATATACACATACACATACATACATACATACCACATATACACACACACACACACACACACACACATATATGTGTGTGTAAATGAATAATAATGCATTTTAAAATTACTCTAAAGTAGGGCTGCAACTAACGATTATTTTCATAATCGATGTTTCGATTAAACGAAACAATAAATCGGCCAACTAATCGGTTAATAACCCAAAAAAAAAAAAGGTACTTTTTGGCATTTTTAATTTTTTTTGGGCCAATTTGTTGTTGGACAGATTACAAACACAAATTGCCGCAAAAATACATTACATGCTTTTCTGCAGCTTCTCCATTGAAGTGTATTAAACCAAAAAACTAAAATGGCACCGTTTTGTGTTAAAAAAACTCCTTGCCCTTTCCAAATACGCAGCAGCTGAAAAAATCATGGATGTGAACGTGTCCCATAGGAAACCATGTAAATGAACTGTAGTGTGTTTCTGCAAAAAGCACCAAAAAACCCGGAGGTGTGACCCAGGCCTGAGAGGTTTAGTAACATGGGGTTAAAAAAACTAAAATTAGTACAAAAAGAGCAAATAATCGCTACTGTAAGGTGTTAATTTTTTACTGTGAGACAGTGAAAGTAATATTTACAGTAGCAATTGCTCTTTGTACTATAAAGGGTTAATTTTAGTTTATTTTTAAACTCATTATGTTACTGGCCGATTAATCGATTATGAAAATTGTAATCGATTAATTTGATAATCGATTAGTTGTTTCGGCCCTACTCTAAAGTATTAAAGATAATAAAAAAAAATTATATAAAATATATATATATATATATATATATATATATATATATATATATATATATATATATATATATATATATATATATAAATATATATATATATATATATAAGAGAAAAAAAGGAACCCTCCTATAAAAAGGAAAAATTCCCACCCTCTTTGTACTATTAAAAAAGGGACCAATACTGGCATCAGACAACAAGTTTACACAAACCATATATAAACACATCATGCATTGTTTATAAAAGCAGACGTCAGTTTCTATGTTAAGTCCATAGGGGGCATAGAAGTCTATGTATCCACGACATCTCCATTTTTGAAATTTCCTTAACTAGAAGGCTCCCCCTCCAATGTTGTTTGAATTTATCAATCCCCAAGTACAAAGTTTTAGAGGGGTATCTATTATGTACCAAACGGTAGTGATTAGACACGGAATGGTTTTTGAAACCTGTTATGTTAGTTACATGTTTATTAAGGCAGACTTTCAAAGGTCGTTTGGTCCGCCCCACATATTGCAGGCCACAGGGGCACTGCAACATGTAGACCACACCCGTAGTGTCACAGGTGATACAAGGCTTGATACTATATTGTTTACGTGTGGCAGTAGATGAAAAATCAGTGACACGTCTCCCAATACAGGAATTGAGCGAACAAACCCTACACCTCTTGCACTTATAAAATCCAGTGAGTTGATCAAAAAATCCCTTACTAGTAATAGGAGGATTAAGTACATTGGGGGCCACTCGGTGTCGTAAAGAAAGCACCCCTCTAAAGGACATTACTGGTAGAATATCCTTGAGGACAACATCATTGGTGGCCAGATGCCAATGCTTGTCAATTAGCTTTTTGATATTCCTATGCTGCAAAGAGTATGTCGTAATGAAAGGGACACTCATATCACCATTAATGGCTTGAGGACCCCTTTCATTCAAGAGATCCTAGTAGACTTAACAATATCCAGAGTATCAACAAGAAAATCCCTCTGGTAGCCCTTTTCCAGAAACCTCTGCGTCAAAACATCTGCTTGTTCTAAAAACCGCTTTGGGTCCGTGCAGTTCCTACGGAGCCCAAGATATTGGCTCTTTGGAACCGCATGGAGCCAGGGGTCGTGATGGCAGCTATTCAAAAGGAATGAACGAGTTCCTGTCCGTTTCTTTAAAAAAAGTTGAAGTGACAAAGGAATTGTCCTTCATCTCAATTTTTAAATCCAGGTAATGCACCGCCTCCTGACTCACTTCATATTTAAGATGTATTCCTCTGTGATTAGAATTGAGTGTCTCCATGAACTCTAAAAATAGGATTTTTATAACAGCTTACCTGTAAAATCCTTTTCTTAGGAGTACATCACGGGACACAGAGCGACATAGTCATTACTAATGGGTTATATAGATACCGTCAGGTGCTGGCACTGGCAACTTCCAAAACCGGAAGTACCCTCCCCTATATAAGCCCCTCCCATCCGGGAGCACCTCAGTTTTGTAGCAAAGCAATAAGTGTCCCCAAAGAGGAGCAGGAGCTCTGTGTCCCGTGATGTACTCCTAAGAAAAGGATTTTACAGGTAAGCTGTCATAAAAATCCTATTTTCTTTCTCGTACATCACGGGACACAGAGCGACATAGTCATTACTAATGGGATGTCCTAAAGCAATGCCCAATGAGGGGGGGGATACACCATATATAAGCTGAGCGCTATCAGACATGAGGATCTTTTGCGGCCTGCAACACACTGCGCCCAAAGGCGACATCCTCCTGACTTCTAACGTCCACCTGGTAGAACCTAGTAAACGTGTGAACTGAAGACCACGTTGCGGCCTTACAGATTTGAGCCAGGGAGGCCTGGTGATGCACTGCCCATGAAGTTCCAACTGCTCTCGTGGAGTGCGCTCTAACTTTGAACGGAGGCGGTCTGCTTCTCAAGCCATAAGCTTGCATAATGACCTGTCGAATCCACTTGGCTAAAGTAGATTTTGACGCTGCCTGACCCTTTCTGGGGCCTTCCGGCAGAATAAACAAAGTATCCGTTCTGCGAATCTGAGCAGTGGCTTTTAGATAAGCTTTAACTGCTCTTACTACATCCAAAGAATGCAATAACTTTTCCTCTACCGAAGTAGGTTTGGGGAAAAAAGAAGGAAGAACCACATCTTGGTTCAAATGAAACCTCGATACCACCATAGGAAGAAAGGCTGGATGAGGACGTAACACTACTCTGTCCTTATGGATAACCAGATATGGCTCCTTACAGGACATAGCTGCTAATTCCGATACTCTTTTAGCCGAACAAATGGCTACTAGAAAAATCAATTTCCTGGTGAGAAGCACCAAGGAAATATGCTGTAATGGTTCAAATGGTTGTTTATGTAGAACCGACAGAACCAAGTTTAGATCCCATAGACATATGGGAATATTAACCGGAGGACTAATACGCATCACTCCTTGTATAAAGGCTTTGACTAGTGAATGCGAAGCCAAGGGCCTTTGAAAAAAATATTGACAAGGCCGAAATCTGACCCTTGATAGTACTCAAGGCAAGCTTCCTATCTACAGCCCACTGTAGTAAGTCCAGAATCCTACCTATTACGTACTTATGTGGATGCCATTTCTTGGCCTCACACCACGCGATGTACGCCTTCCAGATTCTATAGTAGATCTGCCTGGATACCGGCTTCCTGGCATTGATCATGGTAGATACCACAGCATTAGAGAGCCCTCTCTTTTTTAGAATGTGGGCTTCAATAGCCAGGCCGTCAAACCTAGGGCTGGAAAGGAAGGGTGGTATATCGGTCCTTGCGAAAGCCGGACGACGTTGGAGAGTCCAAGGACTCCCCACTGAAATTTTACAATCTCCGCGTACCACGCTCTTCGGGGCCACGCTGGAGCCACCGGAATCACCGGTTTCTTTTCTACCCTGATTCTGCGGAGTAATCGAGGTAACCATTGTGGCGGTGTGAATGCATATATCAGCTTGAACTGATCCCAAGGGAACACTAGGGCATCCGAGCCGCAAGCTAGGGGATCCCTTGTCCGAGAGACAAACCTGTCCCCCTTTGCGTTGAATCTGGATGCTAGAAGATCTACATCCGATGTTCCCCACCGCTGACATATTGTCCAGAAAACCTCGGGGTGAAGGGACCCTTCCTCTGGGCCTAATTGCTGGCGACTTACAAAAGTCCCCCTTCCAATTCTCCACTCCTGGAATGAATACCGCAGATATGGCTGGGACATATTTTTCTGCCCATTTCAGGATGTAATTTACTTCCCTCTGGGCTGCACGACTCCTGGTGCCCCCCTGATGATTGATATATGCCACTGCTGTGGCATTGTCTGATTGCATTCTGACAGGGGACCCTTGGAGTTTGGATGTCCATGCTACTAGGGCATACCGGGCTGCTCGTATCTCTAAGAGATTGATGGGCAGGGCCTTTTCTGCATCCAACCATCTGCCCTGGAGAGACTATTGCTCCAGTACTGCTCCCCAGCCTATAAGGCTGGCATCTGTAGTGACCACCTTCCAAGAAATCGGACTGAAGGATTTCTTTTTTTCCAGATTCTGGGGAACCAACCACCAACGGAGGCTCTTGCGAACGGAAGGGGACAAGGACATTGTAAGTCTAGGGCCTGAACTTTTTTGTTCCAGGCTGACAGTATGGCCCCTTGCAAATTCCTTGAATGGAATTGACCGTAGGGTACTGCTTCGAATGATGCCACCATTTTTCCCAGCAGCCTCATATACAGGCGTATGGACGGCTGTCTTTTTTGTACCCACTAAGTGGATCAAATCTTTCAAAGACAACACCTTTCCTCGAGGCAAGAATATTTTTCTCTGGCCTGAATCCAACCTTAGCCCCAAGTATTCCAGACTTTTGACTGGTTTTTAGGGCTGACTTGTCTCGGTTGATAATCCAACCGTGAGATTCCAGATACTTGATCGTCTTGTGAACGACCACGTCTAGTTTTTTCACTGAGTGGTCTATCAGCAACAAGTCATCCAGATATGCCATTATCATTACACCTTGTGTTCTTAGATTGGCCAATAAAGGGCCAGAATTTTTGTAAACACTCGTGGTGCTGTGGCCAAACCGAAGGGTAAGGCTCTGAACTGAAAATGGCGCCCTTCTACTGCAAAGCGTAGAAATTTTTGGTGGACTGGAAAGATGGGAATGTGCAAATAAGCATCTTTGATGTCGATCGTGGCTAACCAATCCTCCCCTTGTAGGGCAGTGGCCACCGATCGGATCGACTCCATCGGAAAGTCCTGATATACAGGAATTTGTATAGCCCTTTTAGAATTAATATGGGCCTCCCGTCCGCGTTTGCTTCGGGACTGTAAAGAGGTTTGAGTAAAACCCGAACCCTCATTCTTCCAGGGGAACCTCCATAATTACTCCTTGGAGCAATAGTTGTTCTAGTGCCAACAGGAGGGACTCTCTCTTCCGGGGATCCCTTGGCACGTTTGACCTCAAAAATGGGAAGGAGGAGAGTCTTTTAACTCCAAACTGTATCCCAAACCTACTGCGGAGAGCACCTATCTGTCTTGATCGTGTCCCGCCAGGTCTCTTGCGAACAACTGGAGTCCTCCCCCCACCCGACTGAGTGGGGGCTTCATGAATTTAACTTTAGGGGAGGTTTTGTACCTCCCCTGACTCAGGGTTTCTCATTACCCTGCTACTGTCCCTGTTTTTTACCCCCGGGATTTGACCGAGGAGGCCGTCGGAACTGTTACACAGCCGATGCCCCAGGGACTGGAGAAGCAGGCCTCTTAAAGAGGGACCTCTAACTCTGCTTTTAACCGGCAAGAGCGTATTTTTACCGCTGGAAATTTTCTGGATATATTTGTCCAGGTTTTCCCTGAATAAGCGTTCACCATGAAATGGGACGCTAACCAGCCATTCTTTACAGGGAGCTTCAGCAGACCAGTTTTTGAGCCATAGGAGCCTACGCATATGTACTATAGACAGCGTAAGGCGGGAGGCCTGATGGACTGAATCCTCTATGGCGTCAACCGCAAAGCCTAAGGCTCTAGGTAGATCAGCTAGGGCAAAGCCTGCTGATCTGTCAAGTCCCTCAAGACCTGTTTCAACTGATCCTTCACTGCTTAGCAGACCCCAATAGCTGCTACTGCTGGTTGTATCACCAAGCAGATTTTCATAAGGACTCCAATCTTTTATCTATTGGGTTCTTGAACATTTGGACATTATCCACTGGACATGTCAGTGATTTATACATACAAGAGATGGCTGCGTCCATTGTAGGGACCTTCCATTTTTTTTTTTTTGATGAACTTATCCTCCATGGGATAGACCACCGGAAATCTCTTGGGGGAATAAATATTTTCTCAGGACGTTCCCAATCCTGGTAAATGAGCCCTTTCAGTAAAGGGTGAAGTGGAAAAGAACAAACAGTCTGGGGGCTTCTAGCGACCCCAACGAGGATACAGTAGTGGTTGATGGTTCCGCAAGGTGCATTTTTAAATGCTGATCGGACCATGTTAGTCAGAGACTGAACCCATAATCTTTCAGCTTGAGATGCTGAGAAAAGGTTCCCCCACTGTTGATTCCTCTATAACAGAATCAACCTTATCCTGATCCCCTTCAGGCAGGTCGATCCCTGTATGGGACTGTTGCTCTGATAACAGGCACTCTGAAGGAGGAGACTGAGATCGGGCGTGCTTTCCCTGACAGGGAGGCAGCGATAAATGTTGACAATCTCTCTCTAATCCTCCCAGAGCTGAGGAAAAAACCTCCTCTGTTACATACACAGGAGCAGGTGACTGAGGACAGCCACAGTACCAAGTACCCCTGCGGGGTCTCTACGGTTACTTACCTCTGAACTTCAGGGGAGACTGGTGCAGCAGGAGTATGCCCAAGATCCTCCGAGCCCGATGAGACCCCCTTCGCTTCCTGGAAGATTCAGTTCCGGAGCTTCTGGACGGCATATTCCTAAGCCTAAAGCTGAGGTATTCCAGCCGTAATACACCACTTACTGACAATAGTCTAGCACAATTGCTGCTATATCACAGTTGGTGTCTACTAATGTGCCTTTCTAGGGGATGCCTGTATCAACCGCTTGCTGTATGCCTTTAAATGTTGCCAGCTCTGTCTCTGTACTTCATAGCCAGCTCACTACAATATTGTGTTTTTTTTTTTTTTTTTTAAACTGCTGGGACGCCCGCACATGCGCAGAAGCGTCATCCCCCAGGCTCCGCCCCCTTTCCCGGCTCACCTCTATATATAGAGGCGCGTGCACGCGCACGCGCGCGGGCACGTGCGCCTTTGGCGCTAATTTCAAATATGGTAACAAGGGACAGGAGCCAGGGCCCCTCTTTGCCGCAGGCCGGGGGATGGACGAGCACTGCAACATGGCAGAGGAAGCAGTTTCCTATAAGAGAACTCACCATCTGCCTGGACTTTGCTCTGCTGAGAAGAAGCTAGTCCACATGACAAGAAAACATTCCACAGCGGCCTCTAGTGGACAAACACAGGTACCGCAGTCTAATATATTAAATATATATATATAAAAAATTTTTTTTTTTTTTTCTTGACCACCATTAAAAATTATTACATTTTTTTAGTAGTTACAGGCATGCACAGAATTTTGCGGGAATACCATTAGGTAACAGACAGAAAGACAAATTAGGCTTGGGGGTCCCCCAATAGAACCAAGTTCCTGGGGGCCCCCACTTACCTGTTCCCCGCCGCAGGACTTTGTTTGGTCCACAAAAGCCCAAACTTCACCTATCACGGCAGGCATTGTAATCAAACCTTCAGGGACCGGGTTCCCAAGGATTCCACTCCCCTGGACCTGTATAGCACCCTGCACAGAAAACATCTTGGTCGTGGGTATGACCAGAGCTCTGGATCCCAGGGTCCAGCTCTCCTAAGAGAAGCATTACAGGCAAAACCTTGCTCTTCTCTGCAAGGCCCGGGTACCGACCGTTTAGCTATGAAGCTTTTTTGGTCGGATCCGGAATAGCTTACTGAGGCCCAAAAGAACCTGTACGCAAGCTCAGTGAAAAACACATGTTTCTTCTTGGCCAACACCTTAGACACTGGCAAAAAACTGAGGTGCTCCCGGATGGGAGGGGCTTATATAGGGGAGGGTACTTCCGGTTTTGGAAGTTGCCAGTGCCAGCACCTGACGGTATCTATATAACCCATTAGTAATGACTATGTCGCTCTGTGTCCCGTGATGTACGAGAAAGAAAAGGTCACAGTGTTGGCCAACCCATAGGAGGAGGATGTCATCAATGTACCTGCCAGTTTATACTGTGTATTGCGTCAAAACGCGCAATTAGAGCATGGGAGGAAACCCCCTCAGCCACAAAGAGCATAGTACAACCACATACGGCGTATGTAGTTTAGTATGTGTGGATAAACATATTAAACACGTTTATACTGTGCCAGCAATGAGAGCACACACATCGGGGCGTGGGCGAAAACCAGCCACGCAGACTGCGTACACAACTGTGTAGGCATGTGAATAAACAAATTGCACGTTTATGCTGTGCAAAGCGCTGAAAATGCGCACACCATTGGAGCGCAGGGGAAAAACCGGAGCACCTGGATGAAACCCACGCAGACTGCATACGCATACCGTGTAGGTACTATAGTATGTTTGATAAACATTTTGAACACGTCTATGTGTGCATAGCGTCAAAGGCGCGCACACCGTTGGTGCGTGGGAGGAAACCGGAGTTCCCGGAGGAACCCAACGCAGACCCAGAGAATACAATACATACATCTACTGTGAATGTATTTAGTGTTGTGTATAAACATAATGTGTATGTTTATACTGTGTATGGCACCGAAGGCGCGCATGTCATTTAGCGTGGGCGGAAACCGGAGGACCCGGAGGAAACCCACGCAGACTGCACACACATACCGTGTAGGTATGTTAGCATGTGGATAATCAAATCGCACAAGTTTCAGACTGCATACACATACAGCGTAGGTATTCTAGTATGCGTGATAAACATATGAAACATGTTTAAACTGTGCAGAGAGCCAAAGGCGCACATACCGTCAGAGCGAGGGAGGAAACCGGAACACCCGGAAGAAACCCACACAGACAGCACACAGATACCGTGTAGGAATGATAGCATGTGAACAAACATATTGCACATGTTTATGCTGTGCATTACCATTGGAGCATGGGAGGAAACCGGAGTACCCGGAGGAAGCCCACGCAGACAGCATACACATGCTGTAAGTATTTATAGTATGTGCAAACAAACATATTGAACATGTTTATACTGTGCAGAGAGCTGAAGCGCACATACCGTGAGAGGACACCGGAGCATCCGGAGGACACCCACGCCGACCCAAAGAGTATAATACATACATATACTGTGAATGTATTTAGAGTCATGTATAAACATATTGTGTATGGCACTGAAGACAGCATTGGACCGTGGGAGGAAAGCCACACAGACACAGATCAATAACACATACATACACTGTGAATGTATCCAGTGTAGAGTTATAAGATACGTTTTAACTATGGCGCAGAGGCGCATAATCTTCTCTATCTTAAATGTGATGTCCTGTCAGAGCTCAGAGCGTTCCCCATGAAATGGCGGGAAACCACAGGTGCAGAGACCCTGTTGTTGCCTCAAAGAGACATCACACAGAAGGCTTACAGGGGGGGGGGGGGGCACTGTGTACCACTGTATCATCCATGCTGCTCTTGACGCAGCGTGTGAGGAAACCGTGAGGAAGCTGTGTAAAAGAAAGCTTGAAAAGAACCAAAGGAGACAGCGTCTGCCTGAGGTACCTCAGCCACAGCATCCAGCTTGAGAGTGTCCCTCACAGAATCAATGAGTTCACTTACAAGCACCCTGTCATTTACTGACTCAGAACTGGAGTCTTCCTCACAAGGAATGTCCTGTTAAAAAACATTAAAATATTCAGAGCTAGGGTCCTCAGCAGCAGCAGCAGCTAGGCCCATATCTGAATTAGAGCACTCCCCATGTGTGAGGAGAGGGCGCTTTATAGCTCCCTTACGCTCGCACACCGCTTCCATCCTGACAAGAAATTTTTCCAGGACTGCCGACAACTGGTCCATAGGGACCGCAGGTGCTGGAGCACTGCCTGTTGCCTCTGACAAAAGTGGGGAAGCAGGTGAACCAGACTCCATATTCGCCACCCTCTGAGACCTTATGCACAATAAAGTGAATAAACAGTCCACCCACTGGCTGCACTGACTGAGGGGACACCCAGAGGCCCCACCAACCCTTCAGAGGACCGCTCAGCTCCGCTGTATGCACAGCACTGCCAGCGTGAGTGAAGCCTGAGAGGAGGAGACTGAGAGGAGGAGAGTGAGAGGAGATTCGCGGCGCAGCAGCGGCGATAGAGGCCAAAAATTAAAGTGAAAGCGCCGCGGCTTCAAGAAAATGGCCGGACGCGTGTAATACTGAGCCATTGATCCACGGCAAGATGGCCGCAGAGCGCAGAAAAATTACAGCCAAAGCGCCTAATGGCGTCTCCAAACACCCCACGTTTTCTCAGCCCCAGCACACAGACATGAGCGCCCGCCCCCCCCGCCAGGCCAGAGTGACCCCAAGGTACCCCCACACAGCTTAGCGCCAAATTAGGGTGCAGAGAGCAGCATACAGGGGGGAGACAGGGAACAACCCCCAAATACAGAGAAAGCCAGCATGTACTCACCTGATGCAGGAGAGACTACTTACCCGTCCCAGAGGGACCCACTGGCGTGTTTCAGACAGACCTATCACAGAGTAGTACCGAGTAGTACTGAGTAGCTGTCGGCCCGGTCCGCCACGAAAGATACAGCAGGTACTGTTCAATCTTGCGAGGACCGCGGGAGCATAAAAGCCCACCGGCCACCCCTGGAGTCATGGGGCATGTCGTGAACTGAGTCTCACGCACACAAGGCGAGGATCAGCACGCTCGATGGTCAGACAGGGAAGACTACGAGTATACTAGTGTACCCAACCTGTTGCCCAGCCGACAGTTGATTGAAGGTCTCAAAAATAAAATTCTCAAAAGGAATAAAAAAATTAAAAAATCTTCCAGGAGACTGGCTCCTGAGAGAGCCACGTCTTCTCCTTCTGCTAGCTGCAGGTAGGAGGGTTATGTCTGGCGAGACTTCTCCCCTGGGCGGGGCTGTTAAGCTCTGTTATTTTCTAGAATGTATGTTTCTAACATTCTGCCTAGATCTTCTCCTGCGAGCAGGGACATATACCCACGTGTTTCAGTATTAGAGCTGTGTCAGTCAATGGACGATAAGAGAAAATAGGATTTTTGTACTCACCGTAAAATCCATTTCTCTGACATCCATGGACCGACACGGCGTGTCTTACACTTTACACGTGGGTATATGTCCCTGCTTGCAGGAGAAGACCTAGGCAGAATGTTAAATGTTAAAACATTCCAGAACAAACCAGAGCTGAACAGCCCCGCCCAGGGGGGCGGTCCCTCCGGACATTACCCTCACACCTGCAGCTAGCAGGCCTCAGTTCGTAACAAAGCAGCACAAACTTAAAGGAAGGGTGGGTGCCGTGTCGGTCCATGGATGTCAGAGAAATGGATTTTACGGTGAGTACAAAAATCCTATTTTCTCTTATCATCCATGGACCAACACTTGATGTCGGAAAACCCAGGAAGCACCAATTGCCCTGGTGGAATGCGCCGTAACCGGGAAGGGAGGCGCCCGCCCCATGAGAGCATAGGCTTGAAAGCCGGTTTGTCCGATCCACCTAGAAAAGGGTGGCAGACGAAGCCGCTTGACCCCGTTTCTGACCAGAGACAGTCAACCAGAGAGTAGACTTCCGAATAGAAGCAGCAGACAGGCACACCCGCAAGGCTCGTACCACATTCAAAGTGTGCCGCGCACACTCTCTGGGATGCGATGGGCGAGGACTCTAGGACGGGAGGACAATGTCCTCATTTGATGTGAAAGGTCAAGATCACCCTTGACAAAAGAGAAAGTCGCGGATGCAACACAGCCTTATCCTTATGGATGACTAAACATGGCGACTTGCAGTACAAGGTCGCCAATTCAGATACTCGTCTAACAGAAGTGATTGCCACTAAAAGGGCCACCCTCTGAGACAAAGTGAAGAGGGGAATATCCCTGATTTTCTCAAAAGGAGGTTCCTGGAGAACCGAGAGTACCAATTCCGATCCCACGGGGGGAGAGGAGACTTGACAGGAGGGAGCCCATGGCGAACCCCCTGCACAAGGGTGACAACCAAGGAATGACCCGCTAGTGGTCACCGAAAGAAGACAGCCAAGGCCGAAACTGACCCTTAATGATACTCAAAGCGAGCCTTTGGGCCACGCCATGCTGTAGGAAACGCAGGATTCTAAGGACGGAATACGTCCGGAGGATGTCAGTCCAGCTCTTCGCACATGGCGATGTAAGCTTTTCCAGGTACAGAGATAGTTCTGGAGGAAGACTTCCGTGTCCTTAATATGGACGAAATGACCAAGTCCGAGAGACCTCGGTCTCTCAACACCTGGCTTTAAAACAACCATGCCGTTAAGGCCAGAGACTGTAAAAGCAGGTGAAATATATGACTTTTGAGACAGAAAGTCCTCCCTTATTGACAACCATCAGGGAACGGCCGCGACGAGACGTACGAGATCGGCGTACCAGTGAAGCCGAGGTCAATCCGGAGCAATGAGGATCACCGGAATTCCCTCGGTCGCCACCCTGCACAGCAGGCGAGGAAGCAACTGCAGCGGAGGATAAACGTGTATCAGGTGATTATGACCCCATGGGCCACTGACGCCTCTGAGGCATCCGCCCAAGGATCCCTGGATCTGGCCACAAATCTCGACAACTTGCAATTGAGTCGAGAGGCCATCGGGTCCACCTCCGGTGTGCCCCACCGTCTGTGTGGCAAAGGAGTTGAAATACCTCCGGGTGCAAGGACCACTCTCCCTGGTCCAACATCTGGTGACTCAATAGTCCGCCAGTTCTATGCCCGGAATGTAAGCGGCTGACAGAGCCGGCACGCTTCTTTTAGCCCCCTTCAGGGTACGGGGGACCTCGGAAGCCACAGCTGAGCTCCGAGTCCCCCCTTGATGGTCGACATACGCCATCACCGTGACTTGTCCGACAGGATCCTAATGGAACGATCCTGCAATCTCTCAGACCACGAGGATAGGCACAGTCTGATGGCCCGTATTTCCAGAACATTGATCGGCAAACGGGCTTCGTCCGGAGTCCAAGCCCTTGGGCCAACAGGACTCCCCAGACTACACCCCAGCCCTTCAGGCTGGCGTCCGTAGTGAACACCGTCCATTGGACGGGGAGGAACGACTTCCCGGACCGAAGAGCCGGGGACCCAAACTCCATGTCAGGGACGCCCTGACCAGGTGGCTCACCTGGATCGGAAAATCCAAAGACAATGCGGATTTGTCCCAAGGGAACAAGATCTCCTTCTGCAATGCCCTGGTGTGTGATTGGGCATAAGGAATGGCCTCGAAAGCGATCACCATGAGTCCCAGGACTCCCATGCAAAAACGGATTGACGACCATTCTTTGGGATGTCAGCATCCGCACTGCAGACTGAAGTGTCAGTAGCTTCCCCGGAGGTAGGAATACCTTTTGCCTCCAAGGAGTCCAGAATCAGACCGGGATTCCAGATAGCCCACGACAGCAATGCCTTGCTGTCTCAGCAAGCTAGAACCGGCACAAGCACCTTGGTGAACACCCTCGGTGCCGGGGCTAGGCTGAAAGTTAGAGCCACAAATTGATAGTGGACTTCGCGATCGCAAATCGGAACATACAAGTAGGCGTCCTTGATTTCCAAGGTCGCCAGAAAATCCCCTTGACGGAGTGCACTGACGACCGTGCGAATGGATTCCATGCGGAACTTTTGCACCTTCACGAAGGCATTCAGGACCTGGAGGTCCAAGATAGGCCGAACCCCGTCCCTTTTTTGGCCCGACAAACAATTCGAGTAGAATCCCTGAAACCTCTCCTGTGACGGAACCGGCACAATCACTCCGGACCTCAAACCTGAATAGGCCCCATAGGGCCACCCGACGGGCAGGAAGGAGAGAAAGATTTGAGGGAAGAATCTGTCTGGAATTAGGAACGGAACCTATCCTGTAACCTGAGGCGATCACCTCGCACACCCACCAGTAGGAGATCCGGGAGGTCCATTGATCCGTGGACCTGTAAAGTCGTCCCCCCTACCCCAGAGTCGGGAGGGGGCAAGACTTCACGCGGAGGCGGGCTAGGGAGCCGGCTTGTTCGGCATACGCACCCAGGGGCGCTTGTGTCCACCAGCCGTACCGCTGTCAGTCTGGGAGGGCCTCCCCGTTGATTGACGAAAAAAACCCCTTTTTTCTGGAAAGGAAGGACCCTGCTTATAGCGGCCTCCTTGCCAGCCCGAGGAAGAACAGTGCTTTTACCTCCCATGACATCCTTGATGATGTCATCCAGCGCAGCACCGGAAAGCCTACCACCTTTCAATGGTAAACCCTTCGGAGGCTTTTTAGAAGCTAGGTCAGCAGACCAGCATTTCAACCAGATCAGACAATGCAATACCCTGAGTTATAAGGGGCCGCGTCAAACGTGGCGTCGCCACATAAACCAGGCCCTGCACCATTTGTGGGCCAGAGCAATAGTGTCTGGAGGAAGATCATGCTCCTGTATTAGTTGCCCATCCCGCAAGTGTTGGAGACACAAGGGTCGCCGCTACCACAAGCCGTAGGGCGGACCCCAACAAGGCAAACATAGCTCTACTCACCACTTCTGACCTCTTGTGAGTGGGGTCCTTTAATGCAGGAGTCCCCTCCACCGGGAGAATGGTGGCCTCGTGCAACCGGGCGACTGGAGGGTCGACCACTGGGGGAGAAGCCCACGTTTTAAGTAGGGCATTTTTAAAGGGGTATCTATAGGCAAACGCTGCGGGACCATAAAAAAGTCTTCTGCGCCTTTTTCCCCAGACCTTGTCAGTGAGCTGGTCAAAGTAAGGTACATATGAAAAAAAAAAAAAAAAACTTTTTAGAAGGCCCGGCCCTAAGGAACCAGAGGAGACCGTCCGCCTGAGGTTCTGCATCCGCAGCATTTAGCTTGCGAGTGTCCCTCACTGCATCAATGAGTTCACAAAACAAGCACCCTGTCATTTACTGACACAGAACTGGAGTTTTCCTTGCAAGGAATGTCCTGTTCAAAACCAAATATATATTCAGAGCTAGGGTCCCGAGCGGTAGTGGCTAGGCCCATATCTGAATCAGCGCACACCCCCCCTTTTTTTTTTGTGGAAAAAAAGTGGGGATAGGGGCTTTTTTGCTCCCTTGCGCTCACACACTGCTTCCTCCCGGTCAGATTAATGATACTAGGACTGCCGACAACTGGTCCCTAAGGACCGCAGGTACAGGAGCACTGCCAGTTGTCTCTAACAGTGTGAAGAAACAGGTGAACCAGACTCCAATATTGCCACGCTCTGAGACCTTATTCACCATTACAGTGAATAATACAGCCCACCCACAGGCCATGCTGGGGCTGAGGAGGGGATACCTGGAGTACTCACCACCCCTAGGGACCGCTCGGTACCGCTGTGTGAGCCGCGCTGTATGAGTCGCGCTGAAGCGCTGGTGCAGCCTGAGGTGAAGAATCTGTGAGGATGTGTGTATTTCGCGCCATACAGCAGCGCTGCTAGAGGCCGAAAACGAAAGTGAAAGTGCCGCGGCTACAAGAAAATGGCCGCCGGGCACCAGTATAACTATGCATTAAGCCCCAGCCAAAATGGCCGCCAATGGCACACTTTTAAAAAAAAAAAAACTGCGCAAATGGCGCACAGAAAACACAGCCAGTCCCCCAGAACACTTCCCAAACCAAATAACAGTCATGGAGCGGCCCCCCCAGGGCAAAGTGACCCCCCAAGCATCCCCACACAGCACAACAGGGTGCAGAGAGCAGCATAACAGGGGGGAGACAGGGAGAACCCCCCACACACAGAAACACAGCCAGCATGTACTCACCTTGCAGCAGGAGAGACTACTTACCCGTCCCGCAAGCACCTTGGAGAACACCCCCGGTGCCCATAGAGGGACTCACTGGCTTGTTTCTGACAGGCCTATCACAGAGTCGTACTGCGTAGCTGTCGGCCCGGTCCACCGCGAAAGATACAGTAGGTACTGTTCGATCTTGAGAGGACCGCGGGAGCATGAAAGCAACCCGGCCACCCCTGGAGCCATGGGGTATGTCGTGAACTGAGTCTCACGCACACAAGGCGAGGATCAGCACGCTCGATGGTCGGACAGGGAAGACTATGAGGATACTAGTGTACCCAACCTGTTGCCCAGCCAACAGTTGATTGAAGGTCTCAAAAAAAAAAAAAAAAAAATTCCCAAAGGAATAAAAATTAAAAGTAAAATCTTCCAGGAGACTGGCTCCTGAGAGAGCCACGTCTTCTTCTGCTAGGCAGAAAAAAACTGAGGCCTGCTAGCTGCAGGTGTGAGGGTAATGTCCGGAGGGACCGCCCCCCTGGGCGGGGCTGTTCAGCTCTGGTTTGTTCTGGAATGTTTTAACATTTAACATTCTGCCTAGGTCTTCTCCTGCAAGCAGGGACATATACCCACGTGTAAAGTGTAAGACACGCCGTGTCGGTCCATGGATGATAAGAGAAAGGATTTTTAATGGCGAGGCATAGAGCAGGTGAAAATGTTGACCAGCCACCATGGTCTATGACCTGAGATAAAAAATGAGGTAAAAAGGCTTTTATCTCACTCCCACACACTCCTCTAATGCGACTGGTCCCCTAAAGCCATTCTCTTCGGTGATCTGGCCAGCAGTCACAGCTCTGACCTATAGCACTGCAAGCAAAAGCACAGAGGGCCCAGCTGCTGGAGGAGAGGGATAACGTATGTAAAAATGCTTTTTTGGGTACCCTAGGCAAAAACAAGCATTCAATCATTGCAGTGTGAAGAAGCCTCACTGCAAGGGTAGATTCTCCCATGTAGTTCAAGAGACATGAATCCCAAAAGCAAAAGATAATGCAGTGGATCAATTCTTAGAAATTGATGCATTTGTTCTTTTTTAGGCTCAAATTTTCACCTGGTGAGCCTGCCAACAAGACTGTTTTTCAACAGTAGAAGGGGTCCTGTAGATATGGCAGTTAGAGGGTTGAGACAAGCCATTTACCACTGACAGGGGTGCTTACAATGATCATCTTATTTATGCAATGCCTTTATTCCAAAAGGGAAAATAAACAGTTTGCTGTAACTGCTTAAAAGTGTGAGCTGGAGTTAAGCTACTTTGTTAGTGTATCTAAATCTGCTTGTATATCAAACACTACCCTCCCCCCAGACTGCCCAAGGATTGATAAGACACAATCGATTACATTTTCGGTTTTGAGGTCAATACTGCCTTCAGGTTTAACAAGGTAGGTTTTTATCATTAGTAACTACTGTACACTAAAATGGCTCTAAAGACAAAGCATTTACCTTCATGCGTTCCCTGCATTAAAAGGATAGGTTCACCTTTGGGAGCATGCTACATGTTTCACCCACTGTCAGCAATGGTGCTCGTCTCTCTCATCTCACCTCATAGGACAGGGAGGCAGCAGTGAGAGCCATTGGCTCCGGATGCTTTCAATAAAATCCTGTAGGCAGAGAGTGGGAAAGTCAGACCGAGCTGTACAAGCACACAAGCCCAGCTTGGGAGTGAGCTTGCAGCTGTATTCCTAGGATGGCGCACTGAAGAGCAGGAGTCTGGAGCACCAGCAGGGGACTACAGAAGAGGAGGATTGGAGGTTTAGAACCACTTGGTACAATACCATTGCACAGAGCAGGTAAGTATACCTAAAAAAAGCCTTTACAAACACTTTAAGGAATGCTGGGCAATGAAGGGCCACATTTTCAAAACATTCTTGTTTTTACTTCAAAGCATAAAGGTCTGTGTCCATGAGTTTTTGTCCACTTCAGAAATGCTTCTCTCTCAAGCAGGTCAGCTGCGATGAATTCTGAACGATCTCAGAAGTGTCTCAAACTGATGTCAAAAGCACAGACATTTGCCCATCAACACCCAGCCCTTCTGTAAACCTGCTAAGTAGTCATTGCCTAGCTTTTCTTCATTTGTGGGTATAACAGAGTGGATTCCCCATTGGCTTCCAACAAAGACCAACATCAGGAAGGGGATCGATCAAACTGACATGAAATACTTTGGATTACCCCTTCTGATTTTCTGACGGGCAGCTGTGGGGCTGCCGATTCCAGTGTAGAAGACATGTACTTAGTTTGCCACATCTCACAGTTTCCCTAACTGCTCCAAAAAAGTAGATAAAAGGCAACAAAAGATGAGTGCTCTATAGCACTAGACACCAAAAGAAAAAGGATGATCAAAGTGGCCCAACTCTCCCAGGTCACCTCCTTTATCTGGAAAAACAAAACAAATGAACCACCTTTGTGAATACTGTAAAACGTGAATGAGTGAATCGTGTTGTCGTCAGGACAAATTAGACGGCTCCATCCAATGCTTTAATAAACAAACACCTATGTACTAGTAGAACAAACTCCCTAAAATAGGCCAGCTTCACGGAACAGCCATGCCTGAGCACCTTTGTAATCAGTAATGACTCATTTACATTGAGCGGCACACCTATGCTCAGTGCTGGCTAAATTGGGCCATTAGTGTTTATTATTTTCTTGGTGTAACCTCAGCAGGGAGCAGTACATGAGGTCGCTGACCTGAAAACGCTATAGTATCTGTTACCTATTGCGGGTTAAATAATTAGCTACAAATTAAACAAAACCCCTGCAATTCTATAGAAGGCTATGCAAGAGATGTGGAGAGGGGTCAGTAACTAACATATTAATAAGAGCATGATTCATTACATCTGCCAGCTTTAGAAGAACTCAATCTGCCACATCTAAAAACGCAGTGTAGGTCACCTTGGCAAACAAACAGAGGTAGATATGCCCCATGGGTCGCATGGGAAAGCTTTAATTACATTTGCATTTCATCTGCCTGATTAATGATCTCACATGGGAAGATGAGAAAAGGTTTGAGGCCTGACGTCTGCTTCATTACAAATCTCAGCACACGTATAAGTAGCAGGTATAAAGAAAAACTTGCGTTACAACAATCACAAGAATTTTAAATACTACATGAAACAAACCTGCAGGAATGGCCAGACAGTATTCCTGTTATTGAGGTATAGTGCTTAGATTACACTATAGTGAAATACACACACACACAGGCCACTATATTAGTTACACCTTGCTACAGGGTCGGACCCCCTTTGGCCTTCAGAACTGTCTTAATTCTTCGAGACAGAGATTAAATAAGGTGTTGGAAACATTCCTCTGATTTTGGTCCATATTCACATATCACGCAGTCGCTGCAGATTTGTCGGCTGCACATCCATGACGTGAATCTCCCATCCAACCACAACCCAAAGGTGCTCTATTGGATTGAGATCTGGTGACTGTGGAGGCCATTGGAGTACAGTGAACTCATTGTCATGTTCAAAAAACTAGCGGCGGATGATTTGAGCTTTGTGACATGGTGCATTATCCCGCTGGACGTAGCCATCAGAAGAGGTGTACACTGTAGTTATAAAGGGATGTACATGGTCAGCAACAATACTCAGGTAGGCCGTGGGGTTTAAACAATGTTAAAATTGGTACTAAGGGGCCCAAAGTGTGCCAGGAAAATTCCCCCCACACCATTACACCACCAGCCTGAACCGTTGATACAAGGGCAGGATGGATCCATGCTTCCATGTTGTGTATGCCAAAATCTGACACTACCATCTGAATGTTGCAGCTGAAATCCAGACTCAGACCAGGCAACGGCTTTTCAATCTATTGTCCAATTTTGGTGAGCCAGTGCGAATTGTAGCCTCAGTTTCCGGTTCTTCGTTGACAGGAGTGGCACCTGGTGTGGTCTTCTGCTGCTGTAGCCCATCTGCTTCAAGATTTGATGCGTTGTGCATTTAGAGATGGTATTCTTTATACTTTGGTTGTAACGAGTGGTTATTTACGTTACTGTTGCCTTTCTATCATCTTAAACCAGTCCTATTTTCCACTGACAAGGCATTTTTTGTCCACACAACTGCCGCTCAGTGGATATTTTCTCTTTCGGTCCATTCACTGTAAACTCTAGAAATGGTTGTGTGTGAAAATCCCAGTAGATCAACAGTTTTTGAAATACTCAGACCAGCCCATCTGGCACCAACAACCATACAACTTTCAGTCACTTAAATCCCCTTAGGGCCTTCAAAAAAGCTCCAGGTGCTGAAACAGAGAAACCTGCCTCCAGGATGCTTAACCATGCACTTAGCCAAAACTTATCAGGCCTGGGCAGACCCCAGCTGTAGTGATTGAAGGCTACTTCCCACCTGGGAAAAGACGTTTTAAAGAGGGCTTCAAGCTTCTGGTCTGAATGTTCCTTAAAATACCAGAATCTCATCCACAGGAACGGTTAGGTCTAGTGCAGGTGCAAGACAGCAGGATCTGCTGCAACAACTGCCCAATTCTCAGAGTTCTCCTCCACAGGGATTGCTGTGCAAATTTTGTGGAAGCAGAGATCTTGCATGGCACAGTCTTCAGTAAAGCACCTCCTTCATAAGTGAAAGCAGCAGAAAGGAGGTTTAAAAAGCTTGGGAGATGAAGATCACAAAAAGGTGACCTTCAGCTTAGTTAGCCGTTCTACAAAACCCTCCACAAAAAAGAGAAAGCATAGGAAAGTTTTTGGAGGAGGTGGTCTTGGAGCTAACATTAGACACCAAACTGGTGACCTTGGGTAAGGTCTGCACTGGTTGCTGCAAGTTATTGTAAAACCATGCTCCTCTTCCTCTGACAGCTGTAAGGCAAAGAGCAAAGTCACCAGAATACCTGGCAGCAAGGGCAAACAACAAAGGAGAAAAGGAGGGCGCACCAACCTAGTGCATTACCACTTAAACGTTTTATTTAAATTATAAAGAAAGTAGTAATCCTACTCACAATCAAAGCTTAAATGAAAGCTTATCGGAAAAATCAGCTGGAATTTTTCGGCACCTGCCGACTGGACTCAATGACAGAGAGGGTCTGACAATACCTCAAACCTTTGAATAGCTGACGCGTTTCAGGGGCGCACCCCTTTCCTCAGAGCCTAGATGGTGCCGAAAAATTCCAGCTGATTTTTCCGATAAGCTTTCATTTAAGCTTTGATTGTGAGTAGGATTACTACTTTTTTTATAATTTAAATAAAACGTATAAGTGGTAATGCACTAGGTTGGTGCGCCCTCCTTTCTCCTTTGTTTTTTCTAGCCATATGAACACCCATTGTTCTGAGGAGGGCTGCAAGACTTCAGACTTTGCCTTTAGACGGAATTACACTACCCGTGTTTTGACGATACACCGAGAGCGCAGGAGAATTTTTTTGTCAGCAAGGGCAAACAGGCACGGCTCTTGTGCCACAACTGCCACAGAAGACTAGCTACAGCAGTAAAATTGTCTCCAGAGATAGAGACTTATAAGACGCAAGTACCCTTGAAGTAGAAAATGCTTCCAAAATTTACAAGGGGTCAGTAAGAGTTATGCGGAGGGCCAGTGCTGGAAGAACTCTTGAATTATCACTGTAAGGCACTAGCTATCAGAGACCATGCTGTTGTCACCTGCATGGCATAGAAAGGAGCCTTTTCAGTGGTGTTCATGTCAGTGCACAAGTTGAGAATGCATGTGCTGTAAAGATGTGCTCACTAAAGCCCCATCCTCCAACATCATAGCCTTGGCAAATCTGGAAAAAAAATAGCACCCAAGGTGAAAAACTGGCACCCAAAAAAATAAAAATAAAAACTGGCAAGCACATCACCATCAGTGGCTGCTGCCCTTCTGTGCCCAAGAGCAGCAGAACTCATGATTTTGCAGATAACAGCACTTACTGGCCAAACATTTTCTGCAGCAGCGCTTAAAACGTTCAGCGGCTTGGCCCAACGTGAACCCCCCCCCCCCCACCCCCGCAGACTTACCCACACTGGGGCCATCAGGATCTAAGCTTCAGTGCAGCACTCTACAAAATGATGCCCCTCAGTGCCAAGGTAAAAGCTTCCCCAGAGCACCCAATGCCATTAGCAGATATGCCACCCCCCTGGTCTTCTGCCTCCTGGGTCTGGGTACAGTTTCATGTCTTACAGAGAGGCAACCATATTTCTCAGTGGAGGGGAACAGGTCCATCACCTATGACACATACAAAAAAAACAAAAAAAAAAAACGGCATGCTGCATAACCCTTCCCACTCCGGGATGGGTTACGCAGAGCTGGGTTTCAGCTCTGCTCTTTGCCAGTATCTAATCACCTAGAATTGGAGCATATCCCATTAGTCTAAGAATTAACCAATTCGGTGTCCCGTGACATACAATAAAGAATATATACACCAGTTGCTTGTGGTAATGCAGAAGCTGTAAAGAATGCTTTAAATTGGATCTGTAATTATTTTTTTGGTGAGAATATGGCCAAGCATAAAATGTGCATTACCATATAGCAGAAAACCTGAAAGGTTCCAAATCAAGGCCTCCTTACCTTTATAAATGCTGCCCGGAGAGTCTGAGCTGCTGAAAGGTTTACACGTTCTAACTGTGGGAGAGATGAAAGACAATTACACAATGCCATTTAATGCATTTTTTTTTTTTATCATTGCTCCATAATATACAGGTGCATCTCATAAAAATAGATCAAAAAAGTTAATTTCGGTAATTCAATTCAAAAAGTGAAACTTCTATATTTTATATAGATGCTTTACATACAGAGAAAAATATTTCAAGCATTTCTTTTACATTTTGAGGATTATGGCTTACAGCTAGTGAAAAGACAATTTCAGCATCTCAGAAAGTAATATTACAAAAAGACCAATAAAAAAAAAAAAAAAAAAAAACGTCAATACTGAAATGTTGTGTAGCAGACGGTTGCTACTAGTTACTATCATCCACCATATCACCCTGCTGCCAGACCTCCATATATTACTCAGAGACAATGAACAGTCATTTGCGTGGTTTTGTTTTTGTTTATTGGGGGGGGGGGATATAACTTGGTTGGGGAAGGGGATATAGGATGCCCATAGATACGATTACTTTGCCATCATGGTTACTGAATAGATTAAATGAATTGAGCCTTGAAGAATTGATGGATCCTAATATTCACAGTCACTTCCCCTGCATTAACTCCTGCAGACCGTTACTCCCAGGATTCCTCTCCTCCTGCACAAAACTTCCACTGTAAAACTATTAGACCCCATTCACAGGGGCAACACGACTTCCAGCGCAATTTTGGGCGGCAACTTGGACACGACTTGAGTTTGAATCACAGCACGACTTCAACACGACTGAAGTCGCCTCCAGGACAGGAGACATTCCAGTGGCCAATCAAACAAGAATCAGCTCTGTGGGAGGGAGGGGTTTGCCTGAGAAATGTATGTTCTCTTCCTGGAAAGTTGCTTCTGTTAAGACAGTGATCCAACTTCTGAGGCGACTTCCATTGAAATCAATGGGTACAAGTCGCCTAGAAGTCAGATTGAAGTAGTACAGGAACCTTTTTTGAAGTCGGAGTGACTGCAGTAGTGTACATCAAGACAGCTCCATTCACTTACATTGATTTTTTTCATGCAGCGCGACTTGAAGTCGGATCCAAAGTCGTCCCTGTGTGAATGGGCTCTTAGTCCTCGTGTCCCATCATCTTCACTTTACACAAGGAGATTCTCTATGGGGTTTAGGTCGGGTGAGTTTGCTGGCCAATCAAGCACAGGTATTTTTCGCAACGTGGGCAGGTGCCAAGTCCTGCTGGAAAATTAAATCATCATCTCCATAAAGCTGGTCAGCAGAGGGAAGCATGAAGTGCTCTAGAATTTCCTGGTAGACGGCTGCGTTGACTTTGCACTTTATAAAAACACAGTAGACCAACACCAGCAGATGACATGGCTTCCCAAATTATCACAGACCGTGGAAAATTTTGCATTTCATTTTGAAATCAATGTCCCAGAGTCTGGAGGAAGAGTGGAGAGGCACAAAATCCAAGTTGCATGAGGTCCAGTGTGAAGTTTCCACTGTCTGATGATTTGGGGCACTGTGTCATCTGCTGGGGTTGGTCCACTGTGTTCTATCAAGTCCAAAGTTTGCACAGCCCTCTACCAGGAAATTCCAGAGCACTTCATGCTTCCCTCTGCTGACCAGCTTTATGGGAGATGCCGATTTTCCAGATCGACCTGGCACCCCATCCACACTGCCGTAGTACCAATACCTGGTTTAATGATCATGGCATCACTGTGCTTGATTGGCCAGCAAACTCGCCTGACCTAAACCCCATAGAGAATCTGTGGGGTATTGTCAAGAGGAAGAGGAGACACCAGACCCAACCATGCAGATGAGCTGAAAGCCGCTAACAAAGCAACCTGGGCTTCCATAACCCCTCAGCAGTGCCACAGGCTGATCGCCTCCATGCCACTCTGCATTGATGCAGGAATTCATGCAAAAGAGCCCTGACAAAATATTGAGTGCATACTATACTGTACATGGACATTTTCAGTAAGCCAACATTTCTGTATAAAAAATAAAAATAAAATTATATTCTAATTTTCGGAGATACTGAATTCAGGGTTTTCACTAGCTGTAAGCCATAATCCTCAAAATTAAAAGAAAGAAATGCTTGAAATATATCACTGTGTGTAATGCAGCTATATAAAAATATGAGTTTCACTTTTTGAATTGAAATACTAAAATAAAATTTACTTTGATGATATTCTAATTTTATGAGATGCACCTGTGACAGTTAAAGTTTATTATATCATCCATCATTTCTCTGCGATACAAGTTTACATAAATGAATGCATAACTTGGCACACTTCATTACAACACTCCTTGCCATAAACCACTATGCCATTCAGATTCACAAATGTATACCCATGTTCCCCCAAAGATCTGCATTTGCCTAGAACTTGTTAGACCCTCTGCGATTAGGTTTGCTCAGGCACAGAATACTGCATGAGAGCACCTTTCCCCAATACAGTACCAAAATAGGTCGTAGCTGTCCATCATGAAGGCAACCACACATCCTACAGTGTGGCACCCAAGTTTAAACTATTACATTTTTATGCTCAGACATACTTTCGTGGTTTATGGCACCTGGGTTAACATGTTAAAACTACCTAAATGCCCAAACAATTTTGGAAAGCAGAGACACTGGAGAATAAAATGTTGGTAGTTGCAAGTTTTTATGTCATAACATTAGCACACATACATGTATTTTTATCAAAGCCATATTTTCAGTAAAAATAACACAACAACTTCAACACACACACTACATTAGTCATGTTTTGGTAATGTATAAAAGATGAGGAAGTGCCAAGTAAAGAGAAGCCTACTGATGTTTGGCAAAGCTTTAAAAGCCTTTGCCGGTTCACAGCACATATGCGATAACCAGTGTGGATTCCTGCATCGCATAAAACTTGCACGCAGTTCACACTGCCCCATGAGAAACGCTGCGGGTGTAAATACAGAGGTTAATGGCACCTACTGAGTGGTTCGCAAATCGCATTGCGAACTGTGAATTTGGACATGAATCGGATCCGATTCTGGTAGACAAAAAAAAAAAAAAAGGGTCCTATACAAGTTTGGTACGAAACGGGATGCAAATTCAGCCATAAAATCTGCATGCCTAAATTTTCATAGCACAGACATCGCATGTGATCCACACAGAAGTGTGGTGTGAATCACATGCAATGTCTGATTGCAGAAGTGTGAACTGGCACTTACAGGTCATCAGTTTGGAGTCAAATACATACCTAAATATTTGTAATGCAAAATTTGTGCACGGTGTTGTTCACACTTCTGTATATAAGTGCATGGGTATTAAATGCTCCTTTAAAAGTGGTTGTAAACACTTACATATACCCAGTGAAGTGACTGGCCTCAGGCGATACACAGATGAAACAAACCCTCCCACATAAATTGTACCTGTGTATCTACAGCTGTTTTTTCCAAAGTGCAGTATTTACAGAGGATCTCCTAACTGAAAAGCAGGGGGGTGGCGAGTTGAAGTTACATCAGTGAGGAGAGCTCCGAGTGCTGATTGGAGGGAAGGGACACATCCCCCAGGAACAGAACTGAGGCTGTCAATCTGCTGGCGGTCCCACCCATCATTGTTTTTCTCTTGGCGTCAGAAAAACTCATGCCGATAGAGGAACAAAAGCAACACACAGAAATAAAACACTTTGTGCTCTTAATTGAGGCAAAAAACACAAACACACACTATAGAGGGGTACGATTTGTTCATATTTCATGTTTGATGTTTTCAACAACTTTAAGCGGCTTGTTTTTAAACATAAATTTGGACGCCTGCCTTTACACATACAAACTTTAATGACATCCCAGTCTTAGTTCGTAGGGTTCAATATTGAGTTGGCACACTTTGCAGCTATAACAGCTTCAACTCTTCTGGGAAGGCTGTCCACAAGGTTTAGGAGTGTGTCTATGTGAATGTTTGACCATTCTTCCAGAATCACATTTGTGAGGTCAGGCACTGATGTTGGATGAGAAGGCCTGGCTCACAGTCTTCGCTCTCCCAAAGATGTTCTATCGGGTTGAGGTCAGTTCCTCCACCCCAAACTCGCTCATCCAGGTCTTTCTAGACCTTGCTTTGTGCACTGGTCCAAATCATTTGGTGGAGTGGGGGGGGGGACTAAGAGGTTGAGCTGGGCCTCTTAGTTCCAGTGAAGGGAACTCTTAAGGTGGCCGCTTACCAAGACACTTTGGACAATTCCATGCTCCCAACTTTGTGGGAAACGTTTGGGGAAGGCCCTTTCCTGTTCCAACAGACCTGTGCACCAGTGACCTTAACCCGATAGAACACCTTTGGGATGAATTACACTGGACACTGCGAGCCAGGCCTCCTAATCCAACATCAGTGCCTGGCATCACAAATACGCTTCTTGAAGAATGGTCAAACATTCCCATAGACACACTCCTAAACCTTGTGGACAGCCTTCCCAGAAAAGTTGAAGATGTTATAGCTGCAAAGAGTGGGCCAACTCAATATTGAACCCTACGAACTAAGACTGGGATGCCATTAAAAGTTCATATGCGTGTAAAGGCGGGCATCCAAATACTTTTGACAAAGTGTAGGTGGCTCCATGGATCCCTAAGGCTGGGTCAACACTTATGCAAATTGGATATGGATTTCTCTGCATCCAATTCGCATGACAGGAGATTGACCATCTCTCTATGGAGCCGGTTCACACATCCCTGCGGAGCGGATTGCACAGAGGTCCTGTGCGTCTTTGGCTCCTTTTCAAGATCGAATTCAGGCAAAAATTCGGGCCTGATTAGTCCCTGAAACAGACAAACCTGACGCCTGCTGTGAGCCGCGTCTGAATTAAGTGTGAACCCAGCCTGAAAAGGGATTGAGCGATCTGTGGGGTGGGACGATGGATCACAGGAACAGCAAGGAAAAGCAATTTAGGATTAAATACTACTTTTTTTAACCACTTAACGACCGCTCACATATATATATATATATATATATATATATATATATATATATATTACACATATACACACACATATATACATACATATACACACACGTTGGCAGAATGGCACAATCACGTGCCTGCCTTCGTATAGTTGGGGGGTCCCATCGGACCCCCCTTCTATACAGTGAGCGGTGGTTCTCGGTGCGGGAGCGATCTGTGATGAGGGGACGGCCATTCGTTTCCGGCCACCCCCTCGCGATCGCTCCCGGCAAATGAGAATCTTCCTCTGCCTGTGTAATGTAAACACAGGCAGAGGAAGTGATGTCATCTCTCCATGCGGCGGTCTTTTCGTCCAGAGTGCCGTGGAGAGAAGACATCAGGTTAGTGCACCAACACTACACTAACACGTAGGTACACATAGGCACACATTTCACCCCCCAGGTCATCCCCTGCACCCCCAGTCACAGTGTCACTGATTGCAGTGATCATTTATTTACTGATCACTGCATTTAGTGTCATTTGTGACTGTAAAAAGTGTCAGGGCAGTTAGATTTAGGCCCCTTTAGGTCCAGGGTAGCCCCCTAACCCCCCCTAATAAAGGTTTAACCCCTTGATCGCCCCCCAGGTAACCCTTTCACCCCCTAACGCCAGCGTCACTAAGCGATCGTATTTCCGATCGCTGTATTTAGTGCCGGTGGTGCCCTAGATAGCCAGTTATTTTTAGGTTCGCCGCAGGTTTTTATAGCGTCAGGTACTCCCATATATTATTTTAACCCCCTGATTGCCCCTAGAGTTAACCCTTTCACCAGTGATCACTGTATAAGTTTTACTGGTGACACCGGTTAGCCAGTTAGTTATTTAGGTTACCCGTCAGGTTTTTATATAGCGTCACGTACCCCCATACATAACCTAATAAAGGTTTTAACCCCCTGATTGCCCCTAGTTAACCCTTTCATCAGTGATCACCATATAAGTTTTACGGGTGACGCTGGTTGGTTAGTTTGCTTTTTATAGCATCAGGGCACCCGCCGTATATAACCCAATAAAGCATGGATATGCAATTAGCGGACCTCCAGCTGTTGCAAAACTACAAGTCCCATCATGCCTCTGCCTCTGGGTGTCATGCTTGCTGCTGTCAGAGTCTCGCTATGCCTCATGGGACTTGTAGTTTGGCAACAGCTGGAGGTCCGCTAATTGCATATCCCTGCAATAAAGGTTTAATCCCCTGATCGCCCGGCGGCTGATATCAATTAGGTTTTAGCGCCAGAGAGGGTCTGCGTCGCCCCAGGCAGCGTCAGGTTAGTGCCAGTAACGCTAACACCCACGCGCAAAGCATACACCTCCCTTAGTGGTATAGTATCTGAACAGATCAATATCTGATCAGATCTATACTAACGTCCCCAGCGGTTTAGGGTTCCCAAAATCCCAGTGTTAGCGGGATCAGCCCAGATACCTGCTAGCACCTGCGTTTAGCCCCTCTGCCCAGCCCAGCCCACCCAAGTGCAGTATCGATCGATCACTGTCACTTACCAAACACAACACACATAACTGCAGCGTTCGCAGAGACAGTCCTGATCCCTGCGATCGCTAACAGTTTTTTTTTTTAAGCGTTTGATACATTTGCTGACAGTCAGGTGCTTTTTTTACCTGTGAATCTTACTAGTGTACCCCTAAATTTAGAGCCCAAAATGGCAAATCGAAGGTACACTAGTAAAGAGGCCTACGAGATTCTGAGCATGACAGATAGTGAAGAGGAGGTCACGCATCTGTCAGATTCAGGCTCAGAATATCTTCCCGTAGAAGACAGTGAAGTCAGCGGCTCCATGTCAGATAGCTCTGACGACGAAGATGAGGTCCCTGCTAAGGTCAGGCGTACCCGATCCCGATCTTCTGAGGTTGCTGAGGAGCAAGAACCGCAGGGCTCTCGTATCATGGAGCAGAGTAGTACTAGCGCCACTATTCCTTCTGGTGAATTGGCAAGCACCAGCGGCCTAGTACAGCCTGGGCGTACATCCAGCACTGCAGTATCACGTGGTGACGTGGCGAGTCCCATAAGTGCAGTTCAAGCTGGCGAGGTGGCAAGCACAAGTAGTGTCCCACTGCCACCAAGAAGAAGACAAAGGCAGGCCCGTCGTGCCCATCCTGCAGAATTTGCCTATCCTGATTGGGTCCCCACCACTTCTGCAGAACCCTTACTTCCCCCATTCACTGCCCAACCTGGTATTCAGGTGAAAACAGCTGATTTTATGCCAATTGATTTTTATTCGCTGTTTTTCCACGGAAGATCTCTATAGATCTATTGTGGACAAGAGTAATTTATATGCTGGTCAATTCATCGCCGCTAGTCCCCAGTTGCCTTCCATTGCCAAAGATTGGAAACCAATTATGGTTTCCGAATTTAAGAACTTTCTGGGCCTTTCCCTCAACGTGGGCACACATAAATTCCCGTCATTGCGTGCTTATTGGTCCTCACACCCAATTTACCACATGCCCGTGTTCTCTGCCTCCATGCCCAGGACACGAGACGAGCAGATCTTGCGGTTTATGCATTTCAACGACAATGAACTTTGTCGTCCACGTGGAGACCCTGAATACGACCGGCTCTACAAAATTCGGCCCCTCATAAACCACTTCAACGAACGTTTTGCAGCCTGGTTTATTCCAGATCAAGTTGTTGGCGTTGATGAGACCCTGATTAAATTTTCTGGCCGCTTGTCTTTCAAGCAGTACCTTCCCAGCAAGCGTGCCAGATACGGGGTCAAGCTCTACAAGTTCTGTGACAGGGAAACAGGCTATGTATGGAGCTTTACGGTTTATGAGGGAAAAGATAGTCAGGTTGAGCCGGTTAACTGCCCAGATTACATAGGGAGCGCTGGCAAGATAGTGTGGAACTTGGTGTCACCCTTATTTGGAAAGGGGTACCACTTGTATGTGGACAATTATTACACGAGCGTGCCACTGTTTAGTCACTTGTTTGATCATCAGATTGGAGCATGTGGCACCGTGCGACCTAATCGCCGGGGCTTTCCCCAGAGGCTTGTAGATTCCCGTCTTAGGCTGGGGGAGAGAGCCTGCTTGAAGTGTAATAACTTGCTTGCTATGAAGTGGAGGTATAATAAGAAGGTTTTCCTTCTTACCTCCCTTCATGCCGACACGACAGTCCAAATTCGTACGGCGACTGGTGTTGTGGAGAAACCCCTCTGTGTCCACAAATATAACCAAAATATGGGAGGGGTGGACCTCAACGACCAGTTGTTGGCGCCGTATCAAAT